>JAAGEH010000311.1:22501233-22651530 GCA_011751065.1 Lasiurus cinereus
CTCTCTCTCTCTCTCTCTCTCTCTCTCTCTCTCTCTCTCTCTCTCTCTCTCTCTTTCTCTTTCCCAGTCAGTCTCTCTCTCCCTCTTCCTGTTGTACAATCAATAAATACATATACTTGAGAAAGGATTAAAATAAATAAACAAAATAAAATAAAATAATTACCACCTTTGGAGTCTACTTTTAATCAATGAATCTGAATTGCTTTTTAGAAATAACCATAAAACAATTTATAATATAAAAAAAGTGAGCTAAAACTTCTTGGTCTTTCTTAAAATAGCATGTTCAGCCCCTGGTTGGCATTGCTCAATGGTTGAGCATTGATCTATGACCCAGGAGGTCATGGTTGAATTTCAGGTCAGAGCACATGCCTGTGTTGTGGGCTCCATCCCTGGCTTGATCCCCAGTAGGGGGCGAGCAGGAGGCAGCAGATCAATGATTCTCTCTCATCATTGATGTTTCCTCTCCTTTCCTCTCTCTCTCTATATAATAGCATATTCACACCAAAAAAAAACCTTCAGTGCTTCAGAATGTCATATCTCTTTCTGACCCATATATTCAAAATCTGATGTTCATTTACTATATAATTAATTTTCATGTCATATATACTAGCTCTATTCCTTGTACTGAGATAAACTCACAATTAATTTTTAATGAGTATTTAAATCTTAAAGTATAAGGAAAATATCTAGGAATTATGTGGTTTTGGTACATTCTCTGCCCCTCTACCCCTAGCATCTGAGACTAAATGTAATTCTGTGATTTACTTAAATCCAGGTAACTTTGGCAGGGACCTTTGAGGAAAATCATCTCCTCTATTTTTTTTATTCTGCTTTACCAGGAAGATGTGGGCAATAATAGTGGTTCTCAAACTATGATCATAATGAACCCTGCATTTCACTATTAAAGTCAAAATAGTAGTCTTGTTAATCATAAAAAAGAAGATACAACATGTTAATAGGAGTGATTTGCTTAATTTAAAAATTTTCATTTATATATTTTCTCTTAAGCCTTTGATACTAACCATTGCTTATCTTTGGATTGTATGTTGGATAAAAAATGTGGCACAAATATTAATAAAATTTTGAAAGTGGTAAAGTTTTCTTCCCTTAAAATATATTTTATTAATTGATTTGTCATACTTTGGGGCTGTAATTTTATACCGACCGTCTTCTTAAAATGTCTTGCAGGAAAACAATTTCTGTTGGAACAATAGAACCATTCATGTCCTACAATAGTACTGTTATTTATACATTTCTGTCACCTGAATAATAGGTGTTTAGTAAATATTTAATGAATAGAAATAAATTTCTCATTTTCAAAATAGTATCTTATTTCATTTGTATTATTTTCCTAGACTTTAAAAAAAAATTAGCCAAAACCGGTTTGGCTCAGTGGATAGAGCGTCGGCCTTCAGAATGAAAGGTCCTGGGTTCGATTCCGGCCAAGGGCATGTATCCTGGTTGCGCGCACATCCTCAGTAGGGGGCGTGCAGGAGGCGGCTGATCGATGTCTCTCTCTCATCCATGTTTCTAACTCTCTATCCTTCTCCCTTACTCTCTGTAAAAAATCAATAAAATATATTTTTTAAAAATTCTTAGTTACCAACCAAGAGCTAAGAAATAATTATAAAAATTAAAAAAATATGCGGTTCTTGAAATAAAGACTTTTTAAAATTTAAATAGCTATATACAATAGGTTGAACTTATTATAATTTAAGTTTGAACTTTTTATAATTTAAATATCTAACTACAATAGTTTGAACTTGATCTATATTCTATTAAACTTCATTATCCTTGGAGAAAGAATTTGGGGAGGGGAAGAAAATGAATAGTCCAAAAGTTCTTTTTAAAATAAAAAACCAATCAAATTGATAATTGGAAAAATCATTCTCATTTTAAATTCAAAGAAGCTTAGATAACTTGTTTTTAAAACTATTTAAAATTTCTTCATAGTCTGCTTTCCTGTTTATAATTCTGGCCCAAATAATCAAAGGAAATACTCACAAAAATGGCATATTTTTTTATTAATTTAGTAGCACAAAATTTCTATAGTTCTTATTGCATTGTGGAGAGACTATATATATATATATATATATATATATATATATTAACTTATTAAAATTAAGAATCATGTTTTCTGTACATTACAAAACTATTCTCCATGAATTATAGTAGTGTGTAGATAGTGTGTGTGTATGTGTGTATGTGTGTGTTATGTATATGTGCATGCATATATAATTTTACTTGTGTTTTATAAACACTTTTTAAAAATGCATATCATTAATGTTATTATCTAGATAAGTTATGTATTCACAGGTTTCTAATGAGTAAATTTGGAGCTGATAAACAACAAAACAAAAACAACAAAAATATTATTTAGCTATGTATTGTGTTCATATAACTCTTTGCTATGAAAGTAAATTATTAGATAAAAAATATCCTTTTGAAATAAACATAAAAATTTACTAAATATTTGTAATGATTTAGACTTTTTATTAAAATGTTTTTATTTAATTTTGCAACATCCATCCACTTGTTATTTTTTCCACAAATAATTCAATGTTTAGTTAAAACACAAATGACACCCATTCAGCATTCATACTAATCCTATGACAACAAACTGATGGAAATGGAAAAATCGGGTATTTAAGAGAGTAGATTTTGATTTACAACTTCTAAAGACTAATTTTAAACAGTGAAACATGAATTCTATGGCTATCCAAATGTGTAAATTCTCAATAAAAGCCTAGGTTGGAAAGCAATCACCTCATAAAATCTACTTTATATAAACCATGCTTGAAGCATCTTTGAAAAATGTGTATCAAAACACTTGTTAGTTGTGATCTTTTTAGGAGAAATAGCAATGCTTTGATTAAACTGATGATTTGTTATATGCCATGGAAATAGGATTGCAATTAGTCTCCATGTTGCCACAGGATCCTCACTCGATACCTGAAACTATGGATAGAACTGAATCACATCTATATATGGTTTTATCCTTTACATACATACCTTTCTCTTAAAGGAAGCACTCTATGATTTAACTTTGGTGTATCCAAATTACTAGCATCACCACTGTTTTGCTTTAGCGTTATAAGTAAAATAAAAGTTACTAAGCACGTGGTACTACGACAGTTGATCCGATCATCTAGAGCAGTGGTTCTCAACCTGTGGGTCGCGACCCTTTGGGGGTCGAACGACCTTTTCACAGGGGTCGCCTAAGACTATTGGAAAACACCTATTTCCCATGGTCTTAGGAACCAACACACGGCTCCTCGGTGTAGCAAAATGTAGCAATGTAGTTTACTGTTGTCATATGAAGTCTGTTACCCATGCTACACCATGATTCAAGACAAAATTTCATTTATTTGTAATTAGAAATAAATATTTCACAATATGTAATTACATATTGTTTTTGTGATTAATCACTATGCTTTAATTATGTTCAATTTGTAACAACGAAAATACATCCTGCATATCAGATATTTACATTACAGTTTATAAGGGTAGCAAAATTACAGTTATGAAGTAGCAATGGAAATCATTTTATGGTTGGGGGTCACCACCACATGAGGAGCTGTATTAAAGGGTCGCGGCGGCATTAGGAAGGTTGAGAACCACTGATCTAGAAGGCTACTAAGTGACTAAAATGAGTATGTACAGTCCTAGACAAAAGGATGATTCATGCCCCTGGCTAGACAGAGTAGGAAGGCTCGAGATTTTATCATGGCATCTAGAACACCGTGCAATTTAAAACTTATGAATTGTTTATTTCTGCAATTTTCCATTTAATATTTTCTGACCAATGTGGGTTGTAAGTGGAACCATGAAAAATGAAACTGCAGATAAGGAGAATCTATTGTACTTTTTCAAAATTGAAGAATTAGTAGATCTTCAGAGAAGGCTCACACGAGACCACTTTCTGCCGCATAATCTTATTTTATTTCTGTTTATATATAAATCTAATGTTTAATCAGATAAATCTGAGCGCCATTAATAGATCCAGATGGAACTTTAGAGGTTCTGTCATCCATCTTTCATCTCACCAAGGAAAGTCCTACAAAGACACATGTTTCCCTGGTAGAAAAGCAAAGGCAGGAACCAGGCTTTCCTGCCCTCGGGCCTGTGTTCATTCCATTACTCCTTGTTTCTTGTGTTGTTATGTTATTTTAAAATTTGTTTGGAAATTTCAGATGTCAATTATTCACCAATTAAAGGTTGTCATGAAAACTAAAATAATGGGGTCACAGAAGTTTAGTTCATAGCAATCCTCCAGGTTATAAACTCCATGAAAGCATCTAAGAGTGCCTGAACTGTTCATTGCTGGATTTCCAGATTCTCATCCAATGTCTGGTACATGAGAGATTCTGTAACTATTTGTGGAACATGGAAGGAATGGTCCTTAGTGGTCTGTTTGCAGCTTGTCAGTTCTTTGTCAACTAAATAGAGACAAAATACCTGATCTGTATTTTATACAATTTGGATAAGTTTATGGTGAAATCAAGACAACAGTAAACTTTGTAAGTACAACTTGTGCTAAATGGTTTCCGTATGCTATTTAATTTGTGGATTACTGTCTTGCTTTTTGCTTCGTTATGTGCAGGGTTGTTATTATTATTATTACTATTGTTTTCTATTTGCTAGAATAAGGACAAGAGCAGTCTTTTAGACAGAAAAGTCTTTTTCAAGTTAAATTCATGTTTGACTGACAAAAGTGAACTTCTATTTCAACTCAATCACTCAGAATTAGGTCCAGTGTTCCATATTTTTAAATATTAATAATCTAAAACTATTTTTAAAATTTTGCTTAGTTCTAAGTAGTCAAACAAGTCACTTGATTTCCCCCTTTCCCCAAACTAGTACATCTTTCAGGATTGCACACTGACTAAGGTCCTATTCTTCGCATCTAATTACTTTTTTTAAAAACTTATAGAAACTGGGCATACTCCCCCTATCTTTCCTTTTTTTATTTTTTAACATTAAACTAACATTACAAAGTTGTTTTTATGATGCACACATTGTTTTAGCTACCAGAGTATATTGATTAGCAAGACAGACTGTCATGGAACACAGGGTGCCCCACAAATATATATATACACTTTGAATACTTATTAATTCCAATGTGTTAAATATGAAATAAAAGAAACATTAATTGATCTATCAAAATATATGTGTATATATTGGAGAAAAATGATATCCTTTCAGATAATGAAGAAAATAAATGAGAATAATAGACAGTGACTATGATGAGCTAAATTAGATACAAAGGTCAGAAAAGGCCTGCTAAGGAAATGGCATCTGAACTGAGAACAGAGATGGTAGCATGTTTTTTTTCATAAGAAAGGTTTTCAAGGTGTCATACAGGAGGGTATTCATTTACTCAGTGATCAAAGGGCTATAAATAGGATTTTACCAGCACACTGAAAGCTGATCCATCTCTCAGCAGTAACTTCACGTAATATAAGTTCAGGAGTTAATTTCTTTAACCAGAGGCAAAAGAATTGTTTTAAAATAAAGAATAACTACTACAAATTTGAAAATACTGAATATCCTAATGACAAAGCAACATTTGTCCATTCCTTAGGCAGATTTGTGTGGTAAGCCAAATAGTTGTCTTTTTTTTTTGATAATTTTAATTAATTTTTATTAATTTTTTTATACATATCCCCCCATTGCACCCCCTCCCTCCCAGGCGTACCCCGACCCCCCAGTGTCTGTGATCATTGGTTATGTTTATAAGCATGCATACAAGTCCTTTGATTGATCACTTATTTACCTCACCTAACTTTAATCTTTCTGCTATAATTTCACAGTCTGTTTGATGCTTTATGATTTTTGTCCTCCTGAGAATTATCAGTCTACTCCCTTTCTGTGCTCCTGATTCTATTATATTCACCAGTTTATTCTGTTGATCATATTTTTAATTCACTTAATTTTTAGATTCACTTGTTGACAGATGTGTATTTGTTGTTCATAATTTTTTGTCTTTTACCTTTTTCTTCTTCCTCTTCTAAAAGGGTACCTTTCAGCATTTCATATAATACTGGTTTGGAGTTGATGAACTCCTTTAGCTTTTTCTTCTCTGTGAAGGTCTTTATCTGCCCTTCAATTCTGAATGATAGCTTTGCTGGATAGATTATTCTTGGTTGTAGGTTCTTGTTGTTCATCACGTTGAATATTTCTTGCCACTCCCGTCTGGCCTGCATCGTTTCTGTTGAGAAATCAGCTGACAGTCGTATGGGTGCTCCCTTGTAGGTAATAAACTGTTTTTCTCTTGCTGCTTTTAATATTCTCTCTTTCTCTTTTGCTCTTGGCATTTTAATTATGATGTGTCTTGGTGTAGTCCTCTTTGGGTTCCTTTTCTTTGGGGTTCTGTGTGCTTCCTCGACTTGTAAGTCTATTTCTTTTACCAGATGTGGGAAGTTTTCAATCATTATTTCTTTAAACAGGTTTTCAGTATCTTGCTCTCTCTCTTCTGGCACCCCCACAATTCTGATGTTGGTACGCTTGAAGCTGTCCCAGAGGCTCCTTACATTATCTTCACATTTTTGGATTCTTTTCTCTTCTTGCTTTTCCAGTTGAATGTTTTCTGCTTCTTTATATTTCAAATTTTTTACTTGATCCTTGCCTTTCTCTAGTCTGCTGTTAGTACTCTGCATAATAGTTTTCATTTCAGTCAGTGTATTTATTATCTTCTCTTGGGTCTCACTAAATTTATCCATCTTTTCTAGCATATTCTTGCAAAACCTTATAAGCGTGGTTTTGAACTCTATATCCAGTCGTTTTTTTTCCTCCATTTCTTTTGCTTGTAATCCCTTCCCTTGTCTCGGCATTTTCACTGTGCCGGGGAAACTTCTGTGCTGGATTCAGCCGCAGAAGCCTCTGCTGAGCTTGGGAGGGTGGAGTCTCAGGGCTTAAGGGACCGCCTTGCCTTCCAGTCGGCCCCGCCCTCCACGGCCCCTGAGTCTCACGTGACTGGGTAATGGCTGGAGCGGTCCTTGTGCGCGCGCACCCGCAGCGCCTCCAACCGCTGCCTTTCGGGCTTCCCTGCGAACCAGGATTACACGAGTCTAGGTCCCCAGGGTTTCGCCCAAAACAGGGGCCCAGTGGACTCAGAAGTGGCGCAGTTGGGAGGGTCTGTCTCCCGCCCACTCGAGAAAGCCAGCGGCACAATCAGCAATCCGTCCTCCGCATGGTGCCGTGCGCGACCAGACTTCCGATCCTTTGCAACTCCCCTAAATTTCCGTGCACTTCTCCCTTTTCACAGTCCAAACTCCTCCCATATGAGTTTCGGCTGGATCTGGGGTTTAGTGTCGTAGGATAAGGGGTTCAATGCCGTTGGGAGTCTCCGTCTCCCTCCCGCCAGAGAAAGCCAGCCAGGTACTCCGGCACCGCTCTCTCAGCGCGCTCATCTCCGTACCTCAGCTTTTTGCAGCTCCTCTGGGCCTCTGTGAGCCCCTCTCTTTCCCTCTAGTTGTAGAATTTCCACTCAGCCAGCTTTCCTGTGGTTCTGGATGATGTCCGTTCTGTCTTTTAGTTGTAGTTTTGAAATTGTTGTGCGAGGCAGCAGTATAGGTGTTTACCTATGCAGCCATCTTGGATCTGAAGTCCAAATAATTGTCTTAAAGATGTTGGTAAGCATGTTATTTAATTAAGGGATTTATATAAAATTTGATATTTATAGTTAATGTGACTACAGTAATAAGGGTAGGTTTGCCAATACAACTGGTTTCTATTGGCTGGAACTTTAAGCATCCTCTCCAACATAAGGATGGCCTTGCTAATGTGTTCATATACTCGGTCATTTAGATGAGTCTACTCTTCCGCTCCTTTCCTATATTCACCCAGCCTCAATACTTCACCCCAATTTTTGGATCCCTAGAAGTTCCTCTGACTTATATTCTCTTTTAGATATATCAATACTTTCAAACAGGTTAAATTAAATTCTTAAAGACTTGAGGATCCATTCTGGTCTTTCATATCAGATTTCATCCATTATGTTTTGATTCTGAGGTTGTCTTTATCTCTATATTGGAGAATTATTTTTTGTACTACTAAAATCTGAGAGAAAGCATGAAACCCATGCACTCATAAAATTTATTTCTACCTAGTTGAAAATAACACAAGATAAAATCTTATATAAAAGAGTGTGATTTAGACTATTATTGAAAAATGTATATTCATGTTATATAAATGTTTTTAGCTCAATACTTTTTATTGTCAACTCTAAACCTTTCCCTTGGGTTTAGATCTGAAGACATGCCAGGATACCTCCTGATATGCTAATGGAAAATAGAATGAAGCTGACATTTCATGTTTGTTGCATGGCTCAAATATAATAGTTGTAATGCTTTTGTCTAGCCTATAAAAAAATCATATGTATTCTGTCTCATCATCAAATCCTACTCTTCTTAACCTAAACGCCCTTTAGTTGTTTTTTTGTTTTGTTTTTTTAACCTTAAAAACTTATTTTTTTCTTTAGCTTCAATTGCCTTTGGAGCAGTATCAGTGAAGAAGTTCTTTCGGCATATGTCTGAGATTGTGCTGCCTGTGGATTCCTCTAGTATTTTTATGGTTTCCCTTCTAATGTTTAAGTACTGTATCCATTTTGAGTTTATTTTTGTATTTGGTATAAGTTGGTGGTGGTCCAGTTTCATTTTTTTTGCATGTGTCTGTCCAATTTTCCCAACACCATTTATTGAAGAGGCTATCTTGGCTCCATTGAATGTTCATGCCTCCTTTGTCAAATATTAGTTGAGCATAGTGGTTTGGGTGGATATCTGGGTTCTCTATTCTATTCCATTGGTCTATATGTCTGTTCTTGTGCCAGTACCAGGCTGTTTTGAGAACAGTTGCTTTGTAATATAGCTTGAAATCTGGTATTGAGATCCCACCTATTTTATTCTTCT
Organism: Lasiurus cinereus; assembly: GCA_011751065.1. Lineage (NCBI taxonomy): Eukaryota > Metazoa > Chordata > Mammalia > Chiroptera > Vespertilionidae > Lasiurus > Lasiurus cinereus. Next base: position 22,510,143 of record JAAGEH010000311.1, read on the forward strand.
TTCTCAGAATTGCTGTAGCTATTCGTGGTCTTTTTTGTTCCAGATGAATCTATGAAGAATTCTTTCTAGGTCTGTGAAATATGTCATTGGTATTTTAATGGGTAGTGCATTGAATCTATAGATTGCTTTGGGTAGTATGCACATTTTAATGATGTTGATTCTCCCAATCCATGAGCATGGTATGCTCTTCCATCTGTTAACATCTTCCTCTATCTCATTTTTCAGTGTCCTGTAGTTTTCTACATATAGGTCTTTTACCTCTTTAGTTAGGTTTATTTCTAGCTATCTTAATTTTTTTTGGAGCGATGATAAATGGGATTGCTTTTTTAATCTCTCTGTAATTTCACTATTAGTGTATAGAAATGCCACAGACTTCTTAGCATTAATTTTGTATCCTGCTACATTGCCGAATTCATTAATTAAGTCAATTAGTTTTGGAATGGAGTCCTTTGGGTTTTTTATGTACAATATCATGTCATCTGCAAATAAGGACAGCTTTACTTCTTCTTTTCCAATTTGGATGCCTTTTATTTCTTCTTGTGTAATTCCAATGGCTAATACTTCCAGTACTATGTTGAACAGGAGAGGTGAGAGTGGCATCCCTGTCTTGTTCCTGTTTTTAGCAGAAATGGTTTTAGTTTTTGCCCATTGAGTATGATATTACCTGTGGGTTTATCATATATGGTTTTTATGATGTTGAGGCATGCTCCTTCTATTCCCACTTTGGTGAGAGTTTTTATCAAGAAAGGGTGCTGGATTTTGTCAAATGCTTTTTCTGCATCAATTGATATGACTATGTGATTTTTATCTCTCAATTTGTTTATGTGATGTATCACGTTTATTGATTTGCGGATATTGTACCATCCCTGCATTCCTGGGATGAATCCTACTTGGTCATGGTGTCAGAATGGCAATCATCAACAAATCAACAAACGACAAGTGTTGGTGAGGATGTGGAGAAAAAGAAACCCTTGTGCACTGTTGGTAGGAATGCAGACTGGTGCAGCCACTGTGGAGAACAGTATGGAGTTTCCTCAAAAAACTAAAAATGGATCTCCCATTTGACGCTGTAATACCACTCTTAGGAATTTATCCTAAGAAATCACAAACACCAATCAGAAAGGATTTATGCACCTCTATGTTCATAGCAGCACAATTTACAATAGCTACAATTTGGAAACAGCCTAGGTGCCCGTCAGCAGATGAGTGGATCAGAAAACTGTGGTACATCTACAAAATGGAATTCTATGCTGCCATTAAAAAGAAGGAATTCTTATCATTTGCAGCAACCTGATTGGAACTGGAGAGCCTTATGCTTAGTGAAATAAGCCAGTCAATGAAGGAGAAGCATCACATGATCTCATTCATTTGTGGATAATAAACAACATTATAAACTGATGCACAAAAGGATAGCTACAGAGGCAGTAAAGCATCAAACAGACTGCGAAATTACAGCAGGAAGATTAAAGTTAGGTGAGGTAGATAAGAGATCAATCAAAGGACTTGTATGCATGCATATAAGGATAACCAATAAACATAGACACTGGGAGGTTGGGGTATGCCTGGGAGGGAGGGGGGACAATGGGGAGATATGTATAAAAAAATAATAAAAATAAATTAATTAATTAATAAAAATAAAAATAAATAAATAAAGTTTTTTTCATAGTCAAATCTATGGAAAAATCTTACAGTGTAATAAAATATAAACCATGCAACTTTCCAAAAAAAAAAAACACCACAAAACAACTTATAAACTTGAGTAAATAGAAGAGGGGAAAAAGAGGATAAATGATGATGAAAGAAAACTTGACTTAGGCTGGTGAACACACAATCCTGTATATTAAAAAGCTAATATGCAAATTTCCCCCTCGACTGGGAGTTTGACCAGAAGTTCACAAGGGGCAGGGCTGGCAGGTCAACTGCCTGCATCCTCTCTTCCCTGCTGGCCCGGCCTATCGGCCCTGATCAGAGAGGGCCACTGGACCCCATCTGTGCATGAATTCATGCACCGGGACTCTAGTATCATATATAGATAATGTATTATAGAATTGTATACCTAAAACCTATATAATTTTATCAACCAATGTCACCCCAATGAATTCAATTTAAAAAGAAACAGTTGGGGGGAAAAAGCTTATGCTATTAAGGGACACATTCTACTAATATTTTATTTGCCAAAGAAGGTCACATGGCCACTATTTTTTTAAAGTTATTGTTTTCTTTGAGGTTAACAATCATAAATAAAAGTAGTGTATGTATTTGGCTTTTACGTTAGCTTCAGTTTTCCAAATTCTTTCAACTATGTTGATTTAGGAATAAAGAGAAAACACACTCTCCAAAGAAAGACTGATTGTGTTCTAAAAATGAACAAGAAAAATATACATACAAAGAGAGAGAGAATCAAACATATTCAAATACATTTTAAGTTTTACTTTATTTTTGGTTTCCTTTGGCTGATATGATTCTTCATTTTTAATAGTCTACCTAAAACAAATTATTCTTCTTCTCCTTTTTTTTTTTTACTTTTCATCATTTAAAAGTAATTTTTGGATTACTTTAAATGCAGAAAGACATTGTGCAATAAAATTAAACTACTCTTTGTTTCCCTTTTGTTTTCTTTCAGAAAAAGGCCAACACAGATGTTTTTAACAACCAGACCTTGTGTGATTGCACATTTTCTTTACTGCCATCTTTTCTGTGGTTATCTGTTAGTAACAGTAATCTTGTTAGCAGTATCATAGCCCATAGATTAGAAGTGGGGTAGTTTTTCACCCCATGATTAGTTAGTCAGCAGAGATGAGAAATTTTAAAAAAAACTAAAAACAACAAAAACAACAAAAAACACCTCTCCATGATAACAGAAGAGATTTTTATTAAAAACATGAACGGTCGGCTGAGACCGGTTTGGCTCAGTGGATAGAGCGTCGGCCTGTGGACTGAAAGGTCCTGGGTTCGATTTCGGTCAGGGGCATGTACCTTGCTTGCGGGCACATCTCCAGTGTGGGGTGTGCAGGAGGCGGCTGATAGATGTCTCTCTCTCATAGATGTTTCTGACTTTCTATCCCTCTCCCTTCCTCTCTGTGAAAAATCAATAAAATATATTAAAAAACAAAAACAAAAACATGAACGGAATGAAGTACAGAAAGGTTGATCTACTTATTCTCCTTATATAAGAAACCTAACCTTTGGTGCCTTGCTTCTATCCAAAATATGGGCACTATATTATCTTAGTCTTCATAGAATGTTTCATGCTCTGGTATGAGGCAAGGGGAAAGTGACTGCCAAAAGCAGTAAGTGGAATAAAAGTGATTAATCATCTTCACCAAACAAGCTCTCCTGTTTCCTGAGTATGCCACAACTCTTTCTAGGCCCCTCCCTTTCAGAAACAGTCTACACACTCCTCTTCTCTGGTCCAGAACTTATTTCCCACCTTTACTCCTATTCCCTACAGGCTATCTATCATGTTAGAATCTGGTATTTAAAATATATATTTTTTATTGATTTCAGAGAGGAAGAGGAAGAGGGAGAGGAAGAGAGAGAGACGAGAGAGAGAGAGAGAGAGAGAGAGAGAGAGAGAGAGAGAGAAACATCAATGATGAGAGAGAATCCTCCTGCATACTTGCCACTGGAGATTAAACCCACAACCCAGATATGTGCTCTTGATCAGAATCAATCCCAGGACCCTTCTGGAATCTGGACTTTAAATGCTACTTTCATTATTACACAATCTTATTAAAACATTTCTATGTTTATATATTGTCTGCTTCATTAGATTCCAACTCTTATCACCCTCCCAAGGCCTCCAAAATCTGATCAAATTAATTTCTTCTTATGTATCAAATACCAATATTGCCAACTAGAACTTTTCTAGTTATTGTATTAGTATATGCTTACTCCTTCAATATCCTGTTTTTGTACTCTATCTAATCCCTCCTGCTGATTTAAAATAATTTCTGCCTCATTCAAGTGGTTTGATTCATTTTAGCCCTGCTATATCTCTTCTGTATTTTTTATCACACTCAAAATCAGGATCACCTGGTTAGTATTGATTTTTTCCTTTTGCTTTATGTGTACAGCTTTCTTAAAAATAATTTTCTGGCTATATTATAAGATTCATGAAAACAGAAGCCAATCACTTAAAATTAAAAACAAAATACCTAACAAAGTGCTGATCATATATGTTACCTTTTTGACTTATTGGTTTTCCTTCCTTTTTTTTTTTTTCTTTAATGATATACTAGAGGCCTGGTGCATAAAATTCATGCTCAGGCTGTGTGTGTGTCCCTCAACCCAGCCTGCACCCTCTCCAATCTGGGAACCCTCAAGGGATGTCGACAGCCCAATTAGGCCTGATACTACTGGGATCAGACGTAAGTGGGCAGTTGGACATCCCTCTCACAAGCCAGGACTGCTCGCCTGCCTGCCTTCCTGATTACCCCTAACTGTTTCTGTCTGCCAGCCTGATCACCCCTTAACCACTTCCATGCCAGCCTGATTAATGCCTAACTGCTCCCCTGCAAGCCTGTTTGCCTCTAACTGCCCTCCCCTGCAGGCCATCTTGTGGTAACCATCTTGTGTCCATATGGGGGCAGCCATCTTTGATATATGGGGGCAGCCTTCTTGTGTGTTGGAGTGATGGTCAATTTGCATATTACTCTTTTATTAGATAGGATAGAGGCCTGGTTCACAAGTGGGGGCCTGCTGGTTTGCCCTGAAGCATATCCCAGATCAGGCTGGGTGTTCCCTTGGGGTGTGGGGCAGCCTGGGCTAGGGGCCTGTGGTGGTTTTCAGGCCAGCCATACCCTCCGGTGACCCAAGTGAAGGCCCTGCTATCTGGGATTTATTTATCTTCTACAACTGAAACTTTGTAGCCTTGAGTGGAGCTAAGCCTCCTACTTGCTCTATGGCCTCAACCATTTCTGTTGGGATTTAATTATCTTCTATAATTGAAACTTTGTAGCCTTCCTTGAAGGCCTGGGCTGGCCAGGGTGTATGGAAAGTTTGGCTTCCTCCATTTCCTGATTTAAAATAATTTAAAATAATTAAGATAATTTAAAATATATCTGTGGCTGCAGCCATCTTAGTTAGGGTTAATTTGCATACTCACCCCTGATTGGCTGGTGGGCATTGTTTGTGTGTGTAACAGAGGTATGGTCTATGTGCATATTACTCTTTTATTAGATAAGATACTCTGTAGTTTTTTCATAGGAAAACTCAAAATACACTTTTAAAATTGAGGGAAAATTACTGCTATTTTTGGTGACACAGTAATTAAAGATTAATCAACTTTTAATTAAGTGATTTATTATATATGTTACCTCTATTTAATACATAATATTTGCAGTATTCAAATTATTCAAGTGATTCTAATATGACTATATCAATCATTAATAAAAATGAAAATTTTAAAATTTTTGTCAACATATTATAAGCAAATAAACATTGATTTGGGGAAAATTGCCTGCATCATCATTATACCTATTAATGATCGATATCAAACACACAGACATGAAATTTTATCTAACTAAAACATAACATATTGAGTTATTAGGTTATTTGCCATTATATATGCACATATATACTTATATATGTACATATGTATGTATATGTGTGCAGATGCACATGTGTATGTACATATATGATCATATACTAAAGAAACAGGTTCAACTTTTGGGAAATGTCCCAAATTATATGAGATAAAAAATTTCCAGAAAACTGAAATAATAAGTTCCCATACAATTAATTTAAGACAGTATATCTTACTCATAATGTAGTTTGTATCAAACTGAAAATTTGAAATTTCATCATACAGACAAGAAATATAGTAGTTTTAGCAGAGAATATACTGCATTATAGGTATGTATATTAAATTTACAGGTATCTTCACACTAGTTCATGAATTTAATTAAAAAAACTGTCAAGCTAAGCATGATTGATAATTTTTGCATTTATGTACTAATATTTATTAAAATTCCTTTCTGATTTGTTCATTTATTTTTGTCATTTGAATGTACTTGTTGGCATACATTAGCTTACAAGTCTCACAAGTCTTAAAGAAGTCTGAGTTAGAACATTCAGAAGTAAAGTTATTTTATTGGATTCAGATGATTTTATAATAAGTATAATTCCTCCTTTTAGCAATGATTACTTGTGAACTTCCTCTTGTGGCTAAAGTGTCTTGAGGAAAAATTAGTATTTCTCAAAACAACATTTGGAAAGACCTCTATGAGCTCAGTTATTGTTAAATGAAGATTTATGAATATTGTTATTTTCTATTTGGGGGCACAGAATTAAACACTAAAATTCATTATGGAAAAGTTTTTACTGTGAATGTACCTCATGCTGGAAGCAATAAAGATACACATCAGTCTCTCTCTTACCATACCCCTTTTTCATATTGCTTGGATGATACTCTCTTCTTCATTCACATGGTAAACTCCTTTTAGCTCTCAACACTTGGCTCATTAACTCACTTCTGCTTTGTAGACCTTCTTACATTAATGTCCTTCCTTCCCTGAGCTATACGCCCTCATTCTGTATCCCATAGCATTCTGAACATACGTCTCCTGGCTTCTGGTATAGTGATAATTTATGTGTCTGATTGGCAGCATTGTTAGGTCAGGAAGTATGTTCCTCTCTGTAGCTACAGAGCATAGCATAGTCACTGGCATATGGAGGGCAGAGATGAGATATTTGTTATAAAATGAACACTACTCATTCCTCTTCTCAATTCTCAATCCACATTGATTTTTCAAAAGATCATAAGGATGAGGAATATTTTCACCTGTATGTGCATAGTTAAGTAAAAATGCAATATGTAAGTAATCTTTTGTTAAAAAAAAAACCCCACACAATACAGTAGTTTCACATTTAAACTGTGTTTAGATTCTAAATTCAGTGGGGAGGACAGAATCACCCTTGGTTAAAACGGAGGAACTTGCCACATTGGAGACCATGTCACCATTATCACTTGATCAGTCCATCAAAGCATTGCAACCACTTGCCATTTCATGGGTTGAACCTCACATAAAGTTGTGGACTTTGGTTTCATATTGAATGAAAAGTATGCGTCTTTATACATGAAATGTATTTCTGACAGAGTGAGATGCTCAAATTTGGAGAGGCACACAGGAACTGAGACCAACTGAGGGAACAGCAGTTGTAAGCATATGTGTCATGTATCAACTTGCTACAATTTATTGATGGCAAAGAAACTGCCCCACTTAAATCGTTAGTTTTTTACTTATTTTTTCACAAATAAACTTGAATTTAGGTATAATTATAAATGTAGATTTAGATTTAAAACTTAGATTTTAAATTTAGACATAATTATGGATCTAAATTTTGATTTGGAATGACTAATGTAGTTGAATTTAGGTGAGTTAACCTTGAGTTATCTTAAAGGACAAAGAATCTACACATTTGGCAGAAATCCATATACTCACTCATTCATTCAATAAATAGTGTTTAGTGTACCTGATATATGCCAGGCTTCAGTTTAGGAAATGTAAGTATATAGTGAACAAGACAGATAGGTTCCCAGTTCTCCTAAAGCGTATGTTTAATAGGAAATAAACATAAGTGAGGGTGGACTTAGCTTTTTGGAGAACTATAAAGTGGCTAGTGCATGATGGGAAACAGTAGAAAATGACTGGAGAAATTGCTTATGGGCTTTGGTAAGAGATTTGTATTTTATTCTAATCAAAAACAATCAGGGATATTCTTAAGAACTAAGAAATCATTACCAGCAAGAGCTCCGGTTGGTATTACATTTTATGCAATCAGTTCTATTTTAAATATGTCACTTACCATTATTATCAGGGGGCTTGCTAAGTTAGTAGAGAAACTGGTTAAGAGAGAAAACTTAGAAATCAAACAGTTATGAGTGTGAATCCTGGCATATTTCCTCACTAGCTGTGTGTCCTTGAGAAATTGACACTTTTCTAGGCCTCCGTTCCCTCTGTAAAATAGATGACCTTTGTAGTACCTTCCCCTTAAGGTTGTTTTAAGAACTAAATGAGACAATTACATAAACTATAGTACTATGCATGGTACATAATGAAGTCAAATATTAGTTACTTCATCATGATACTTATAGCATTTGTTTAATTGATTTGGAGTTACAAAATTATGTTTTTGATCTTGTAATTTTTATTATTTGTAAAGTTATACAGGGTTTTTATAGCCATTGCAGGTGCAGAATTTGTTATAAGGTAAATTCTATTTTTCATGCACACAAAAGGAGATAGATAGCTGGAATTTCCATATTTTAAAAGAGTATCATGGGAAAATCATCCTACAACACCATGGATTCAGATGTGTCCCAGAAACATTGATGTTTAGTAGTCAGATTGTATAATCCTTCCTTATTCAAAGATCTTCATTTAGTTGGTATAATTTTCCCACATTATTATTTTTCTTTAGAGAACATGACCTAAAGAACAAAAGTCAGTGTAATTGAGGACTTCTCAATGTGGAATTGCATTTTTTTTTAGGATGGAGTATTCTTATCCTCCCTTACTTTTTCTCTTTCCTATGTTAATACTATCAGAGTAGAATTCTAATAGTACTCAAACATTAATAATTTGCCATGATTTTAAAATTTTGAGAGAAAGAAAAAAATATAACAATTATTTTTCAAACCCAGTCTTTCATATTACTCCAAAATCGAATAAAGCTTCTTTGATAAATATTCTGGTTAATTCTATTAGTAATTATAGCTAAAATATTTGGAAAAGTAAAGTTTTTTTCCCTTTTTTATACTATTGTACAGTTATATGGCCAAGATCAAAGCATCAATTTGCTTTAGACAACATATATTTAAACCCAGTTAACTACTTAGAGTCATTTTTCTAGAATACTGTTTAACAAGACAATAGTCTGCTTCCAGATATATATTCACAATAGCAGTAAAAAGGTAACATGATAGCTGAAACCTGTTTGGCCCAGTGGATAGAACATCAACCTGCAGACTGAAAGGTTCCAGATTCATTTCCGGTCAAGGGCATGTATCTTGCTTGCAGGCACATCCCCAGTAGAGGGTGTGCAGGAGGTGGCTGATCAATGTGTCTCTTTTGTTGATGTTTTAAATAACTATCCCTCTCTGTAAAAAATCAATAAAATATATGTTTTTTTAAAAGGTAACATGATGATGTTGATGAAGATGATGAGGATGATGAGATGCTGAAAGCATACATCTATCCTCTAGTACGCACTTAGTGTGTTAGGCACTGTTATGGTCTCTGTGTCTGTGTCTCTGTCTTTCTCCCTATAAGGCAGTCAGGCATCAAAATTTCACTTTTTAAAAGTGAACAAATTAAAAGTGTTGAATAACTTGGCTAAGGCCACTTGTTAGTAAGGAACAGGACTAAGATTCAAATCTAATTCTGACTCTAGAGTGTCCTTCTCCCTCTGCTACACTATCTTTGATAAAGTAATGAAACTGATTTTTTCAGCTACCTATCTGCAAATATCAGCCTTATTCCACTTGATTCTCATTAACATTTTAATGTTTTATATGAAATTTAGGTTTCACATTGCTTTTCATAGCTGGCGTCTTTGTATTGCCCAAACCTGATAAAATGTAAAAACTCAGATGTGTGTTGTTGTTGTTTTTTTCCTTTTTAAAACACCAGCAACACATATGTAATCCTTTAACCAATAAAGACCAAAAAAAATCACACACAAAAATATCAGCGACATGTTCTAACTTAGTGAATGAACTGCAAACAGTGAAAGGACTACACAGAGTTTTTTATAGCTATAATTTATAGTTTTGTTTTTCAGAATAGCTTCTGTTTCTCTTTTCCATACTACCATTGATTTGGTGAACAATTTATTTCTAGTCAAGCTGAGAGACAACAAATTATAAGTGTTTATGCTTTTAGCTGTAATAACCAAAATAGTTATGCACAATACTTTTAGCTAGAATTAATAATGACTTAAAGGAAACTCATGGTAGCATTCAGAATGTTGAGTATTTGAATCATACTCCTGAGTTCAGAAATAAGATTAAAACTCTTTATTAGAATAGTCCAGTGGTCGGCAAACTTATTAGTCAACAGAGCCAAACATCAACAGTACGAAGATTGAAATTTCTTTTGAGAGCCAAATATTTTAAACTTAAACTTCTTCTAATGCCACTTCTTCAAAATAGACTGGCCCAGGCCGTGGTATTTTGTGGGAGAGCCATACTCAAGGGGCCAAAGAGCCACATGTGGCTCATGAGCTGCAGTTTGCCAACCAGTGGAATAGTCTTTCTGCTACATTTGCTTTGCAAATAGTTAAACATAGCTGTTCACTAAGTGAAGGCTGATGTTATTATTAAATAACTCTTCAAACATGTAAAATTCTTGCAGGTACTGATTTGCTTGAAGAAGCAAAAGATTGTTCTGAGCTCTGTTACTCACTGAACTGCTTGACATTTGCTTATTTGAGCAAATTAAATTCTGTGCAAAGATGGAGGTGATCCTGATGATGAGAAGGAAGAAGAGGGGAATAAAGATGACAAACCTCTAAAAATACTGGATTGAGACAGTGAAAGTCATTCAGTGTCCCAGTAGCCCTATAGGGTAGGCATATTAGGTTGTACTAATTTTATAAATGAGGATACTGAAACACGGGAGGTTAAGTAATTTTACAAGATGCCTCAGCTTATAAATGAAGGAGGAAGACTGACTACAAAGTCCCTGTTCTTAATAATTACAAATAGGATTTTCGCATGAGTTAAAAAGAATTATATGAAAGCACGTAAAATTACCACCACTTAAGCATCACATCAGTTAGTAATTATTACTATTACTCTTGCTTGGCTATTATTATTACAATACATAAGTATAAAATAGTTTTCATTGTGGGCTTAGAGGGAATTTTTCTCTACTTTTAATTACAGATTAAAAAATAAACCTTCCCAAGTATTTAAAGCTGCAAATAATTTTGGAAAATATTGGTTATTCTTATTTTTAGTCCGTTTTGTTATTAAATGTTGATTTGCCTTTCATATAATCCAGTAGCTATTGCTTAGAATTCCAGAAGAAATCTGTATGAATGACTTTACAGATAAAAAAGCTTCAGTGGTGAAGATAAAATTACACTGTGTTAAACACCTCTTAATACCAAAACTAGGGTAAAAATGGAAAGCCAAAGATTAAGGCATGAAAAATTAAAAAAACACCTTATTTATCCTTTTTGATAATTTTACCTTTTCTGTTATCCTATGTATTGAGTTGGAAGGTAGAAGGTACTCATTCAGGGATTTCATTTTGTAGAGATTTAGAAAAATGACTAGAAATTCTTTTTTTTTAATTTAAATTTATAATGAAACAACTTTGTACGAGAGCAGGCATGCTAATATGCCGAAAAAGAATCCTAGGTCTTCTTGAACTTTGAGAGAGATGTCCATTTTGGCAAAGGGGGAGGCACACATTTGGATAAATTTATATGTGCCTCTCAAATTTGGGTGCTAGTCTGAGCTGCCAAACTTCAGAATTTTCACATTTTTAATATACCAAAGTGGGTTAAAACAGCCTATTAGTATAAGGAGTATTTTTGAAACTGTTGACATTTGGCTACTGTTCTTTCATCCACTGTTCTGTAGTCTTGACAGAAACTTGGTTTCACTTGCAGAGAGAAAGTGAAAGACAGAGAAAGGTGTCTATATGAAATGCCCCGAGAGAAGCAGAACTTCTGTAAGGCAGCGTTTAGGCATTGAGTATGACACTGTATTAACCTTCTTAATGGATGTATGTAATAAAGTGACATGTAAATGGAGCACAAGGGGAGATATGACACTATATCTGGAAAAGGATAAAACAGTTGGTTGAATACTGGGCTATTATAGCAGTTTGCAAACCTTGGATAAACTCAGTCAGCGGTTGTATAATTGGTTATTCAATCCCGACCCTTGTTCACAGCTCAAAGCCAGGAACACTGAGACCTGTTGCCAATTTGAGTGAATATAGTGACTGTACTCGGCCGGGGCCTAACATTGGAGCCAGGCCTTTTCCTGTGGGCTGGTTTCCACCATGTCTGGGACTGGCTCGGTGACAGTGGGTCTTTTGTTGTGAAAGGCTGGCTGGTACTCCCCTCCTTTGCAAAATGTCTAACAGCTACACAAATATAAGAAAATAGGAAAAGGGACTTACTGTAGCTTTTCTCTTAGTTACTTAATGTGGAATTATTAGTTTTTTTTTTCTTTCTTTCTGTTCTTTTTTTCTTTTTGCTCCTTTTTTGGGGAAAGTCTGAGTTAAATAAATAAACTTAAAGAGTGATATAAAAGTCTGCTTTTGGATAAGAATTGAACCCTGGTAGTCCTTGATTAGAATATGATACGTATGGAGAAATTTTTAGTAATTTGATTCACAAAAATGGGCTTCTGAATAAGGTATTTTAACTCTCTGCACCCCCCGCCCCAGCTTTTCTCCTATCAAAGTTCATGCACAGAGAAGATTGTTTTCACTCAGTATCTCCTCCTCAAAGGAAAGATATAGCATGTTTATAAATCTGTTATGTATTTCACTTTATGAAACAAGTACCCCACCTTCTCTGCCCAAACATACTGGAGAGAGGCCAACAGACTAACCACTTACTGTTTCTAGTCTAGTAAAATTTGAGAAATAAATCAGCAAAGATTTTGATTTGAGTGTGTGGTAGAAAGAATGCCCAGTCCTCATACAGTGCCCAATTCATAAAGGCATCTGTAACAAGCGTGTAGTATTTGCCAGTTAGGTGCTGCTTGCTGATAGGGTGACAGTTCCCAGCTGCAATCAATTACGCTTCCATTATTTCTGTTGTTTAAACATACTGAGGAGTACTAGTTCAGAGAGTTTCACAAATGCATCTAAGTTCCAAACCAAAGCAAAAAGCACATTAAAAAAAGAAAGCACCGAATAGATGCTGAATGGAGAATTTTTCTTCTGAATCTGAATTTTTAGAATCTCCCCTCCCTGATTCCACCCCCCACACACCCAGCATTTATAAAGTCACACACACAACATGTAGTGTTTGATTTAATGCAGGGTTGCAATTCAATCAAGAGACTGCTGAGGTCATATAATATAAATGGCTACAGTACTTCTTGGCTCAGTTATTGCCTTGATCATTCAGGGCTTTGTTTTTGTTAATTGAGTAGCCTCCTGCTGGGAGGAGCTCCTAAATATTTTGGACTATATGTCACTAAAAATAATTTGGAGTCTAGGAGGTACTGGGGGAGGTGGGGAGGAGGTAAGTTTCACCCGCAATGGATAAGGGCAAAAGAAAGCGGTTGTTCTGAAACTGTGACAGGACAAAGGATAAAGAAGCAAATTGTTTTTGAATAGAAAAATTAATCACTGAAAAGCGACTGGCTATTGTGAGGCAAACATAAAAATACAGGAAGCCTTTAGCTTAAAATATACGAGAAAAAGCACTATAGAAACTCCAACAGAGGCCTTTAATGGAAAATACAGCCGGCCATCTCATTATAGTACATCCCTGGGAGCCAAGTGTTATAAGCATTAGTAAGAAGGTGGCATTATAAAAAAAAATTTGATTATAATCAAGCTTAATGTATTTGAGGCTTAATAAAAGTATTGTGTGGAGGTAGTGAGTATCATGGCATAATAGAGACCTCTTAGTATTGGATCGTTCATAAGTATTGTATTTTATAATGCTGAACACTGGAGGCCTTTACTTCCTGGTGGGAAAATAGGATCTTGTATGGGTAAAGAGAAGATCACAGAATTGTAGGCTGCCCCTATTAACCCCAGAAAATATAATTCAATGTATATCTTACCATTTTAATCTCCCAAATATTTATCTAGATTTTAGTATAATACAATATTGAATGTAACAGACCAATGTCTCCCCAAGGTCACTGTTTGTAATTTAGTAAATTGTAGGTGTCCAACTGGAGAGCCTGGAGCTGATGGTGAAGAATGAATGCTTGAGATGCCTCATTAATTTAATGTAGGTAAGAGGCTGGTGGGCTTAAAGGATTTGGTGGTAGCCCCATAGAGAACTACCTAAATGTAATTCAAATAGCGTGAAGTAAACTTTTTTTCCCCCTATTATTTTTTCCCCTCCATGCTGTGAACCCTCACTGATCATTATTTTTTAGGCACTTTATGTGTCACAACAAAACCAGAAATGCTGAGATATGTATGAAAACAAGAGTTTCGATTAAACTCAAATCAAGTATCTTTTAAAGGTGTTGGATTTTAGTTTTTATACAGCTTTGCCTGGCACAGAGCTCCTCTCGTGTTTTGAGATTTGGCTTTGCTCCTTTATCGTTTTGAGGGTGCTGTGCTGTAAGCTTGGAACAATTTGCTGAGAAGAAAAGAGAGAAAAATAAATAAGCCAAGTCTTATATCTAGAATTATGGACTAAAAAAAAAAATGACACCATGGGTATATTAGGAAAACCTGTTAGGTCATGGATCGAATGGAATTTATACATTTTGGAAATTTCTGCGTAAATAATTTAATCTCTTCATTAAACAAGTAATTTCTCTCTTGTTCTTTGGTACTACCATGGAAGCATTATGTTTTCCTTCCTCTCATCAGAAATGGAACTCTTTTACTTTTAATTTCAAAAACATATATTTAAGTAGGTAATGAACCTTTAAAGGTTAATTTTGCTGATTACAAATTCATTGCAATAATTTACAAGTTTAGTTTACCAACTCTTTTGCAATATAAGATTATAGGTAGCTACTATACCTGGAATGATTTATTTGGAATGTTTGTTATTTAATTGAAGATTCAACCCCTATCATTAGAACACTTTTATCAAAATGATTAAGTATGTTTATAATTTATCATAATTGTTAACAATATTTTATCGGAATTTTCTTTCTAGAAAAGAAGTCTGAGATTTTTCCAAGTAATTGAAGTCAGTGAAGTCTTTTTTGATACCCTCTTCAGTATTTATTCCAGCTAATGTCCCACAACAGAGACTAAGTGGGGTTTAACATACTTTGTGCCTCTGAGGGAACTGAGATAGCAGGTTCCTTGGGGACTTTAATATGCCTCAGGGAAGTTTTTCAGAGGTGTAAACACTTGAATTTCTAGCAGGGGGAACCCATAGCTTTGTTGCTTTTGAAAGACCATTCCCAAGTTTACATAAGCTTACTCTCTCACCCGGGGTCAGAACATTGGATGGCTTGTTCTTTTACTTGGTTTTATTATAAAATACTGACCTATATCGCAATTTTTTAACTGCTGATATTTCACTATACTCCAACCAAATCCCTAGGCTATTTTAAACAACGTTTTTTTACCTTTTTAAGAATACTATCCTTTTAAATCAGTGAATGATTGAGAAAGCATGAAATACTCATCATGGTATGGCCAACATCCCTTGAGCTCTTCCCATCCTGATTCACTTTTTTTGGCTCAGATACATTTCTAATGAGATGAGTTCAAATTATTAATAAATATTATGTTAGTTATACTAAATATATGTATATGTGAATGAGGAAGATTTATATAATATATATCTCTATCATCGAATACATAATATGAGAGTAAAAGTGTTCAGTCATAACTTCTGGAAAGCTAAACACAGGAGAAAGAAGGAATAGTCAACGGATCTCTCTTTTTTTAATCTATTCCTGGATATTTCTTTCTCCCTTCAAATGTTGGTGTATAATGTTTTCCTCTCAGTTACTTGAGACATAATTCTATTGATGTTATTGACTGACATTTTTAAGAATATAGAAAGAGCCAAGACTGGGTATTTTGGTTGGTTGAAGCATGGACCTGTGCACCAAAAGACTGAAGGTTTGATTTCTGGTCAGGGCACATACCTAGGTTTTGAGTTCCAATCTTGGTTGGGACACTACAGAAGGCAACCAATCAATGGTTCTCTCTCACATTGATGTTTCTCTCTCCTCTATAGAAAATATATCCTCCTTTGAGGATTATATATAATGTCAAAAGATTGATGTGCTGCATGTTAATTATACTCAAGATACATAGAATATTTTATTTTTTTATCATTAAATCCCTTCTTAAGGTTAGTAATTTGTTGTCCTGCTGTTCCTTTAAATGAATGATGAAGGTATTATCCAATTCATTCTTCTCTGATTTACCAAATTATTTATAACATTAATTTGACATTTTTTTCCATCGCAGTTATCAACCATTCAAAAAAATGCCCTTGGCATTTGGCTGGCATCTCATGAGTTTCTTTTTTTTTTTCTGTTTGCCATTTACATAATCATATGTACCTCTCTTATGTGTATGGTACATTATATTGAAAACTACATACATCATTCTATCTTTGTTTCTGGTCCTTCATTTGAGATTTTTAAACAAAATTTGTGTTGACAGTTATCTAGTAGTAATTTTTATTTTTTAATAAACAAAATATAACGAGATCTTGTTAGTTTGTTATTGCATTTTGTTGTGAGTTTTTAAAATTTAGTATACTTATTTCACTGAGCTGTAAAATAGAAAAGTATTTGAATATATTTGAATATGTTTAGTTGAGAATGCTTAAATTATCACTTAAGTATCTCTGTAGAATAAGTAAAATTCTTTTACATTTCTAAGAATTTAGTCAATTCTGCTTCAAATCTTGTTCAATTGAAAAAATGTTTTCAGCCCAGCTCACTGGTTGAGCATTTTGTGTTGAACCAAGAGATTTCAGATGTATTCCTGGTAAGGGCACATGCCTGGGATGCAGTTCAATCCCATTATGGCAGTATTCAGGAAGGAGCTGATCAATGATTCTTTCTCATCATTGACATTTCTCTCTCTCTCTCCCTCTCTACCTAAATAAAAATCAATAAAGCATATTTAAAAAATATTTTCAACTTAAATTGCTAAAGATTTAATAAAATGTTTTATGCATATTTTTTATATCCCAAATTGTTGTTTATTTGACCAAAAATCACTGTAGATCTTGGAACAGTGCAGATTCCTGGGATTCAACCAAGACATAAAGACCTGGACTCTCCAGTGATCCTGGAAATTCGCCTTTTAAAGAAGTTTCTTGAATACTATTAACTCTAGCTGGACTGAGATCCACTTCTGTTTTGTTCTTGTCAATATGCCCCATCCTAAAAAAAAATATCTTTTAATGTAACTTTATATTGCTAGTATTATTTGATTCATATTATTTTTCTAATTATGGACAAGATTATTAATTGGTTCTATTTTTGGAAATTTTTTATAAAAGGTTGGATTGGTAAGCAGAAGACTATTTTATAACTCTTTATGGACATTCTATGATAGTAGCTTTTCCAAACAATCTATCAGCATATTTATTTACTATATTAATTCAAGTAAGATGTTGCTCTCTTTTACTTCAAAGAATGAAACAATAGGACAGCAATTCAGTGACACTAGTGATTTGACTCAAAGGTTTAGTGTCTGGTTCCTGTTAGTCTGTCCATCATTACATGAGATGGTGAGTTATTTGAGGTACAGAGGACATGCTTTTGTGCCTATCACAGTGCCACAGTAGTGGCTTACTAGATAATTGTTAGATACATTAGAGTCTGATGCCTCCCAATCTTTTGTGTGTGCGTGCATGTGTGTAGATTATACAAAATAAAGAAATACATAACACTAAAAGTAAATATAGCAGTTTTGTATATTCATTCAACTCGGAAACTAAATGAGCATACCAATAGATTGTGCATGCCCAATTTTATACCCACTGTCTTGAACCTTGAGAGTTGTCTCTGGTGGTATATGCTTTCTATTTTTTTATTTATTCAGACTTTTTCTTTGCTTCCTTTTTATTTTCTTTCATGTATTGTAAAAGGAAAATTATTTTTAAAGAGAACTTTTACAGGTTCTTTTGTTTTTTACTATTCCGACTTTGGGGGGGGTCACAGTATATTATAGCTAACACATGGCTATAGGTTTCATTGTTGCCTAGATTGTGGCTAAGCTTGTGAACATTAAATGCCTTTTTAGAAAAAAGAAGAAGAAGAAGAAGAAGAAGTAGAAGAGGAAAGAAAGAAAAGAAAAGAAAATCCCCACAAAACTATTGTATTTTCTCATCTAAATTTACTCTAAAAATAACACGATCCAAAAATCCATAAAAGGTTATGAGAAATATAACAAGTTGTTAAGGCAGATGGACTACTTTGGTTGAGAAGAATATGTGCAAATTTAGATATATGATTTTAAGCAAATCAGAGGATTTTTTTTCTTAATTGTAAATCTGATGTTATGTATCGAACATAAAAATATAATTTGAATTTTAAGTAGCTTTTCAGCTCAACTGTTCAGATACCTGCATATCACAATCTCACAATCTCTGACTTATCACATGAATAATGTCAGTTTTTATTGTTCATATCTTTTCAGGCATCTGGCAAGCTGAGATTGCGATTTGTTTTCACATATGTTGTGATAGAGAAGATTCAGGATGTGTAGTGGTTTAGCATCAGGCTGTATGCGCTTTAATTCTCACTTCCAGTGGTAAAACATTCTGTCATATTTTTAAAGTATTGGAATTCTTATTCTAATGTATGTTAAGTGGTTTTCTATTTCTATGCTTTTGTTTCTGCTTTATCATCTCTATTTTCCACTTTCACAATTTTAAACAACAAAATTGTACAAATATGATCATTAATTTTCCTGTTCATCGTTGTCTAGATATCTAATTAAATAGATGATTATGTTGATAGATTTTTAGAAGGATAATTGTGTCATTTAAAAGTCAAATATTTAGGCAATTTTTTTGAAACATATCAGTAGGCATATATAGAACTATGCGGTTTCAGCCTTATCTTTACTAAGCTATGATACGCTTAAGCTACCTTAAACGTTTCATATTTGTTTATGTATTTGTCTTGTGAAATTAAGAATTTAAAAATATATGACTTATCTTCTATACCCTTTGCTATAATTTAGTTCTTAGAGATTGTCTTCTATATTTCTTTCTTGCTCTATCTTTCATATGTCCAGTTGAGAAAATACTGTTTCAAATAAAATTAAATGGAAAATAACGGGTTTATTACAATTTGTCTCTGAAAAAGTTGGTTATTTGATGGATGGCAGTAAAAATAGTTTAAAAATAGTTTATGATAAATATTTTCACTTCCTTAAATTGACAGTTTTTATACATCTTCCTCTGAATTTTTTTTCCATTAAATTGCTTCTACTTTCTATTATACCCCTCTTGCCTTGCTCACTCCTTTGCTTCCTCCTACTCTCCACTCTAAACCCTCTCATTTTAACTAATGGCAAGAACTTAATTCACATTTCCCCACCCACACTTTGCTAACATCATAAATTATTGTATATAAATGGACAGTATTCATTAGCTGTGCACTTTGCTGAAAGATCTTTACATGGGAGTGCTACACGTTCCCATTTTTATTAAAAGTTAAAATGCTTTTTCTGTCATGGGGATTGGGATGAGTTAGGATGATAGAGGACAGGCTACTGTGCTAATAAATAAAAATAATAACTATTACCGTTGCCTGAGTGACCCTGCATAAAGAGCACTACAAAGCTATTTGTTGTTCCCTTTCACTTGTCAACAGCACTGACTTAAAAGCTTTAACCATTGTTGAGGACCCAATGAAACCTTTGAAAAGTTAGAAAGACAACTGTCAAAAAAGAAAAAAAAATCAGTCAGATCCTTGCTGGTGTTGCCAGTTGGTAGATGGGTTCGGGTTCGATCCTAGATCATGGTGCTCTGACGCTCTCTCTCCCTTTCTCTCTCCCTCCTCTCTCTTCTCTCTCTCTCTCTCTCTCTCTCTCTCTCTCTCATATCAATGAAAAACATGTCCTCAGGTAAGGATTAAAAAGCAAAAATCAGGCAAAGATTAGTTGAATATATTTGTATATCTGTGTTGTTTTAGGACAAATCATACTTGAACTAATGCAAGTGACAAATTTTCTTGTCCCTAATACTACTACATCTCTTTCTATCTCATCTTTATTGACATGAACCAACTGAAAAATTAATAACAATAATAGATAAAAAATGAAATTAAGGGTCATGGGTCATTATCATAAAAATGTATAGGATTCATGGAACTAGTATCCTTGGATGAGGCTTTTGATTTCTCAGTAGTTTTCGTGATGGGCAAAATGAAACATATATTTCTTCCATTTGATTTTTGAAATAGTTCTCTTGGGTGTTGTGCACAAAGTTGTAGTTGTAATATTAGTCAGCATCTTGTGTGTGTGTGTGTCACTGTGTGCCTAGCATTGTTTTAAGCACTTTATATAAATTAACTCATTTAATTCTTTAAAATTTTTTTTTTAGCTAAATGCAATTATGCTTCCCATTAGAAATGAGTAAGTTGAAGCAGAGTAGTTAAATTACTTGTCAAAGGTCACAAAACTAGTAAGTGATAGAATCAAGGTGTATGACATTAATAGCAAAATATGAAATATTTTGTACAGGGGGATATCTCTATGCAATTAATTTTTGAAACGCTGCTCTCAAATTGCTTATGTTATTTTTTCTGGAATCTAATATTTAAATCAAGAACAAGCCAGAGTGGTGCATAGTGTGCAAGAAAATACACTTATTTTTGAGTAATGGGGTAGATACAACTATGAGATTTTCATAAGTCTATCTGTTTATGGAAATTTTTGTGTAGAAAGTATAGATCCATTTTATGAGGAGTGCTTCCAAGGTTATTCAAAGTTGTTGATATGAAACAATTGTACATATTGATTGTGGCATATTTATTTTTGTGGTATTCTTCTAAAATGTGGTACAAAATTGGGTATAAATGAATAGGTATGTAATATTTCATTTTATGCAACGATAAAAATTAAGCTATGAGTAATGATTTAGATTTTGCAATAATCCAAAAACTTATTCCATATAAAAGATTTCAAAATTTGCATCTGCAGGCCAGACACTTTTATTTTTTTTTCTGGCATTACTAAAAGTGAATTATTTCTAAAACTTCATTCACTTCAGGATAATGACATATAAAAATGAGGCTTATTGAAATCCTAATGCTTTGGAATTTCAGATGTGTTTCTGTTGTGTGTTGTGGTATGTGTTATTTTTTAACATTTCCTAGAAGAACTTGACATTTCCAGTGGCAGACTGCTGTAGTGCTTGGCTAATGGGACTGTTCCAAGGCCTTCTGGTCTTCATTGCACAAATAACTTCCCAGATATGTAAAAGTTTTTACACTACTTCCATTGCATTGCTTAATATTTGCTCAAAATGCTTTCTGGATAGGCCTCTATTGTCAAAATGAATTATAATCTGATGATTTTCATATTAGACTCAGTCTCTCCCTCAGAAAAAAATTTAATTAGCTTTTTGAAGAAAAATGTATTTGGCCATATACACTAACTTGCATTTATTCTTCAGTTTTGGGGGACCGGCTAGTGAAAGCTTCTAAGGGAAGAATATTGATTGAGTTAACATTACCTAATTCTAAAAGAGATTAAGGATGCAGAACACCTGTCATATCACTGTTGTCTAAAACGAGATGAGGTGAATAAAACTGAACTAACATTTCATTTTTGAAAGTTTGAGACTGTATTAAAGGAACTTGTGTGTGGTATATTGGAAAGAGCAGTCTATTAGGAGTTAGGCTGCAAGTTCTGCCTATACCATTAATATATTTTTGATCTTAGGAAAGTTTTAACTTTAATTTACAATTTCAGTCTATAAAAGGAGGGTTTGTTGAGACTGGTTTGGCTCAGTGGATAGAGCGTCGGCCTGCAGACTGAAGTTGTCCCAGGTTCGATTCCGGTCAAGGGCATGTATCCTGGTTGCAGGCACGTCCCCAGTGTGGGGCATGCATGAGGCGGCTGATTGATGTGTCTGTCTCATCGATGTTTCTAACTCTATCCCTCTCCCTTCCTCTCTGTAAAAAATCAATAAAAATATATTTAAAAAAAATGAAGGGTTTGTTCTATTACCAAGTTGAGCAAAACAGTCTTCTCTTAACACTAATTTGCTTGGTCAAATATTTAAATAATATTGTATAATCCATTACTCACTTAAAGATTGACAGTCCATTAGCACATAAGAAGATCTAAATCTTATAAAAAAGAAATGTAAATATGTATAATGTTTAATTAGATTTATATGATAATGGAATGCTTACTTTGTTTGTTTTAGTAACTAAACAGTTTGTTCTAGTTATGTCCAATATATGCCTTAGTAAATTACTTTTATGAAATGCTTATTATCTAAATGATATCTAAAAATCTTCTCAGATTTAAAATTCTGATTCTATGACATGAATAATTTACATATGCTTTTACTTTTTTACTTCAAAGAAGATACTGGTAGATTTTGAAGTTAAACCATAGTGTTGTTCATTTCAAAAGACAACTCCCATTCCTGACTATGCACCCTATCACATGTCAGAAATAACACAGCTTAGTCTAAGCTACAAAATTAAAATATAAACAGTAGTAGATTTGGTATGACCTAACTCCTGGGACTTTGTTTAAAAAGTCAAATATTATACATACATATTTTTTGCTTGTTTGATTTTTCAATGAGCTCTGCACTGCAGCTCAAGGGAGATTAAGGGGAAAAACCTACATAAACACAAAGCGAAAACCTGAGCTTGTGTGTAAAGCTACTGCACTGGAGCAAATGTGGTTTAATTCTTGGCACTGGCAGCTTGTTGGAGAATTACAATATGTTGGCATGAGTCTCTAGGTCTCATTGTTCCAGATGAGGGAGTCGGTCTTAAGAGTGTTTGGCACTGGAGGGAAAAAGGAGTGAGAGTTATAGGGAATGAACAGGCCCTAAAGAGGCAGGATGCTGTTGTAACAATGGCTGGCACAGTTGGGGGGAGGCCAGGGGGGGAAGCATTCGCTGGTGGGGATTGCTAAAGTCATTGATGTGAAGAAGCATATGTGAGCAAAAGAGGCAAGGGTGAGAAGGAAAAGCAAGCAAACATATCAAAAGAGTTCAAAAAAGGACAAAGTAATCCACTTAGAGTAATATTAATATGCTGATAAGGACATTTTTTATATCTCTCTAATTTATCTCACAGTTTATTTATTACCATTCATTTTATTTTCTCTTTTACAGTAAATACAGATTTACCTTTCCTTTAAAAAGACAGATCCTTGAATTAAGAGTACCTGGTTTTGTATTTCATCCGTTCTACTTTCTGTCCAGGTGATGTCAGGCAAAGTATCTTCTGAGCCTTAATTTTCTCATATACAAAATGAATATTATAATAAATTTTACCATTGACACAATTTTGTTTGCATCTGCCAGCAGTCTGCAAATGAAATGTCATGCAAACAATAATAAGTATTATTCCTCACATTTATTTTAAAACATGGAGCCCTATATTTTATTTTCAAATCAACTGTGATACCCCAATGCTTGGGAAAAGTAAATCTCATGAAAAACTTTAAAAGTTTTTCATTAAAATTATGCTATATCTTAATGTGAAAATAATGGGTTACCCAGAATTTGAACATTTGAAAATAATTAAACACACAAACATCCCTCACCCATATAAAACACAGTTCAATATATATTAATAAAAGTACATTGCATTTCAGAAATGGAATATTTAATACTATCTCTTTTACTCCAAAAACACAGAAGCGGCAGCACTTACATAATAATTTTTTTAAATTGTGTCAACTTTCACTTTTCTTGTATTCACACATTAAAGAACAGGTGTTTTATAAATATTGGGATTTTGCCATTTGGTCTTTTATATTTCTCATTATGAATATTCTATAGAATCTTTGCCATTTTTTAGAGAAATTTCAATCATTTGTACATGTCCAAATTGTGAGATCATTTCTTACCACCCTTTTATGAACTACCACTGGAAACAAATTGAAACAGTTGTAGTTGGTAGAATACTAGGCTTGTTTGTTTTAAGCTCTGTGATGCACAGCAACTCAGAGAGGCAAAGTGGGTAAAATGATGTGCTTTTGGTCCTCTGAGCTAACCAGTGTCAAAGCCTTGGTGACCACATTGTTTGACTTATAGCCTACTAGTCTTTCACTATATGAATACATTTTCATTTTGTTGAATTTCTCTACCAAATGGTCATAGGTGTTCCTTAAATTTTCCAGAATTTTAGAGTGCAAAGTCATCCTGTGGGGCTCTGTATTGAGAACATAAAGAGAACGGTAGGAATTACAGGCTTTTAATCCCATTATACTTCTTATAGATAGATGTCATCCAGGGAATTCAGTTTATCCTTTCAAGTTTTTACTTCATCCGTCCACTGGAGTTAATAATGTTGGGGCAGGAAATTTCCCCCACATCCCTTTAGTTCTTCTGGCTGGTTAATAATTCAAATGACATATAGTGGATTAACAGAGGAAAATAAAGTTTTAATATGCATGGGGAATTCACATAGCATGAAAATTCCAAGGGCAGTGAGGCAAAATGTCATTTTGGACAAAGGAGAGGGAGGTAAGCAATTCACAGGTAGATGAGAAAAGAGCAAACATTTGGTAAAAACCAATTCCTGCAAGGCCACTTAAAGACAAAAAGGAATCTAGTGAACGGATTTTTGCTTGAATCCTCCACATCTGCCACACTTAGCGTACGTGTTGAGATGACCATGCTTGAGTGCCCTTCTTGTAGTAGGTTTTTCTACCTAAATGTTTTAGGCAGGTAATGGAAGGTAAACAAAACCACAACAATAACACACACACACACACACACACACACACACACACACACACACACACAAACTTTTGCCCTGCCAGTGTCAACCCATAAGACAAGGGATCACCAGTTTGATTCCAGGCCAGGGCACATGGCTGGATTGTGGGCTGAATTCCAAGTGTGGTTCATGCAGGAGGCAGCCGATCAATGATTCTCATCATTGATGTTTCTCTCTCTCTTCTCTTTCTAAAATAAATAAATAAATAAATAAATAAATAAATAAATAAATAAATAAAACAAATGAACAAAAAACATCCCTTGAGTTTGTTAAGGCTCTCACTGTTTTCAGCTGGAAATAATCTGCTGGCCAGGGTAGTGCATTCTCAGGGAGACTCCCTTCATATTCCCACAACTACAATAGTTTTCCATCCTGTCCACACTTGTTTGGTAGGTGAAATGAAGTAATGTGTTTGTAATAGAAAGAGCTAATAAGATTTTGAGATTACACTAACTCCATATTGGACAAGTAGTGATAGTTCCCTAAACTTTGGCTTATTGGATCATAAAATGGATGTACCAAAATCTAATTCAGAAGATTAGGGCCGAGACCGGTTTGGCTCAGTGGATAAAGCGTTGGCTTGTGGACTGAAAGGTCCCAGGTTCGATTCTGGTTGGGGGCATGTACCTTGCTTGCGGGCACATCTCCAGTGTGGGGCGTGCAGGAAGCGGCTGGTCGATGTCTCTCTCTCATCGATGTTTCTGACTTTCTATCTCTCTCCCTTCCTCTCTGTAAAAAATCAATAAAGTAAATTAAAAAAAATTCTTTAAAAAAAAAAGAACATTAGGGTGAGAAGCTTAAGATACCATATGCAAATGACTTGGGACTTGGGACTTGGCTTCGAGTTTGGCCCTCAATACAGTGGCTATCGTCACAATCTAGTTGTTGGCAAACAAGTTAGGAATTTGTAGGGAAAAGCAAAACAAAACTTAGTTCAAGACTCAATTCTGCCCTTTACATTTTGTGAAACCTCAGACAAGTCATTTTCTTCTTTTTCAAAACTGTAAAATGGATATAATAACACAACCTGAGTCTTCATGTATTTGCTATGATTAAGTGAGAGAATACACGTAAAAGCATTTAGCATAGTTCCTGGCACATAGGCTGCTCAATAATTGTTTATTGATCCTGAGTTTAAAGTATATATCTAATCCATTTGCAAATAGGAGTGTCTTTATTCAGCCACAGATGTAACAACCTGGAGTTAGATGTGTTTCTGATTTTGCATCTTTCAAATTACTTGGCCTTAAAAAAGTTATTCCTTTTTTCTGTAGTCTACCTTTAAAGTTAGTTACTTGAAAATAAAGTAGCTCTATATATGAGACTTATATCTTTATGCAAGTTAATAAAGAAGCCAGGAATGTTCTGCAGGTTTCAGAAATCTGGTGGCTGTTTCTTTAACTCTGCAACTTAGACAGAAGACTTCTGTTTCTTTATGAGCACACTACAGTGAATATTTTGTCTAGCTGCAGGGGAAAAGCTTTGTCATGGACTTTGCAGACAATAGCCTTAAAAGTAAAATGGTCTGCTTTTGGTGCCGGGAGGTTCAGGAGCCTATTGTTAGTGCACAATGGATTTCTATTGCTGCATTCCTGCTTTGCAAAGGTTTGTTAGCTTTTAATGACTGACAGTACTCTATTGCAAATACCATATTGGCTGTGCCCTGTTTACATGCTTCTCAAGAATTTTTGTGGAGTGCTAGAAAAAAGAAACAGTGGTGTTTGTTTGACCTACTCTGATAAGGTTTAAAAAATAATTTCACTCATGAAGTGCTTACTGGGAATGGAGAAACAGTGGAAATCTTTGCAGAAGTATTTAAAGTTACCTTTACAGGCTCAATAAATAGAAATATTGAATACAGTAAGAGTATATTTAATCCATTTTATTGCTCATATAATTGTCATTACCATTTCATAAAATGGATATTTTAAGAAAAAGTAAATTCTTTAGGATTTTTTTTCTTAAATGTAAAAAAAATGGAAATATATTTTGTTACAAAGGAAAATAAGCAGTTTCACACATTCTATAGGTAAATACACACAATAGTTTTGATATATAATATATGTGTATACATATATGTAATTTTCACCATACATGCAGACTATATAAAGCAGTAATACTTCAGACGTTTGTCACCATTTTACTTTTTCACAAACTATTGACATTTTAAAACAAAGCATTCCAGATTGTTACAGTTATTCCAAAGAAAATTTCACCTTCATTTTGTTAAAAACTCCACACGAACCTGGTGGCAAGGCTCAGTGGTTGAGCATCGACTTATGAACCATAAGGTCACAGTTTGATTCCTGGTCATGGCACGTGCCCGGGTTGTGGGCTAGATTCCCTTGTGTGGGGCATGCAGGAGGCGGCCGAATGAGGATGCTCTCTCATCATTGATGTTTCATGTTTCTAGCTCTTTCTCCCTCTCCCTTCCTCTCTGATATCAAAAAGAAGATATTTTTTAAAAAAGAAAAAAAAAAACTCTACACAGGCTTTGTGATACAGCTGAGGGCTATAAGATCACGGCCTTAAAAAAAGTAGGTAGCATTAGCTAAAGAAGGGGATGAAGGTGCCTTAAAATGCATTTGATGTAGGGAAAATTAGCCAGTTTCTAATAATCTTATGGTCTCTAGGCCAGACAGTCCCTTTGATAAGTTAACATGTACTCCCTTTATGCTGCTAGTAGGGGGTAGACAACTGTCTGCACAAACACAAATACACATAAACACCAATGGGGAGAATGGCAGTGCATGTCTTAGATCTAGATAATAAGTGTGGGTATTGTTATTTAGATGGCACATACTGGGACACTTATCTTTTAGTACACTCCATTTTCTAACTGAATGCAGTGCTAATCGTGGGATTGAAAGCCATTGTAATTGTGTACCCATCTAAATGCTGACAAGAACATACAATTACATTGTTTGGAAGGGAGTTTAATGTTTGGGGACTTTATTAGCATTTATATTTACTTATGCACTAAAATCCAGACACAAAAGGAGAGGTCAACACCATGTGGTATGTAGAAACAAATATCAGAGGAAAGCATAACTTTGCTCTCTAAAATATGTGTGCCCCGTCCCAATACAGGGCATTTTAAAATGAGTGTGACACAAATCTGAAATAAGTAAATAATAAGTGCCCATTAAAGGCATTACTCACCTCTCTAGATTTTGCAATCTTTGTAAAGCTTCCTTTGTACCAACTTTTTTTTTTAATGTTCGCAGCAAATCTTTCCACAGTGTGCTTACCACCACACTATGTTAAACACATATTATAAAGTGGATGTAATTGTAAACACACAGAGGGATATAATTACATGTAGCAGATTTAAGAGCTAATTCTTTGCCTTTTTTTTTACTCTGCATTTTATCAACATAATTATTTTTTTGACTGCAGACTAACACCCTGAAATTGACAAGCACCCATTATAGCAGGAATTTATTCACCAAATTGAAAAACAATGAACTGCAGGGTTATATGTACCCATTGTCATAAAGAATTAGAAGGGCTTTGTTCTGCAAGAGGAAAAAGCTAATGATTTTGAAACAGCAGGTGACAAAACACATTCTTTTTTTCCTCCCCTGTTATCAGTTTGTTGATGAAGTCATTATGAACTGGGGCTGGGATAGGGACGGCCTTATTTTTAGCAGATAGGCTTTTAATGAGCTCCATTGTAAAGATAGTCATGTTGATTTGCTTACATTATTTATTTTCTTCTTTACTTAGAAACCCCCAGTATTGAAAAGCTACTATCAAAGGACTGGAAAGACAAGCTTCTTGCAATGGGATCAGGGAACTTTGGTGAAATAAAAGGTAATATGTTTACAATTATTTAGATCCAAAATATATCAGGGTTCTTATCTTCTCTTTTACCTTATGGGATAAGTGGGGTGTTGTTTTAATAAAATAACCTTCTGTATCTTTCAAAGGCTTTGATTTTCATCATTAAAAGATACGTGATTTACTTCTTTATAGAAATATCTAAAAAAGACTTAAAAGCTGCATATTTTGAGGTGATTTAACATATTCTACATATTAGAAGTATGGATGTACATAATCTACATTTCAAACCTGAATGACTAATGGGGAAAATTTAAAAGAAGTTTGCTTTATATTAATAAGGATAATGTTTTTTGGTTGTGTGTGTGTGTGTGTGTGTGTGTGTGTGTGTGTGTGTTTGAGTTTGAGTCAGAAATTACATACAACAAAGAGAAAAATCCTATATGGGCTTCAGATAATACTGAATATTCATATCTACTTTTAATTGATTTTTTTTTTTGGAGAGAGAGAGTGAAGAAAGGAGAGGGATAGAGAGATAAAAACATCTATGAGATAGACACATCAATTGTCTGCCTCCTGTATATGCCCTACTGGGAATTGAACCTACAACCCACGCATGTGCCCTGACTGGGGATTGAATCCATGACCTCCTTGTTCATGTGACGATGCTCAACCACTTATTCACACCAGCCAGGCTAAATATTCATTTCTTAATAAACTTATGCTAATAACAAGGGGAGAATATTAAAATTTATATAAAAATATGGTCAAATGATGCTTTCAAATTAAAAGTGTGTTTGCTCAGATCAATGTATGCAATCTATGGTTTTCTGTTTGTTGCTAATAGGATACTTTTGGTTCTGAGTTCTAAAGGAAAATTTTTTTAGAAAAAAAGTACTAAAAAGTATTGAAATATTGTTATATGCTACTCTGTATACTTTGTGTTAGGGACTGAACACCTATGTATATTAATATGCATGTAGAAATATGGTCATAAACAACTTTTTGCATACGTGCACATGCATAGGTATTCTCCCAATGAAAGGCCATTGACTCTCTTGAGGCTCCACCTCAGAGCATCCAGGAGGAAGGCAAAGCATAGCTCAGTCTTCTCAAACGTTTGGTCCATAGGCCACTAACATCACGGTAACTTAAAACTTCCAGAAAATGTTTTGAGTATTTCACTTTTCATCATCTATTTGGAGGTTAGGTATACTCAGGTTATGACTAGGTGCTAATGGGTGATGAGAGAATGAATGGGTGCTAATCAACAAAATCTATAATGGAATCCAATTTAAACAAACAATGATGTGCCTTAAAGAGCTCAAAAATAAAGTTTAAAGAGAACAAAATAGTGTCTTTTTCTCAGGCAGCATAGCCTTTGTATTACTTTGTTGCATTTTAAGCCATTTGCCCCTGAGATAAAGAACTTGTTATTCTCCCAGGTTCTTTATTCTCCTCCCACCCAGGTAATAACTGAGAGTAGCACAGAGATGCCCAGCCATCCCAAACCTTGTGATTGTGTCCCATTGGAGGACAAACATGCTCCCCTCCTTTGTTTTGATCACGAGTCAGACTTAAAAGCAGCCACAGGAGTGATGAGAAGCTCAGAAGCTCAGAGGGAGGACGCTCTGTTGTCCTCTCTGGCTTGCCTGTGGGGTTAGTTCTGGGAGCTGTGGTGCCCTCACAAAAGAAGTTTCTGTCTTTAATTTTAAGGTCTTTTTTTTTAAGCTTCACATTCAGAGTGAAAGTTTGGTTATTGTCCTCTGGTTCTGTTCAAAAAGCTGTTTTCTGATGCTTTTGAAAAGCAGCCCTAGGTCTTTCTTCTGTCTCGGGGGCAGGGTGATTAGGTGCTCAGATCAGGAATCAGGTTTGGCAGAAGACTGGGAACACTGTGCTGGGTTGCCTCTCCTGCTGACTGCCCGTGACAGTTGCAATTACTCCCCATTGTTCCTAGGTGGCTAGAAAGTGGAGAGGATACAATAGTGTGTTGCCCTCTGGGGGTAAATAAATTTGATTTAATGGATCTTGGGGGGGTCAGACTCGATGATTATGTGGTGCCCAGGAATGTAGTTTCCATGCCACCTCAGAAGTTAGACAAGAACAATGGCTTTGTTGTTTGGCAGCTTTTTTTTTTTTTTTTTAATGAGGCAAATAAAGGTGTAAGTCTCATGGAGTCAAACACTGTGTGCACTGTTTTTGGTCAGGGTAGGGAAAGATAAGTATGACCTTTATTCCATTATTAAGTGATTTAATAATGATACCTTAGAATAATTGTTTGAATAGAATGTTTGCATATATGTTGATGCGCAGTATTTACCGAGTCTTCTTGTGGATTGAAACTTTTCTCCTCTATTTAATCAGATCAGTTTTCATTTAACTTTTATTTTCCTTTTCATTGAATTTATTGGGGTGACCATGATTAACAAAATTATACAGGTTTCAGGTGCACAACTCTACTACACATCATCTGTAGTGTGTTTTCACCACCCCGAGTCAAGCCTCCTAATTGGTTCCAGGAAAAGTGGAGTGAGTGAGTGACTGTGTGTGTCTGAGTGTGTACGTGTGCACACATCGGCAAGCACCTATTCTCAATATCTAAGACTATAGCCAAGTGAGGACTAGCTCAGTTTCTAAGTGAGTTGTTGTGAGTGAATTACTTTCAGGGCATGTCGACAGAGAATAAAATTATAGCTTGGCAAAGTTCAAAGAAGTGTTTTTTTACTTTTGAAACGGTAAAAATGATAAACTCTTTTACTGTTAATACCCACCTGAGGATATTTTTCCTATTGATGTTTAGAGAGTAGAAAGGAGAGGGAGAAAGAGAAGCAGCAATGTGAGACAGACACATGGATTTGTTGTCCCCCATGTGGTGTCGCTCCTGCTCAGGATTAAACCTGCAACCCAGGTTCATGTCCTTCACCAGGAATTGAGCCCCTGACCTTTCAGTACATGGGCCAATGCTATAATCACTGAGCAACACAAGCCAAGGTAAAAATGATAAACTTTTAAACGTAGGAAAACTAAATAGTCTTTGGTTTGGATAGTTTCGCTCTCAATAAATTGTTGTCATACCTGTTTAAAGTCAGTCTCACTTTTTAAGAAACAATGTGAGTCAGTAAAGGTCACCACTTTTAAAAGCATAAAATTATTTTACAGGCTAGATTATTTTGCCTGTATGAATTTACACCATTTTATGGTCTGGTACTCTGGAAATGTGAAGTAATTAGATGTTAAAGTTACATTAGAAACAATCCTCCAACACACACACACACACACACACACAGACTCATACACAAAGGGACACTTGATCCAGTTTTTCAGAACAAAGCAGTTTACCTAAAAAGCTCTGCAGACAGCTGAAATTGGTTTGGTTCAGTGGATAGAGCTTCAGCCTGCAGACTGAAAGATCCCAGGTTCAATTCGAGTCAAGGGCACCTACCTTGGTTGTGGGCACATCCCCAATAGGGGGTGTGCAGAAGGCAACTGATCGATGTTTCTAACTCTCTTTCTCTCTCTCTTCTTCTCTGCAACAACAACAATAAAAAAAAAAAATATATATATATATATAAAGTTTTGTATATTATAAACTTTATATATATTATATAAAGTTTTGTATATTATAAACTTTATATATCTATATCTATATCTATATCTATATCTATACCTATCTATATATATGCTCTGCAGATAGCAAGCAGTACATCTATGTAATAAACTGATTAGTTACCTGAAGAAATTGTTTACTTCTTCTTCTCAAATCAGCCATTTAGTGTTATAATGGGACAGTGTATAGAGTTTTTCGCCCTTACCTAAAGCAAAGGCACTGAATAAGGGTCCCATGAAGGATAAAGCTGCAACCCAGTTTATAGCCTTTTATAGCCTCGTAGTTATTGGACAGGGGACAACACAGTGCCTGCATCCCAGCTGGCAACCAGTTGAGACACTTGCTGTTTCAGCTAGCGTGACCTTCCATTACACTGAAGGTCACTGCATTGGCACTTCACCTGAGGACGGTATCAGGGACCCATGGTGGCTCTGATTAATCTGAACAGATCATTTGTTTTCATTGCAACTTTTGTATTTTATTGACAGAAATTTATTTGTAGCATTAGAACAAAAAATATCTGCATCTAAAGTTCTCTCAAATAGCATTTCTATCTTGGGAAGGTTTTAAAAGAAGGCCATTGTTTGAGAGGTTTTCTGGCTAGGTCACTCAGAAGTGCCTAGATCAGTTTCTCCACCTGCCTTCTTTGAAGAATTGTTTGGAGCCTGGTTTCTTTCCCATCAGTATCCCTGGTGGACCTTTCTCACCCTACTCAGAAGGCATTCATTTAGGCAGGCAAAGGGTGGTACCTAGTGTTAAAGAAAATACCAACTGAACTTAGTACAGTAAAAAAAAAAATGGCCCTTTTTGAAAGCTATAATTTTGTACTTTCTAGAAGTTGGGACATAAAGGCAAACACGAAATAGCTCTGTAATGCCAGTAATGGATTCGAGGAAATAATCCATTCAGCAATACAATGGCCTTTTAGGACTTGCGAACTAAAAACCATCCTATGTGGATTGAGCATGTGGATTAAAGTAGATCCCCTCTTAGGTGACATAACATTCTGAGATAAAAGAGATTGTTGATTCAGTGTGTGGCCTGAAAGAGATAATTCTGTTTAAATAACATTAGACCATTTGAAAACAAGCAGCCTGGGATAAGAATCAGATCCCAAGTAATAAATCCAAGGGCTTCTGCCTTGCTCTCTTGTTGGATAAGAGCGCCACTGAAAGAAGCATTAGCTGTAATTTAGACTCTCCCCGGTTAGTCTATTTATTCGCTGTATTTTTCAGTTCATTCAACAAATACTGCTATCCAGTTGGATCTGAGTTTGATTGATTTATTGATTGGTTATCTCTTTCTTTAAATGCAAATGCCATTCATCAGACATTCTTATCTGGCTTGTTTGTACACTATAGCATCTCCAGCACCTAGATTAGTGTGAGGCCCATAGGAGGCACTCTGTGGATATATGCTGAATGGATTAAAGAAAAGAGCCAGCCATTTGGTGTAGTTCTCAATTGGAGATGATTTTGCTCTATCGGGAGATCTGGCAATGTCTGGGGACATGTTTGGGGTGTTATAACTAGGGGGGAGCACCTAGCCAGAGACACGAAACACAGATATCCAGAAAAAAGAATTGTATGGCCCAAAATATCACTGTCTAGATTGGGAAACCCAGAACTACGAGAAGAGTTTCCCAAGGGAAAAAATTGGAGTACAAAAGCCTTAAGGTAGGAGCTTGTTTGCATATGGGTTGTAGAGAGACCCAAAGAAGGCCATGTGACTGAAACATTTTTGCAGAAGAGAAAGTGGGAGGTGATGATGCCATAGAAGTTGAGGGCAGATTATTCAGGACTTTCTAAGGATAGGGAGTTTGAATTTTACTATATACTAGAGGTCTGATACATGAAATTCATGCATGGGGGTGTGTGTACCTCAGCCCAGCCTGCACACCAATCTTGGACCCCTCTCACCATCCAAGACTACTGGCTCCCAATTGCTCACCTGTCTGCCTTCCTGATTGCCCCTAACTATTTCTGCCTGCCAGTCTGATCACCCCCTAACCACTCCCCTGCCAGCCTAATTGATGCCTCTCTCCTGCCAGCCTGTTTACCCCTAATTTCCCTCCTCTGCTGGCCTGGTCATCTCTAACTGCCCTCCCCTGCAGGCTTGATCACCTTCATCTGCCCTCCCCTTGCAGGCCTGGTCCCTCCCAACTGCCCTCCTCTGATGGCCATGTCATGGTGGCCATCTTGTCTCCACATGGGGGAAGGATCTTTGACCACATGGGGACAGCCATCTTGTGTGTTGGAATAATGGTCAATCTGCATATCTCTCTTTTATTAGATAGGATAGAGGCCAGCTGGTTTGCCCTGAAGGGTGTCCAGGATCAGGGTGGATATTCCCTTGGGGCGGGGGGCAGCCTGGATGAGGGGCCTGGTGGTTTCCAGGCCAGCATTGATCCCCTTCCTCTCCCCCTCCCTGCCCCGCCCTCCAACCCAAGTGGAGGCTCTGGTATCTGGGATTTATTTGTCTTCTACAATTGAAACTTTATAGCCTGGAGTAGAGCCAAGTCTCCTGCTAGTTTCATGGAGGCAGCCATTTCTGTTGGGATTAATTTATCTTCTATAATTGAAACTTTGTAGTCTTGAATGGAGGCCTTGGCCTGCCATCTTGTGTGAAAAGTGTGACTACCTCCATCACCCGGGAAACCCTCCTGCTTACTCTGTAGTTGAAGCCATCTTGGTTGGGGTTAATTTGTATACTTGCTCCTGATTGGCTGGTGGTGTGGCTTGTAGGTGTAGCAGAGTGGTGGTTAATTTGCATATTACTCTTTTATTAGATAGGATACAGGCATGTGATATGATTTTATTTCCCTTCCTGAACTTGTAATCGGAGAATGGGTTTTAATTGGTGAGGAGGAGACAGGTAGGATGGATTTTACTAGGGGAGGTGGAATTGTTTAGAAAACTGGTAGCAGGTAAAATGGTTTAGAAAATGGGGTGTGTTAATCAAGACAAGAGATGATGGTGGTCTGGAGTAAGGAGTGGTAGTGGAAATGATAATTCATAGACTGATTTATAATATGGTTTTGGGTTAACAGGATTCCCAATATATTCACTATAGAAACTAAAGCAGAAGAAGGAATCCAAATATATATGGATGATGATATATCTTACTCTAGAGCAGTGGTTCTCAACCTGTGGGTCGCAACCCTTTGGGGGTTGAACGACCCTTTCACAGGGGTCTCCTAAGACATCCTGCATATCAGATATTTACATTATGATTCATTAACAGTAGCAAGATGACAGTTATGAAGTAGCAACGAAAATAATTTTATGGTTGGCGGTCACTACAACATGAGGAACTGTGTTAAAGGGTCGCAGCAGTAGGAAGGTTGAGAACCACTGCTCTAGAGGGAAATGGCTAAAGCTGGTTTCCTTCCCTGGTGGCTTTTGTTGCATTATATTAGGAATGTTCTTTTTGAAGTCTAGAATGTTTTAACACTATTATTAGAATATTCAATATTCATAAGGTCATTTATTAGTCCCACCCCACATACTGGGGGTAATGTAAAGAACATGGTAATTTTGAGCCCTCGCTAGTTTGGTTAAGTGGATAGAGGGTCAGCCTACAAACAAGGGGTCCCAGGTTTGATTCCAGTTAAGCACACTTACTTTGGTTGCAGGCTACTCGCTGGCCTGAGCCCTGGTCAGGGCTGGTGCAGAAGGCAACCATTCGGTGTGTTTCTCTCACATCAATGTTTCTCTCTGCCTTTTCTTCTCTCTTCCACTCTCCCTAAAAAGCAATGGGGAAAATATCCTCAGGTAAAGAGAAAAAAACAAACACAAACAAACAAAAAAAGGAACATGGTAATTTTGAGATAAAGCATAGGATATACTCCTTTGTCTTGATTTTATAAAAATGGGGAAAATTTCTTCAACAGAAGAATAAGTTCCTTGGCTTAACTCTCTTGAGCCAAAAACAAAACACTTACACAACTGTTTTTATAAAATAAACCATCTCCTCATTTCCCTTAGCTATATGGTATGCCTGACTTCAGAGTGATATAAAGGGAATGGACTTTATTCTTTATGTTATTCATTAAATGGTTTTAGATGGTTTGGCATATGCCAGGTCCTGCAGTAGGTAATGAAGATATAAAAATTGGTAACTAAAAATTATTGTGTCACAACTGTGTCTGTTGACTTTAGGAGATAAGTATGAAAATAAGATAATATAATTAATGAGTAAGTGCTATAATAAAGAGACATACTATTTGAATTCCTAAGGAAAGGAATGTTTAGTATTAGTGAGAATAAGGGAAAAGTCATAAAGAATATAACACATGAGCTCCAGCATGAAGAATGAATGGTTAGGTAGTTGTCACTTATAAAGGATGTTATTTGGGAAGTATGGGGGGAAATTCAGTGTAATTAGGATTTAGATGCACAAAGGAAGCGGGAAGGATGGGTTATATTTTGAATGAATTTATTCAATCTTAAAAATTAGTTGACATTTTATTCCAAAGATAGTGGAGTTGTTTAAACAGAGAAAGTGATATGACAAGATTTATTTTCTATGAAGTTAATTCTCGTGCCTGTTTAGAGGACAGGCCTGTAGAAAGAAAAAACAATGGCAGTAAGTTCTATTAAAAGTTTACTAAAACAATTCCTGAAGAAGATGAAACATGGCAGTGGAGATAGAGAAGAGAATCTAGAACAAGAGCCCTCCTTAAGCATGCACAGCAGTGTTTGTGTTATATTGTCATTTGTGTAGAGGAAACTATTATGGGTTGAATGTGCCCTCTCAAAAATCCCTATGTTGAAGTTATAACCCTTATTGCCTCAGAATGTGACTGTACTTGGTGATAGGGTCTCTATAGTGATTATTAAATTTAAATGGGTTTATTCAGGTGGGCTCTAATCCAGTTAAGATTGGTATCCTAGCCCTGACCGGTTTGACTCAGTGGATAGAGTGTCAACCTGCAGACTGAAAAGTCCTAGGTTCGATTTCACTCAAGGGCTTGTACCTGGGTTGCAGGTACATCCCTAGGAGGTGTGCAGGAGGCAGCTGATCCATGTTTCTTTCTTATTGATGTTTCTAACTCTCTATCCCTCTACCTTCCTCTCTGTAAAAAATCAATAAAATATATTTTTAAAAATGACTGGTATCCTAAAGAAGAAATTATTTGGATACAGATACATGCAAAGAGATATGATGAGAAGAAACAGAAAAAACGTTGGCCAATTACAGCCAAGGAGAAGGGTCTGGGACAGATCCTTTGCTCACAACTCTTAGAAGGAACCAACCCTGGTGACAAATGATCTGGCCAATAGATGTAAATATCTGTAGTTTTAGTCACCCAATCTGTGACATTTTGTTACTACAGCCCTGATAAACTAGCACAGAAATATTATGGTATATGCTTAAATCTTTATTAACAAGGATGGGGTACACAACAAAACGCACACCACTAATTGTGATTTTTTTTAAAGACAGAGGAAATCTTTTGCTTATACCCTTCTATAATTACTGATTACTTACTCATGTGAATATAATGATAATGAAAAGTAATTTGTATTAATTAAATTAAAGAAGAAAAAGGTATTTTGAGGAAAAATTATAATATATTGATATAATGGATAGCAGTGTTGGATAATTAAGAAGAGAATTGAAGATGATGTTTATATGTTAGCCTAGGAATTTTATTGGGTAGCAAGGCTTTAAAAAAATGGAAGGAAAAGGCATAGTTCTACCTTATACATGTTACATTTTAAAACTGACTTCTACACTCACAGATATCCATTCTGCATCTGTAAATAAGTTACTAGGGCTGGAAGACTCGCTCAGGGCTGGCATATGCTTTCACATTTCGTTGATTGAGACAGTATCCATTGTAAGAAAGATATTTTTAAATGAACAAAATAAATGTCTTAGAATTGTTGAAATATAGAATTTAGGAATTGAATCATGTTAATTATGTTAAGGCTAGAAAAAGGCCGAAAGTGGGAATGGAAAGATTGAGTCTCTATGAGTGGGGAGAAGAGAAAGGACCAATGAAGAAGTTTGAGAAGAAAGGGTTAGTTAATTAGGAGTTGAAATAGAATTAGGTTGTGTCTGAGAAGTCACAATAAAGGGAGGTTAAAGGTGCAAAAAATGTGTCTGTGAAAAGGTCACAATAAAGGGAGGTTAAAGGTGCAAAAAATATGACTGAATATGGACTCATATAGAAATTAGACTTGCTTTAAGTTCCAAAGTAAATCTTATTTAAGTCTATATTAATAGGTAAAGATAAAAGGATTTTGTTAAGCTTTCATATACTGATGCCATTCATAGTTGTTTATACTCATCATCAAATCAGTATATTTCTTTACACATTGACATACCACTTATTAAAATGCATAATGCCACCTTAAACTTTTAAAGTATTTTCCACATATTTAGATGAAATACATTTTCTAAGTATATAAATAATAGTAATAATGTTCACTGTAGAAAATTTTCTAAATATAATACGAAGAAAACATTAAAATGAATTATACTCCCATTCCTTAGAAATAGCCATTATTGATATATAGATCAATTTTCTTTCAGTTTTTTTCTAAATTTATATGTGTGTATGCATTGAGGTGTATACACAGAAGTCTCATTTTTATCTAACTTTTTCACATAGTTTTATATTATGAACAAATTTCTGTATCATTAATAATTCTTTGGCTATCCCCTAATTACTTGATTACTAGTATTCTCATTTGACATTTAGATTGTTTCTCACATTTTATTGCAAATACTTATTAATACTTATCTTCATTTTCAATAGTTTTGATGGTTAGATATTTAGAAGTGAAATCACCCTCTTGAAGATGAGAGGCTTACAAGACAAGATATGTATTATTTTTTCCCTAGTGTGTATCCTAGAAATGTGGTAGCAATTTACTCCTCTGTTGACAGTGTATAAAGATGTACATCTTACCATTATTTGAATATTTTCATTTAAGAAATATTCCCAGCATTTATATGATTTAATGTTAGGATTCTAATTATAATAGTCATATAGTTATTCTTAGACTAAATGCCCTTTTTAAAAAATCCTCACCCAAGGATATGCTTTTATTGATTTTTAGAGAGAGAGGGAGGAGGAGAGAGAAAAACATCAATGTGGGAGAAACACCTATCTGTTGCCTCCTGACCTACCTGAGCAGGGATGGAGCCTAAAACTTATGCATGTGCCCTGATGGTGAATTGAACCTATAGGTTTTGGTGTATGGGTCAGCATTACCATGAATTGAGCCACCCAGGCAGGGCTAAATGTCCTTCTTTTTGGTTTATCTAAATATTTGAAGTATAAGAAATCATTAATGACAATAATGAGCAATGAATAAGGCAGGGGATATATGGCATGATTCTTACTTATATTCACTCAGAATTTCTTTTCTGGATGTTTCTTTTTAGCCCCTCCAAATTACATTAGAAACTTTATTCCTATTCCAAATGAGCACATGAAAATTAAAAGCCACTAAATCTGGCTACTACATCTTAAAAAAAAAAACACTTGTTTTTTTTTTCAGCATAAATTAGTAGGGAGAAATACAGTGGGATGGGGAAGGGTGACTGAGTTATAACAGATTCTTTTATCTAATTACATATACAGGTAGCAAATGCATTATTAAAATAGTGTTTAGTGTCTTACGATTCACGTGAAAATTGTAATTAAAAAGTATGTTCTCTCTTCCACTAGTACTTTAGCATAGGGATCTTATCTATCTGGTGAGTTTTAGAAGAACAATTAAAAGTGATAATGTTTCTGTTTCAGTGAACTGCTCACCTCTTCAGTGTATCAAATATGTATTAACCTGACTAAGATGATAGTTTTTATTGAATTTTAGAGAGAGTGGAATGGGGAGAAAGAGACAGAGAGACAGAAACATCAATGTAAGAGAGATACACATGAGAGAGACACATCAACTGATTGCCTCCTGCAGAAGCTGGGGATCGATCATTCAGTCGGAAGCATGTGCCTTTGACTGGAATTGAACTCCAGACCCTTCAGTCTGTGGGCCAATGCTCTATCCACTGAGCCAAACTGGTGTACTTTAAAATCTTGAACATACTATTTATTTTAAATAACTACTGTGACTTCTCCAAATTTTGGATTTAACTGTAAAATTGGCTGCCCATAATATGTTCTGTTCATTTTCCAACCACATTATATTATTTCATGGTAGACCAAATTTATATTCTCAAACTTAAGTATTTTATCTGCTACTATTTTAAATAAAGTATAAGTGGCATACGAGAAAAGAGTCTAATACTTGCTTGGCTATTTCCCCCTTTTTTAAATGTAGGATTCCTTAGTTCTGATTCCACAAGATTCTTTTTAAAGGAATCATATCATTGATAATAATACCTTAAATTCTTAATAATTATGGTTATTGCCCAGCCAGTGGTTAAGTCTTGATCGATGAACCAGGTGGTCATGGTTCAATTCCCAGGGGCACAGGCCTGGGTAGAAGGCTTGAACTTCAGTAGGGGGTATGCAGGAGGAAGCCAATCAAAAATTCTCTTTCAACATTGATATTTCTATCCCAACTTCTCCCTCCCCATCTCTCTCTGAAATCAATAAGATAAAATAAAATAATAAATATTAAATTTTCATGTCTTTGTATTGCCTCTGTAATTTGATTTAAAACCTATTTATTTTCATGCACTGTACTTTAGACCTCTATTTACTTTTTACTTTGTACTTCTTATGTCCATCAACCCCAATATTAAAAATAGTAGCTAGTCAGCCTACAGTTTACTTGTAAAAGGGGAAACTATAGATTATTACTTGTTATATAAAAAATCAAAATATTTATTCATTCTGACATTTCTTGATGGGTCAATAAAGATGACTTTTTACTATTGAGTTAAAATCTAAAAGGAAATATATGTTGATTTGTGTGCAGACTTATATTTGGAATAGTTCTCAATACAATAGAATCATTGTCATTGAAAAAATTTCTTCTCATTTTTCCTTTCTCCTATGTTTTATTGCTTTGTTATGTTCAGGAACTCCTGAAAGCCTAGCTGAGAAGGAGAGGCAACTTATGGGTATGATCAATCAGCTGACCAGTCTGCGAGAGCAGTTGTTGGCTGCCCATGATGAGCAGAAGAAACTGGCTGCATCTCAGATTGAGAAACAACGCCAGCAAATGGAGCTGGCTAAGCAGCAGCAAGAACAGGTGAGTAAGAAGTAGACACAGTCAGTAGTATCTTCAGGCTTTGTTTTGCCTGCTATTTATGTCAGTATCCTAGGCATAAAAGATCATTTAAAGCCCTTCTGCCCTTTTGCCCACATAAATAAGTAAAAAGGCAAATGGCAAAGCAAACTCTGATTTGAAGAAAGTTATTCACTACTTTAGTGGTGAGTAACATGGAAGTAATTATAATCAAGGTGTTGATAGGTCATGAGAGAAGTAACAAAAACTGTGGAGAGTCAAGATAATATTTCCAGTCAGGAACATAAAAGATTTTATTAAACAGGTGTTTGTTATGGAGCTTTGAAGAATAGGTGGGATTCACCATGTAAAGTAAATTTTCAATTATGGGGCAAGAATCTACACTAATAAAAGAGTAACATGCTAATTGATCATACCTTTATGAAGCCCACTAGCCAATCAGGTGTTAGTATGCAAATTAACCTAACAAGATGGTGGTTAATGTGCATACACAGGCTCTTAGCAGTCAGGGACAGGGCAGGATGCTTCCATCGCCATGGCAACAACATAGGCATTTCGCATCACCCCAGCAGCTCTGTGCCTCTGGAGAACATGGGAAAATGGAAAGGCGGCTTGGACCAGGAGGAAGGCAGTGCTGGCAGCCAGGGAAGGAAGGCCAATTCTTGTATAAATCTTTGTGCATCAGGCCTCTAGTTTTAGATAATAAAAAGGAGTGAGAATTTAAACTAGATAGGGTGTTAACCATGGAAAAAAGAAGAAAGCAATAAGCAGGTGGAAGAGTTAGGGTTAGTTGAATTTTTTGAGTGGTCAAAAGGTAGAAGAAAAGTGTTGAGTCATAGGGAAAGTCGGGGGAAGGGCTACTTTGGAACAGCAACTGACTATATGATGTTGAATTAGAGCTATTGTCAGGTTGACTCTAGAGCAGTGGTTCTCAACCTTTCTAATGCTGCGACCCTTTAATACAGTTCCTCATGTTGTGGTGACCCCCAACCATAAAATTATTTTCATTGCTACTTCATAACTGTAATTTGCTACTGTTAATGAATCATAATGTAAAGATCTGTATTTTCCAATGATCTTAGTTTCTACAACAATGACCCATAGGTTGAGAACCACTAGCAGGGTTGCCTAAGACCATCGGAAAACATATATTTATATTACAATTCATAACAGCAACAAAATTACAGTTATGAAATAGCAACAAAAATAATTTTATGGTTGGGGTCACCACAACATGAGGAACTGTATTAAGGGTCGCGACATTAGAAAGGTTGAGAATCACTGCTCTAGAGGTAAGTGGAGACAGGTAGGAATACCAGTCAAGAGAGGTCTGATTAAATGTCTTAGATTATCTACATAGACATGGTAGTTCAAAACACTGGAGTAGGTCAGTTTTATTCATTTTCAATCAAGTTCTTCTTATGTGCCTGGCACTGTGCTAACTAACTGCTGAGGCTACCTCAATTAACCAGAAAGACAAAACCCCTAAATTCTAGTGGAAAGAGGAGATTAACAAAGAAAAAGAGAAATTAACAAAATAATCTCAAGTAGTGAAAAGTTATTTGAAGAAGTATAAGAACAACAATTCAATAAACAGTTACTTGTATGTCAAGACAGTATTTCTTAGCTAGAGTGATAGGATCAAGCATTTAGGCTCAGATTAAAATGACACACAAGACACAGCCATATTAATAGCTTGAGCCCTGAATGTTTCAGACAGAGAAATAGCAGGTTTATAGAGAAGGGGTGAAATCATGAGAAAATAGACATGAACTACCTTAGAGATATTGGTATATAGCTGTTAGAGAGTAGAAAATGAACAAATTCAGAACCAAGAATCTACATTATTTGTCATTTAAATTCTTATTGTTGGATTTAATACTGCACTTCTATGGAGCTTTTGTAGCAGAAATCAGATAGTCAGAAATGTAGAAGAACGGACACATAGTGAGAAACTGGTAACAAAGCATAAGAACTATTACTTAAAGGAAAATTACTAGTAATGAGAAGGGAAAATAGATGGTATACATAAGGTAATTGTCTATATAGAAGGCTAACTTCCCATGTTTTGTGCTCAGTCCACTCATCATACACACTGGAGGACGGTCATTGTTTAGTCAGAAGTACTCAATACTGCCAAACATTCCAAACTGCTCTCAAAATGTAAACTAGCATAGTTGAAAGAGGTAAAGAAATATTCAAAATATATTTGAAGAGGTCCCCTATTTTCAAATTATTCTCTCTACTTGGTGGTTCATATCTGTTTGAAAGATGACATTTTTATTTATTTATTTATTTTTTTATATATTTTATTGATTTTTTACAGAGAAGAAGGGAGAGAAATAGAGAGTTAGAAACATCGATGAGAGAGAGACATCAATCAGCTGCCTTCTGCACGCCCCCTACTGGAGATGTGCCCGCAACCAAGGTACATGCCCTTGAATGGAATCGAACCTGGGACCTTTCAGTCCACAGGCTGACACTCTATCCACTGAGCCAAACCGGTTTTGGCGACATTTTTATTTTTAATGAAATGTTTCATCACTTCTTTCAGTATATATTTGACCTGTCTTTTAGCTATGGCCCATATTTCTCTTGCTTTAACTTCCTATAATAAAACAGGTCAGAATGATAGCCTGACACAGTCTAGAAAAACACCAGTCTTTTCATGTATGTTTTAACTTTCAGTACCTTCAGACATCTGAGTTCTAGAAAATTCTGGGAGTTTCTGAAACTGTAGCTCAGATGGGGTTATTTCTTTGTAAAGAATCCCCAC
This sequence comes from Lasiurus cinereus, assembly GCA_011751065.1. NCBI lineage: Eukaryota > Metazoa > Chordata > Mammalia > Chiroptera > Vespertilionidae > Lasiurus > Lasiurus cinereus. Next base: position 22,554,074 of record JAAGEH010000311.1, read on the forward strand.
TTTGGAGGGTTTGAGGATCCCTAAAACTCTGAGCAATCACTAATGGAGAGCAATGTTCCTTTCTTTCTCTTTCACATTCTGGCCCATCCCCAAATATCATCACAAGATTCTAGAATTTTTTACTTTCTCTGGCATTCTCCTTTGAACTTTAAAAATCCTTAAGTTTTTCCATAATGTCTTCCTTACATTGGAGAGATACCAAGCAGTGATGTTGACCCAGCCTGAGAGAAGATCTCTCCTGAGGGCCGAAGGTCAGCATTCCAGGACCCTCTCTCTCGCAGGTCCTCTCTACCATGCATTTCTGACATGCATAGTCAACACTGTTGTGATCACTGCATCAGGACACAGAGATATCTCTGAATGACATTTAGTATTATTCCTTAAGATACAGGTTAGGTTTATCTTCGTTTGAGAGTTTCTTTTCTGACTTTCCTCTTAACATTCCCTACTTAGTACAGCTCATGCCTCCTCTGTACACTCTACTCTTCATCTGACAGCCCTTAGAGATAGTAATAATCTTGTTGACTAATCAGCCTTTCCAGCAGACCATTCCACATCCATCCATTCAATGAGTATCTATTGAGTACCACATTGGTCTCAGCTTCTGTTATAGTTATTGGTATCTGGCAAGGAATGAAATAGACAAAACCCCTCATGTATTGAATTTTAATTGGTGAGAGATAGATAATAAATTAAAATGTAAAATATAGTATATTTTCATAAGGATTATGGTGAAAAATAAAGCAGAGACTTAGGGATGAAAGTACTTGATAAAGAGGCTCTTTTAAAGGGAGTCATTGGGGAAGACCTATTGACAGGACAATATTTGATTAAGTAATTGCAGGGGATGAGGGAGTGAACAAACCAGTTATTTAGGAAAAGAGTGTTTCAAATGGAGAGGAAAGCAAGTGCAGAGGCTCAGAGGCTGGAGTGTCTTTGGGAAATAGGAATATCCTTGGCATGTTCAAGAGACAGGAGAGAAGTGTGGCAATAATGCAGTAACCAAAGAAGAGAAGGAGAAGATTAAATCAGAGAGATAAGGGGCCAAATTATATTTGGCTTGCAGGTATTACATGATCATTACTCTGAGACAAAAGTGTTTTGAAATTTTGAATAACATGACAATTTACCTTGTCAAAGAATCTCTCTAGATGCTGGTTTATAATAGGTTGTGGGGAGCAAGGACAGAAGCAGAAAGAGCAAATAGGAGGCTATCACAACAGTACAGGCAAGAGGGAACAGTAGCTTGGAACAGAAAGAAGGATGGAAGGGTATGAAGTGGTCAGTTTCTTGATAAATCCTTAATGTCACCTGAAATATTGGGGTGTGGAAGGAAAGAACTGGACTTAAGGAAAAAAGTGATATTCCCTTTTCTACTATCTCCATTCCTACCTTTGTGTAGAAAAAATCTTTTTACTATATCCCTAAGATAAAATAAAACATTCCAATAAACATAATTGTAGTGATGTTCATAAGGGAAATAGAAAGCTCATTGTGCAGCCATGTAGACCCATCCCTTTCATATTGGTTCTTTCTGCTTGTATTTTATCCTGAATGTTTAGCTTTCTGATACTGAATTTAAGGAAATACACTTTTTAATGAAAATGGCGATGATGAGGGTAAGAATCAGTGATTGCTTACAAGAGAGTTATGTTACATTCTCATGAGAAGGTAGTCTACCCTTTATGATGCAATAAAGTGTTTTAAAATTCTCATCTATTCAATCAAGCATTCTGCATTAACTCTTCAGGCTTTTTGCAAATGGTGAGCAAAATATGCATGACTCATACCATAGCACATAATAAGAGGATATTATCAGAGCAAATAACAGATTATGGTGCTAGTTGCTAGCATTTCAGATAACTTTTTTTCAGATGACCACACTGAGCGCTAAGTCCTGAGTTTAGTTTTTAACCTGTTGAATTTGAAGTATCTTTGGGAATGTCATTGATAAGTGGGTCTGAAGCTTGAAGCAGAGGTCTAGTGTGCAGAAACAAATTTATTAGCACTTGGCATACATATAGGAGTAGGCACAGAGAGAAAGGAATTGAGTCTAAAATTAAGTCTTATAGCACCACAACAGTGGATAAAGCCTTTGAAGGTGATTGAGAAGGAACAGACTGGGACTTAGGAACAAAATTAGGACAGCATCATGTACTAGAAGTCAAGGAAGAAGGTGTGGGAATTACCAAAAGCCTTGAGTGTTGTGTTCTAATGACAGGTCAAAAGGCAAGGATTAAAAATCACTTCACAGTTTAAAAAATGGAAGCGACTGGTGACTTTATTAAGAATCATTTTAGTTGAGAATGGGAGCAGGAATCTGAATGGCGTACGTTGAGGAATTGGCAGTTTAGAGGCAGAAATGAGGACAGTATTCACCAAAAAATAAACAACAAACAAAATCTCACTAAGAAATAATGCATTTTATAAAAGTTTATGCTACTATAAACTCCTGGGTCATAAAATCTCCCTGTTTAATCTATACTCTCATAGAAAACAGCTGAAAATGTCAGAGATAGTATCTTTTTAAGATATCTCCAGGAAGTGGGATTTTTGAAGTGAACATTTTATACTGGATTAGGTCACTGTTGTAGTGTCTTAGGGCATCATTCATTTTAGGCCAAAAGAACCATAATGGTTCCCAGTGATCGAATGTCTTAACTGATCCTACTTAATGGTGAACTTCTGGTACTGAACAGGCACAAGTATATCTATTTGCATCATCTTAATAATCAGTGTCAAATCAAACTTTGAGAAACAGAAAATTGGTAATTTCCCCATAAGACTATAATGAATACTCTTTAAATTTTTCCATGTGCTATTTCTCCACAGATTGCCAGACAACAGCAGCAACTTCTGCAGCAACAACACAAAATCAATTTGCTTCAGCAACAGATCCAGGTCAGAAATCATAATTTCATACATTCTCCCATTTGAAAAAAAATGTATATTTGTTTCTCATTTTTAATGTACCTGATTGAAATGATCTACAGAGTAAAAATTACTTTCAGCCTAATTCATGCTGTGTTGCCTCCTGTGCCAGGAGAATCATACAGTGGTGGCCCTGTCACAGGCCCTCCTGTGTCAGGCAGCTTCAGTCTAAGCAAGCTGACTATAATTTTCATCCCGTATTGAAGGGAAATTAATATTAGAAATGTTTCATTTTCTCTGTTGTTTCATATTTAAAATGTGCCATAAATGTGTTCTTAATGGTGGAGGTTCAGGGGACCCAAAGCAGAAAGGTAGAGTGGGTTTTCAATTAGTCACGGCAGTAAGAACTTTGCGGTATGCTCAAGAGCCATGTGCGGTAAAGGTTGAGGTTAGGGAACATAATGATTTGGTGTTCAAGTAGAATCTTACTCTTAGTATAGATAGTGGGCTCTATAACCTCCATATTTTTTCTTATGTGGAAATTCACAATGATGAGAATAATCAAGAACAAAGAAAGCAGTTGTATTGGTAACTAAAGGAAAAAATACCTTGCCAGCGATGTCTTGTCTCTACCACTCACTAGCATCATGAACTTGGACAGAATTTGTCTCCCTTCCTGAAAATTCTTTTTCTGGAAGCACTTATTTCATAGAGTGTTTATGAGGATTTAATGAAGCCATGGATAGATGGAATTAGGGTAATGTCAAGACAAATAGTAAGTGTTCAGTACATACTCGCTGTGACTAGCAAGGAAAGGAACCTGAGTCATGGATCTACGAATCCAACCCTGTGTAACATCATCCATCTGGAAGCAACTATTAGATTTGCAGTCAGATTATGTGGGGAAACATTCATCATACTCTTGAAGTTTTACCTTGAGAATCCAATATATTTTATTATAAGTGAATATCATAAATGATGGAAGAAAATGCGTCAAAATTATTTCATTTGTTAATCATGTTTAGACTTCTTTATCAACAGAGTTTATTCCACTGTATCTAATTTATTTTTCCTGGATTATGTATCCCAAAGGGCTTACTCATTCATGTTCTCCCTGAGATTTCAGTGAACTGGTCAGAGCCTCAGTGAGAGTGATATATCAGTGAGATGATCCAATCAAAATCTTTACCTTCCTTAACTGTAATTATTAGAAGCATATTTCTAATGGAATATGTTCTACCAAGAGTGTGGTTGCTCAATGGTTTAAAACTGTTCATTATATTTCCATGTATAGTCTAAGTATGATGACTTTGAATATAGTTTTAGTTGATGGTATCAGATTATCTAAATTTAAAATGTTTTTAATTATTAAAAACCTATTAGAACAAAAAATGTTATGGCAAGTTCTCAATATAAATATGGTACAATTCCATAATCAGGGATGTTGCCCTTTGCAAATCAATTGGTTTCACTATAGTTTGGTGAAGGTATCAACAGTTCTGAATTTTTTTGAGACTGAGAGAGTCCTTTTTTAGCAGAATTGCAATGTATCTAAACCCATATTTAAATATGTAGAAGATTAAGCTTTGTTTGACCACTTAAGTGTAATCACTATCTTCTGTTACTTTTTAAAAAAAATATTTCAAAATTATGAACACTATATATATAATGTGAATTTTAAGCTCTGTTATTAATGACCAAGTGTTGAAATGGATGGATTCAAGCCAAGTTTAATGACCTGCCCAACATCACACAACTAGTTACAAGTAGAGCTAGGAGCAGAGACAAAGTTTTCTGATGGTTAATAGAAATTTTGCTAAGTATGAGCAATTTAAAAGCTAAGAATTTCATTTGATCAAAATGTTAAACTGCTGGCTTCCACTAGTTCCCAGAGTGAAAAAAACACATACCCATTAGTCCCTAAAGGGAATAATGTCACACTGATGGTAATTTGAGGGAAACATTAAGAGAGATGTTGAGATAATATATCTGTGTATTTACCCTCTTTCTAGTTTTAATACAGATAAATGATACTGAGAGAGTCAACATCCATCAAGTTATTATTTTAAAAAAGAGTTTGGGAAGTAGGAAATGTTCCAGGTAAAAATAAGTACTTAGCAAGGAATTCATTTGCACAGATTCTAGTATATTCATTAACTAAAAGCATAGTTCTAAAGCATATTTTATAAATTGTTAATTTGGTGCAATCTTACAAGCACTTAATAGGTATGAAAGTCATAATATATTTAAAATTGTCTGTTGAGAGATTGTTCAAACAGTTATGAGAGGTACTGATATATGTAGAAATAAAAGATTAAGAAGGTAGAATATATCCTATTTTTCTCACATAAATCCTTACCACATTTCTCTTTTAGAATGTTTTCTCTCCCTTTTCTTTTTCTTTCCACATTTCCCTTATCAGCATAGGACAAGTAGTTGAAACAGCAAAAACCAAACCTGCTATAATGGAAGGCAATAAAATATATAACAAATTTTATCATAAAATATTGTTTTGTAAATGCATATGTAATCAAATGCTCATATAAGAATATTTTATCATAGATTAAATTTTCTTTGATACCTGAAAATATGTATTTTTAATTTGATCTATTTTTTTCTTTCTTAAATATGAAGCTTTAAAACCTTGTAGAAATAAACATACCAATTTACATTATTCATCTTGATTGCATTTTCTTTGATGTTTTATTCTATTGTTACTTTGGGCTTTAGAAAACAATGTGTTCTACTTCCTTTATTGATAGAATAGTGGACATCAGTGTTTCTATTCCACAAATAAGTCTTCCCTTAAAACTTTGGTTTCAATTGAACTATATAAGACATTAACTGGGTCCAAATATAGGTAAAGTCATACAATACCTTAAATTTTTTAGACAGATCTGCCTTGTGGGTTAGATTGATAGATTGTCACACTCAATGGATATGTTAAATAACTGGAGAAAACATTCCCCAGCATTTTTCTCATTTTTTTTTACTGAGATGTCTTCAAAGGAGAGGTTATTTTAGACATGTTTATTTCACTTGAAGTACATGTCATTTGGTTTTTGCAATGTATGAACAAGTTTGTATGTGCCTGTATGCACACACATTCACATACTGGTAATCTAATGACCATATTATTTAAAGCTTATCTCGGCCTATTAATTCTATTTTTTTTTCCAACTCCAAATGAAAAAAGTGGTAGTAGGTTTTACTCAAGTACTTTTTTGAAGAGAAAATACCATAAGAATTATTAAATTAAACAGTTTTACTTAATAACTTAGGACCAGTTCTTTCTGAACTATTTTTTTCTCTTTAAAAACCATCCTTGGCTCTAAAATTGCATTATTCTAATTACACTGAAAATACAATCTACTTTACTTCCTTATAGAGAATTTCAAATTATTATTATTATTTTTTATATTTGTCTTCCAGGTTAGATCATAACTCAGGATTTAAAGAAGAATTAAGAAAGTTTTATGTACCAGTTCATAAATAAAAGCATATCCTAATGCCAGAAACATCCTATTATCACTCTAGAACTGTGTCATTTCTTTATGAGATTCTTAATGTTAGGAACACCAAGAATTTTCAGTCTCTTTTTTTTTTTTTACTAGTTAGCAATGTTTTCCTTTAATTGTCCTTAAAGAAAGAACATTTTTATATTCCTACTTACTTCCTATCTGGCTAACTTTTAATGCACATTAGTACATTAATACAAATTTATAAATGTGTCAGAGAAAAATATCTTTCTAGATTTCTTTGAGGGTAAGGTTTCTATTGTATTGCTTCTGCCTATCATGGCCAATTTTTAGTAATTTTATTTTCTGACTTATATGGCTTTTATATTAAATCAACCTATTTCTAATACTGATAGTTGGGTGGTTTATGTTTCCAATAATGATTCTAGACCCGTGGTTCATCTTAACCTGGTTTACTGTTACCAAACATTTTTAAAGTAAATGAATGTGACCTCTATGAACTTCCATTATGGAAACAAAGTGAATGTCCCTGGAGACTCAGTTTTCCTTTTATGTTGAAGCTTTGTATGGGGCAGAGTTTCTACAGCTTTTGGCTGGGGAAGCATGTCCTAGTTTTAAAAATTTTACTCTCTTTTAATAATACTTAATGGAATTTAAGGTTCTTATTAGCATCTAATAAGGCGAAGTCAAAACATGTTTTACTGTGAAATCCATTTATAGTATTTTTAAGGGCAAATTTAAATATATTGTACTTCTTGTTAAATGAATATTTGTCATGATCCCCATACTGAAATTTCAGTGTTAGAATTTTCATAAGAGATTCCACAAATTTGTTTCATTTCCCCTTCTGTTAAACTTTTTCTACTGTTGTTCATTGTTGTCTCTTGGGGACAAAGAATTGATATTTAATAACTCCATGTCATTGTTTCTGATTCCTAAATTAAGTATGTTCAAGTTTGATAATAGTTTAGAGCTGTTGGTTCTATCTGGAGCTAAGGGCAGAGCAAAGAACAAATCTTCATTCTTTACACAGTTACTTCTCTGGTGTATGTTCCACAGAATGTAGGAAAAAGCTTGGTTATTTAGGTGGTACAGAAATATATTAACTGTATGAAATACAATTTTAATAATGACTTAATCATTCAATTAAATACACTCCTTTCACTGAGAGGGAGCTACTTTTAATCCTTTTTTAAAATACATCTCATAATGATTACTAATGATAGACTTCCATTCATTCATGTTATTTCTCTATGCCAGTGGTTCTCAACCTTCCTAATGCCACGACCTTTAATACAGTTTTTCATGTTGTGGTGACCCCCAACCATAAAATTATTTTCATTGCTACTTCATAACTGTAATTTACTACTGTTAATGAATCATAATGTAAATATCTGTGTTTTCTCATGGTCTTAGCTCTACAGCAGCGGTTTTCAACCCGTGGGTCATGACCCACAGGTTGAGAACCGCTAGCAGGTCATGACCCACAGATTGAGAACCGCTAGCAGGGTCACCTAAGACCATTGGAAAACACAGATCTTTACATTACAATTCATTAACAGTAGCAAAATTACACTTATGAAGTAGCAACATAAATAATATTATGGTTGGGGGTCACCAAACATGAAGAACTATATTAAATGTCTCAGAATGAGGAAGGTTGAGAACCACTGTTCTATGCAGATAAACATGTCTCTGCAGATAGAGATAAAGAGAGATTGCTATGCATATATATTTCAATTTTTATTGATATAACACATGCATATGTATTTCAGTTTTTATTGATATAAACAATTTAGCAAAAAAAGTATATGAGAGTACATTTTCTGGAATTAGACATACCTAAATTCAGTCCCTGCATCTTCACACCTCATCTATGTGATCTTGGGAAAATAGCTTAATCCCTCTGTTTCATTACTCCCATCTATATAATGGGAATTACAATACTCAAATCTCACCTGGTTAATTTAAGGATTAAATGGGATCATGCTTGGCATGTAGTGAGCACACATTGCTAAAAATTTCTGCCTAAGTCACTAGAGGAGAAACTAGTTCTCTCTGTATTTCTGATGATGGACAATTTAATGACTACTACAAGCAAAAGGAGAATTTCTAGGGAAAAAAAATACAATCTATGTGGAAGGAGCCACTGAAAACTGTACCTTCAGTGTTTCAAATTCATGTAATTTTAGAATTACAAGGGATTTTTAGAAAATCTTTCTTTAGGCCTAACTCTCTTTTGGACTTTCATAAGCTGAACCCAAGTAAGGTTAGATTTTCCCAATGTCAACAGAAGTTGTTACTTGTGGAACAATGGCTGGATTCCAAGTTTCTCCAGTCTTAGCTCTTTTTTATTTCACTGATATTCTACCATTTAAGGCTTAATGGCCCAAAGTTTTAAAATGAGTTTTCTTTCGCTGGGAACTTATTCTTACAAAGTAAAAATACAATTTGACTTATGTACAATTGAATGATTAAGTTTCAGTCATAGTCTCAACCAGTTTATGACAAAGGTTTCATTTTATTGGAGCCAAAGTTCTCTGAGCTTATTAAGAGTTTTGGTAATTCTTGGTAAATTATTATGTAGAACGAAATCCATTGAAATATTGTATTGAAAATATAATAACGCTAAACGTGAAAGCATAGTACCTGACTGACCTGCTGGTTTATGATTTCTTTCTCTGAGTGTGGTAAGTTGGAAACATTTTACCCCCCCTCAACAAGACCCCACGCACATATATGAGCACAAAGAGATTGCAAAGTAACCTTGTCTATTTAAGAGACTGGAAATGCCAAGAATAAACACCATGCAATTAAGGTAGCATTTCCATCTGAGAAGGAAATGAATTAACTCCTTGAGGTCCAACTAATGATTGGCCATATGAAACAAAATATGCCAAAACTAAATAGGATGCAGTTCTTGGCATTCAGACAGATTAATAGGGGAAAAATAGAGAAGTAACTTTATAGATGACATTCCTTTCTTTCTTGTACTTAATGGAAACAGAAATATAGTTGAGAAGATAAGTAATCTCTTCTAAAAGTGCACTGATAATAACTGTACCTGTTTCTTTTACTCAGAGGGAGCTATCTTTAAATCCTTTTTTTTAATAAAATGCATTTGCTAATGATGAAATTTCAGTCATTCATGTTATTTCTCTATGCATACAAATGTGCCTTTGTAGCTAGATATAAAGAGAGGTTGATGTGCACATATATGTCCATTTTTAGAGCCCAGACTGCTGTGTGGTGACCAATATTTTTATCTAGAAGGAACCAATTTAAAATCTTAAAAGTTTCATAAAGCTGGTTTGCATAGGTCCATAGACTAAAGGATCACAGGTTCTATTCTGGTCAAGGACACATACCTCCTTTGCATGTGGGGAGGTGACCAATCAGTGATGATGTTTCTCTCTCTGTGTCTCTCCCCACCCTTCCATTCTTTCTAAATGTCAATGGGAAAATGTCCTTGAGTGAGGATTAATAAAACAAAAACAATCTTTAAAGTTTTTATTTTTAATAGCTTCCTAGTTATCAGTTGTATAATATAACTAGAGGCCTGATGCACAAAATTTGTGCAAGAAAAGACCTGCCTTCCCCCAGCTGCCAGCACTGGCTTTCCCTCTGGCACCTGTGACCCAGGCTTCTCTCACAGCCTCAGCTTCATCCGAAAGGTCATCCAGTCTAATTAGCATATTACACTTTTATTATTATAGATTCCAGTGTTATTGCTGACTTAACAACTTTAAATATCGCTAACTTAGAAACAGGAGGACAAATTACTTATTTCCTATATTGCCATCCTGACATTCCCTCCTATTCCCCCTGTTCATCTCAAAATATATGTATTTTAAGTTCTTCCAACAAGTACTTTGAAACTTTAAATAGTTTGCTTACACCTCTTTTCTTGTTCACTCAACTATACATAATGTCTCTTGAACTTGCCTTGTCAGATGAGGATGGCACCTCTCTTCCATCACTCCCAGCTGCCAATTTTCATTATGTTTACTTAAAATTTATATGTGTGTGTGTGTGTGTGTGTATGTGTGTGTGTGTATACGTGTATAGATACATACCTGTTTGCTTTACATATTGCTTAATATTAAAGTTAAAAATCAATAAATGATTCAGGCATTAAAATATGTATATTGTTTTCTGAATAGTTTTAATAGGATACTCCTTATTTTCTTTATGAGTAGCTTTGTGCTTTCCTATTGCCTTTATTTTCCCCTTCATGTTATTTGCTTTATGATTTCTATTAATTATCGGAAATAAATCAAGTCTTCAGAATCCTCTTTTCCTTGATACCTGCTTCTTTGTCCTCTATCCTCCTGCTTTTGTTTAGACTTTTTGGTCCAGCTGACATTCTCAGATGTCCATGTATGGCTCTTCACAGCTGGAATCACTGTTCCCAATAGCATTCTCCTCCTCGGTTTCCCTCCTTGTTTTGCTCCAGAACCACATCTAGGAACTTCCTAAAGGAAAAGGAGGGGCAAGGGGTGTATAGGATGTAAAGTGTCTGGAATAAAAATGTTCAAAATATATGTATATGCAATGATGTTCCATTTTAAACTCCTACTTAGCAGTTTGGTTGTAAAGAAAAGTCCCTTACTTTTCTTTACAGCACTAATTTCCTATTTATATTTATTTGTTTTTTTCTCTACCCCTACCACTAACACAACACATATATGTCCATGAGTTCTGTAGGGTCGAATATTTTATCTGTCTTGATTACTACTAAACCAAAAGTACTTATAATAGTTCCTGGCATATAATAAGAACTTTATAATATTTATTGAATGTATCAATGATTAAAGTGAGATTACATTACCCACTCTATAGTGTACATAACAACAAGCAATTCGATAATTTTCTCTAGGGATTCAAAGAGATGTTTATGGGGCCATTAAAATAGATAACCAACATTTCCTGTGCTGAATATGATTTGAGAAATTATTTTGTTCTTTGAACTGTACCAATGAAAAGGAGCAGTCCGTTGCTTCTTAAGCATTTAGCACTCTGTGGAGGTAATTTCACATAATTATCACAAGAATTCAGATAAGTTATGACATTATTTCCATTTGATAGTCAATGGAAGTAAGGAGTGTGTGTGTGTGTTCTGAGATCCTGAAAGTTGAGTAGTATGTAAAATAAGTTGCCTCCTGTAGCAATAAGTGATTTAATTCAGATAGTTCCGAGAAAATAAGAGTAAGTGATCTTATCAAATTGAGTTGATAAGATCCTGAGTTTGGCATGATTTTTTTAAAAAGTAATTTAGTTTTCTTTCTACAATAAACCAGGTAAAAGAGTGCTCTTTTATAAGTGAGAGAAATTAATATTTATAAATAGAGGAAACATGTTTCACATAAGCAAATGTACATAACTAAATCTCCACAGACAAATGCAAAATAAAGGATGTCATATTTATAAAAATACATATCTTTAAAAATAATTATTTTTATGTTGGCAATTTTTTTATACTTAAGGAAATTAGAAGAAGTGAACTAATTAACTTTCATAGCATACACATATTTAACTAAAAGGTAAAATAATAAGCTAATTTTGATATCACATATTTAAAGGTTTATATTAATATATGTGCATACATACACTCACATTTCTATATTTTAAATCATTACATTCACTTTATATTTTTCTGTTTATTATCAAGATATGTATTTAATTTTTCCTTTCCCATACTACCATCTAATTAAAATACATTTTTACTCCCACCTCAATATTCCTTCCCACATCTTTGCCAATACCTTTGTCTGTAGCTGCTGCTTGACCATCTAGTCCTTTCCTTTATCTTTTATTTTCTCTCTCCCATAGTTCCTTTCTCTGGATAACTTTTCTCCTCTTCCTTGTCATTATTCAGTTGGATTTTATGTTAACATTGAATAGAAAGTGTAAATTAAGCAGAAAAGTATATTTGTTTTAATTTTAAATGTAAATTATTTGAGCCCTAAAATCAATGGAAAAAATGTCCTCAGGTGAAAATTAAAAAAAAAATTATCTGAATTTCCGTGGGGTGGCTCATTAGGGAGAGAGCAAAGGGAACATAAACAGGCTCAGAGAGAGTTTTCACAGGGTATTAGTGTAACATATTATTGCAATCTTTTCATGATAGAGGGTGTGTTGTCATGAGCGCCCGTGTCATGCAGTCAGAATAAGAGGAGGGATGGCGCTGCTTTAAGGTAAATCAAGAGATAACAATCAATTTTTTTTTCTGTTGCCTGGTCTGGAGGTGTTCAGGGTGTGTTTTCTTGATATCTTCATCCTCCCCTAATTGAGGATGCTTTAAAATTGAATGACTAGCAGTCAAAACGTGTTTGCTTCAAGCTGAGAAGAAAAATGCTGGTGTCTCCACTTCCAAACTGATTGCGCTTTGTACACAGCTGACAGCTACAGTCACTTTGAGTGACTGATAAGTGGGAAGCTTTGCCACTTATCAAGGAATGCAGGCTGAAAAGAAAAGGCTGGAGCCGTTTAGATGCTTTGGCATGTTCAAAATAACATCTTACATCAGTCAGCCCAGAAGCACTAAAAGACATTTACAATGAAGCAATGCATATAGAAATTGTGTGTGTGTGTGTGTGTGTGTGTGTGTGTGTGTGTGTGTAGTCAAAAGTTACCGAAACAAACAAATAGTTGCACATGGGTGAAAGAAAGAAGTTAGTTAGGTGTCAGTCCTTGTGAAATGAATCGATGGTTAAATAATGGACACATATTTTGATGAAATTTACCCTTGGTTTGAAACATTCAAATTTAAAATAGCATGACTGTGATGCTCCACCACTATTTATAGAAGCAGCTAGCTTTGGCCAAATGAAGCACCTGAATAATAAATGTACCATCTACATTATGTAGTCATTTTCACCCTGAAGAAGAAACCACATTCTTATTCTTTTTTGTGTATCTAAATATTTAACATTTAAAATATATGAGTACAATATTCTGTTCTATCTAACTTAAACAGCATGATTCTGTTCTAACTTAAACAGCATAATTAAGTAGGCTACAATAGGTTTGTTTTTATTTTAAACATAATTTTGAGACAATTCTAATGAAAGAATATGCAGATTCACTGGACTAATTTCTACAAATAAAAATTAGATAATTTTTTACTACAAATAAAATTTAGATAATTACATGTATATCCTGCTCTAAATTTTCTAGGACATTCATATTTCATATGGTTGTCTGTCTCCTAATACCTTACTTGTTTTTCTGTGCTCTTTAAATCTCTAATAAGAGAGATGCAATGATTTTAACCCTCCCACAGATGTCATAGTGTCTATTTAAATAACTTGTTTCAGTTTGAAAACCTCTAAATACCCTTGTTTTTGTCAAACCTTATGGCCCAACTGTGTGCAGAGGTATAATTAGGAGACCCGCAAGTTTTTTCACTCATCTCAATTGCTGTAGGATTGAAGACTACCAATGTTTACATCGTTATAAGAACTGTTCAGCCCAGCCAGTGAGCGTCATTCCATTCACCTGGAGGTTGCTGGTTAGATCTATGGTCAGGACACACGCTGGGATTGCTGGCTTGGTCCCTGGTAAGGGGCATGCAGGAGGCAGCCAATCAATGGTTTTCACATTGATGTTTCTATCTCCCTCTCCATTCCCCTCACTGAAATCAATAAAACAAAAATATATCTTAAAAAACAGTTTGGAAAATATGGCCTACAGACCTGTCTATAAAATGCTAATAAGTTCAATGTGTCCTCAATAAGCAGCTTGCTAACCAACTTTAATTCAAATGACATTTATTTTCACTGCAAGTGTCCTTGAAACAAGCAGTTACCTGGTTTACATCCTAACAGCTTCTGACTTCATCACAGTACATTGAATAGTACTGGATTAAAACTCTTTGATCAATAAAATAGTTGATATAAAAAATTAGACTTTAGAGATAATTTAAGTTTTTATTTATTTATTTATTTATTTATTTATTTATTTTGTGGATGGGAAAGATATGGTCCAAAAGTGATAAGGGCTATACCCACTTCCCATCAGTAATTAGATGTAGAACTTGGTCTCTTGGTCCTGTATTACCATACTATATAATAAAAGCATAATATGCTAAGTGTCCGGTCATCCAGTGACTAGTCGACTGTTCAACCAATCAAAGCATAATATGCTGCCCTAACCGGTTTGACTCAGGAGATAGAGCATTGGACTGCAGACTGAAAGGTCCTAGGTTCAATTTCGGTCAAGGACATGTACCTTGGTAGTGGGCACATTCCCAGAAGGGGGTGTGCAAGAGGCAGCTGATCGATGTTTCTCTCATCGATGTTTCTAATGCTCTATCCTTCTCTTCTTCTCTATAAAAATATCAATAAAAATAAAAAAGTGTAATAAGCTAATGATATGCTAAGGTTGCTCAACCACTCACTAGGATGTGCACTGACCACCATGGGACAGACATTTGACTGGTTGACCAGTGGCTATGACGTGCTCTGATCACCAGGGGGTAGATGCTCCAACCAGTAGGTTAGCTTGCTGCTGGGGTCCAGCCGATTGGGACTGGAAAAATGGGTTGGTCACTTCCTGGAGCCCTTCCATGGTCCCTTCCAGTGGGGTCCTTTGGCCTGACCTGCACCCTCTTGCAACCTGAGAGCCCTTGCAGGATGTTGGGGAGCCAGTTTTCCACAGGCCACTCCCCTCGGGAAGGAACCAGATGCAGGGCTCTTGGCTGGTGAGCATTGCTACAACAGCATGAGCCTTTTCTGATCAGGACTGATTGGGCACAAGTCCACAGCAGGTGCAGTGGGGCCTGGATGAGCTGGAGCAGCAGGTAGGAGCTGTAGGCAGATTGGACTGTGGGTTTCAGCCCAATCCCTGCAGGCCACCCAAAGGGACCCCACCTATGCACAAATTTGTGTACTGGGCCATTACTATTAAATAAATCAACATCATTGTCACTTCTGAAAACAATATGAGCAGCAAGTTTTCAGAGCCTATCAAGTTGAGTTTATTACTTTGTCAGGAATTTGAAACAGATATTACATCTTTTGCTAAAGAAATTTGGAATGGTATTTGAATATTTCCATAGAAATTTTAAATGACACATCATTTAGGAGAAAACAATTCAGAAATATTAGTAAGTTCTAATTTACTAATATTATCAGGATATCATTTTGGGAGGCACACATACAAAACTTCCTTAATGTATGTTTCACTAGTTCCTAATGGTTCTTATATTATTTTAAGAAAATTGTCATTTTTTTAGAGTGAGCTAGTGTTTCTGTTTGACCCATTTTGGATCAAAATTTATAACAACATATTATGAGAGTCCACAAACTAAATATAGAAAGCAAAAACTGATGTTCTAGTTGAAAATAATGTCTGATATACTTTGCCAAGAAAAGTGTTCTTTTGATAAAGAGTGGCTGAGGCTCTTTTAAAGTGAAACTGAAATATTTCACAGGACCTCTTTGATTCTAGATGTGTTTTTAAAACTTAAATAGGAAATATATATTTTGGCAAAGGAAAATGTTTCCCCTTTATGCAATTGATTTTTATTTTTCTCCCACTGTAAAATGATGCCCATTCCTCAGACCCAGTTAGGATATTTGATACACATTTATTCTATTATTTCTTGAAAGCTTTAACTTCCAGACTTCTATTGTTTTAAAACATCCTTTTTCTGTTTTGTTCTGTAAGAAGTGCTTATTCATGGAAGGAAACAGAAAGTCTGATCTTTTTGTAAGATCTTTATTACTTGAGACATTGAGTGAAGTCCCCTTTGTGATTTGAAAAAGGCACTGCTCTTAAATGCATTACAAGCACAATTTTGAGGAGTACAAATACTTCCATCAACACATCATTATTTTAACTTGTCTTCTTCTGCTACCTAGTTTTGTGTGTGTGTGTGTGTGTGTGTGTGTGTGTGTGTGTAATCTCTTACTCCATTTCTTTCTGTCCAATTATTTCCATGCTGTGACATAAACTTCTTCCTAGACATCATCAACTAAGTGAGAATTTAGGAGAAAAAAACACAGTGCAGAAGTAACTATCAGGTATTATTTTGTAAATATCAACTTTAAAAAAATGGTACCCTGATATTATGAAAATATTAACAATCTTCCTGATTTTTCTTCTTGCACAGTCATAATCATAGAAATAACATAGTAAGGGCCTATCCCAGGGAGAAAGTAAATTATATAGCAAATACGTGGACATTTTTTAGTTATTTATAAAGAAAACCAGGATCACAGTATTTATGATAAGTACTAAAGTCCTCAAATGCTTGTATGATATCACTGCGCCCATACTGTGAAGGTTATTAATAGCATGTGATGGTAAGGGATGACCCTATCCTCATTGCCCCTTCTTTATCTGAGTAAATCCTCAGAAGTTTATGTTTCATCTAAAATGGGAGAGAGGTGCTCTTCTTTAAGCTTTTCAGTACCATATTCAGAGCCACAGGGAATTAACATCCCCCGTTAGCACATCTTCTCCATATGTCTTTATTTAACAGCCATTTTTGCACTCTTCCTTTCTTTTCTAAGCATTTGATTGATTTTCTTCATTTTTAGACTTGAGCAGAGGAAGGAGAAAAATATGAAAAAATAAAACCCCTCAAATTCACACTGTTTGATGTTTTATGAGGTTTTTGATATGGAATAATATGTAGTGACATCATACCTGGAAAATGGAGACAGAGAGACTTAGGAAGTTCAAACTTATCTGAGTTTTCACAGGAAAAGATGAAAGGATTAAATGTGGTTTCTGAAAATGTTTTATTTTTCATCCATCCCAGTTCAATTTAGATTAACCTTCTGTGATATAATTCTGCCAAGTCTCTGAAATTACAGACCCTAAGATGTTGAACCTATTTGTCAAAATCTCTTTCTAAGTGTAAAGATGAGGATAGGAAGTTTGGTCCTTATCTTTAAAAATTTTACAGCCTCAGAATGAAACTGAAAGGCCTACATGAAGGAATAAATATTGTTTTTTAAATTTATTTTCACAGATTATTCTAGAAAGTTTTAAAAATGTGTATATCCCAGAGTACACATTTCATTTTTTACCTTCCTTTTATAGCATTAATAAACTGTAAACCTAGCCTTGTTCAAAACAAACAAACAAACAAAAAAATGCAAATAAAACCTGTGATATACTAAAATTTTCATGTCACTATCCAATAAATACATATTTATGGCTTGGCTCCTTTTATTGATTCCTTTCCATAAAGATTTTTAAAATTAAGTATCTTGAACTTGGGGTGTGTCTTTGATTTTAAAATATTTTAAAGATGCTTATGACATGTTTAAGTAATTTTAATATTTTCCTAAATAACTATCAGTCTGACAATAGAAAAATATGTTAACTTATCCATTGAAGTCATGGAGGAAAAAAACTCATCAAGGAAAGATGTATAAGAATAGGTAAACATCTTCCCCCAGTACCATTGATTATTTTGATGAGCCTTTTCTCCCTAGGGTATGCTTTAAAACTGAAGGAGAAAGAGAAAATAACCTCAGGATGTGTTGCACTTATTTTATTACTGCTTGCCCCTTCTCTCCACCTTGACCACTATTAAGTTTTATTCTGTTCTGGCTGTGTTAAGCTGTACTAAATGTCAGTGGGATGTCTGCCCACATCATCTGTTGTAATGATCTGTCCCTACTGATAGGGATTCATTCATTGAAGCTCTCATGGTACAATTCTACAAACTCACCTGCTTGGTTAGGAAATATAATTCTCCCCTTCTGCAGTCCTGAGCTGATATTAATAAACATGATGGTGAGAAATGCTATGGTCCTCTTTTTTGTTTGCTATTTAATAACTCGCTGAAAGAGAAAGAGCAGTAATTAAGAATGCAAATGCTTGTCATTGATGAGTAGTTACCGTAGTTACAGAGGCAAAAGGACAAAATCAAGGTTGAGGACTGACCAAAAGTATGCATTGTATTTTCTAAATATTTTAAGGCATCAGTTATGATGCATTACAATGCATATAACTAGCAAAACTGGATTTTACTTTTGTCTTTTAAAAAGTAATTAGAGTGTTTTCATAGCTATATGCAAAGTATAAAGGACCTTGAAGTAGTATGAATTAGGTAAAGATCAAACATTTCAGCTATTCTGCTCAACTATAATGAAAATGTTCTTGTCACGTTTTTAATGCTGACATGTTACTAAGACTTTCAGAATCTTCTGGGGGGAAATCCAGTAATATAGCTTCATTATAAGAGTACAGTGAGGCAATAATTATAGCTATTGAAAATCTTGAAGACCAAAGTAAACTGTGGATAAGAAACATGATAAAAAAGGTAACAGAAATCAAAAGGACTTGGAAGGACTAAGCATAGAAGTGCAGAGGCATTTCTTTGTGTGTGGATTTTGGCCATGTCTTTAAGGAGAGGTACCTTGAGAGGGCACAAGGAGACAGCAATGGAGAAAGTGACCATCTTTTTCTTGAAAGGCTTTTATAGAAACTAGAGATTTTACTATTTGTTAGTTGTGTGACTTTGGACAAGTAATATAATGTCATTGATTGTCAGCTTCTTCATCTGTAGGTTAGAAATTGTAGTATCTTGCATATGATTGTTGAGATAAAAAAAATCAAATAGCAATGTGTGTACTTGTAGAGCACTAGAACAAGTTGATGTTGTTGATGGGAATCTATTTTCTCCTCATCTGCTTCATATTATTACTCTGAACTTTAGGTTTTCATAATGGGATCCTAGAAAGGTTTTTATTTGTTATTTAGTTGGGGAAGCACAGCAGCAGACAAAAGCAGAATTATGAATTTACTTTACAATTGATATAAAACCATTAATTATTTCAAGTTCTTTTTTATTTCTTTGATTAATAGGAGTAACTGCTAACTTTTGATATTATTGACTTAAACTCTGAGTTAACTTTTCCTTAGTCAAAGTATTCAGGTGTTAGACTACTATCTGTATCTTTCAAGTAATTTATATGTAAGCACACTAAGTTATATGATCTTTCCAATCTTTAGTTTTAGTTTCAGAGTGGATCACAGTATAGTCTATGTGTTCCATAACTTAAGTTTCCTCTATATTTTTGGATTCCAAGTTTTGGTAAATTTGAAAAAAATAAACTAGAATCATCTGTATGAAGAGTGATAAAAATTATGAGTTCTCTAGAAACCAGGAAATAGTTAAGCTAAATCCAAATTTCATAAGATGTATTAATAATGAAAATCATGTTTGAACTGTTGGACAGTGAGATTAAAGTTCTTTAATTGTTAACTAAATTGTTACCAAAGCTTAAAACCAAGTATTTCTTTGGAGGGATGACTACTCTGTCCTTTTATCATCATTTAATAGGACTCTGTGCTAAGCAGCTGCATTCTTTACCACTCGTATTTCTGTATAGAATTAATTCACTCTTTAAAAGGTCCATATGGGAGCATTTGATTGCTCCATCAAAACTGGAATCTTGCTTCCAGCTGTGTCCAATAACCTGGCGTAGTTGAATTTAGTGGATAACTACTAATGTTGTTATTGGTCATAAAAATTGTTAGGTACTTAGAGTAATAATGGGATTTCTGCAGAGTAGGAGTAAGAATATTATTTCTATATGAACTTTTTAAGTGTCACTGACCTATCCTATGAAATAAAATTAATATGTGTGTGTTACAGCCATTTTATTTTATTTAAAATATTGTTTCCAAATTTGTTAATATTTACTGCATCCTATTTCACTAATCAGGTGATATGAAATGAAAAGATTCAGACTTCGTTATAAATTACAGAAAAATAACTTTGCTAATGTCATATTTTAAAAATAGGAAAACCTTTGCTTTGCAAAAAGAGAATTGTAGAAAATTCCATAAAATTTCACTATACATTAAAAGTTTACATAAAGTTAACATAGGTTTCTTCATATTGGCATAGATATTTGATCAACACTTTATCAATAAATAGTTTAACTTAAAAAATGACACTTTAAGATTTAAATGGAACATTCAAAGAATACTTTCATTGCTTTATCCTTTTGAAAAGTCAGTATTTCTTTTCAAATATAGATAATACTTCAGTATATTTTTTTGCATTCAGGTTTCTATACATATTAAACCAAGTTACTTCAAGGTCAGACATACTGAAATAGAAAATAACATACAACTATAGACATACTGCTAAATATTACTGTTAAACATTTCTGACTTCATTGGTAACTTATGGTATGAAAATTAGCTTATTGCTGTTGCCTTTACATTATACTTTTGGAATTAAATTTATATTGTACATTCATACTATGTAATATTGCATAGATACTAATGTGAGTAAGGCTGAGCAAATGTATCAGCCAGAAATGATGAGCCAATACAGAATGGGGAAAAGGTAGGTTACAGTTGCTTATATGGAAAATAATACAATAATAAATAATAATAAAAGAATAAACTCTGTTTTGCATATCCACAACTGTAAAACCTACTTTTGCCATATTGTATACATATTAAATATGCAATGCTACTCATAGAACAAAATATATATTATTTAGAGCAAATAATTTAAAAAGAGGAAGAGATCAAGAACACGTGTCTCTAATACTATTAATGGAACATAAAACCTAAAGGAGAATTACATAATGCCACAGTATTCATTATTCAGATAACATGAATACAGTCAATGTCCCAGAAATCCTTTAGGTCTGAATTAATGATGTTCACTCTTTATATAACCAAAGACTATAAGAAATGTTACATATGTTGGGAAGTTAAATTTTTCTTTACTAATTTTGGAAGAGCTAATGTGTTAGTGTTATAAGCTTGCCATAACAAATCCCCACAAACTTGGTGGCAAACAGAAGTTTATTCTCTCACAATTCTGGGGTCCAGAGGCTGATATCAAGGTATGGGCAGTGCTGGCTCATTCTGCAAGCTTACAGGGAGGATTCATATCATGCCTCTCCTGTAGCTTCTATTGGCTGTGCAGCATCCTTGTCTTGTAGGTACATCACTCCAGACACTGATTGTACCTTCACATCGTCTTCTCCCCTGCATCGCTGACTCAAATGTACTTCTCCATTCTCTCATAAGAACTCCAGTTTTGGGATATAGAGCCCAACTTAAATTCAGGATGATCTCATCTCTAGATTCTTAATTACATCTACAAAAACCTTAACTGCAAATAATTTTGGCCATATTCAACAGATACTAGGGTTAGGACTTGGACATATCTCTTTGGGGGACACAATTCAATGTATCACAGGTATTAAGATTATTTATACATTATACCATAGTTATTTTAACTACTGGATATTTTGTGCCTTTACAAAAGTGTTAAGCAGAGAGAAGAGTGAATGCATGACTGCCAAGAACACTGTCAATACACCCACTGCTTTATCATTCCATACATATGTAAATTTTAACTTTTGTTCAGACCGTATAGTTGATTTTTAGTGTGGCTGTACTTTGTGATGACACAAAATTATGATTGAGTGACAAAATTGACAGCATTCTGAACTTAGCTTTAGTTTAAATCTTGGCTCTATCATTTAGTAGTTGCATCAGCTTAAAGAGATATTTAATCTTTGGTAGTTCCAATATATTCATATGGAAATTCTAGGTGGTACTACATGTGTAAAGTTCATAATTAATGATGATTATTGTAATCATATGTTTCCTCCAGGTGAATTCTGGCTGTTTGGTTTCTCCTGAGGTGATAATCAATAGAGGCTGCTGAGCATGTTGAGGTAGCCTAAGGGTCATTTGTACTTAATGCATATTTGTTCAGCTGTTGAAATCTGTACAAATTGTCTTTATTATTAAGAACTTTTAAATGCCAGTTTTAGATATTTTTTTATTATACTAATCACCACATACTAGATTTCTGACCATCTGGAAAAGAGAATTATGTATCACTCTTGGGCTGTATCTACTATGATGCCAAAATATTTGACGAATTCAGTCAGATTTTTAAACAAGACATCTTTAAGTTTTAGTTGCATTAATGCTGGTGGCTGGTGTATTGGCATTGTTCTGACATAGTTTTATGATATGAGAAGTATAGTAAAAATAGCAAGGATTCCTCAACAAATGGAACAGAGTTGAAATGGCTGCTTTGCTAACCACGAATAGTATGAGTTGAACCATTTATTCACTCTCCTCCTTTCTAAAATATAGATGGTATATCTTTGTTTCAAGTTTATTATTCTCATTAGAAATAATTAAAGCACCAAGTTAGTGACCAGTAATAGAAGGTGCTTAATAAATGGTAGCTACAAAGAAAATATCAGTAGTCTCTGTGACAAAGATGATGATGATTAAGAAATAGAACTACCAATGAAGTGAATTATTTACTTCTGAAGAACCAGGATTCTTCTTGTTGTGGTAGGACACTTACTTTTTTGGTATAATATTTTAAAGTCTTTCAGTTCTGTTTTCTAATTGCAATCACTTTAGGTTCCTGTTAAAAAATTTGTTTAGTTTTGTTGACATATAGCTAACATTTCCTCATGTTTTATAAGCTATATCAAGTTGATCAGCAAATGTTTTCATAAAAATGCATTTATATACAGAAATGTATATAATTCATCAGAATACAGAAATATGCTTTTAATCTTAAATGTATTAATTAAATACTATATTTTGCCTCAAAGATCTACAGCAGATGGGTGCCAGCATTGTTGATTTGTCATAAATACATGTTCAAAGGCATAACTTTTTTCTTTGTGTATAGATGCACACACAGACTTTGTTGCCTATATTTTAAATTTTGACAAATATCATTTCAAAACAAGACACAGAATGTGCTTGGTAATTATTAATTGATGGATTTATGTTTAAAGTTGTATGAAAACTATCCAAATGTATGGTGTGATGTGAATTCTATTTTCTATTTGGGAGGTATAAGCCTTAATCAAGTAACAGAATTTTCATAAAGTGACACATGATATATCACAATTTAAAAGTAAACATGAAAAAAGACAAAATAGAAATAGAATGTCTTTGAGAAATGAGGTACCTCTTATGTTTTTAATAAGATTAGTCCATTGATGATAAAGAAAAAATAGAACTATACACTTTGCCTTTCTAATTTTAAGGGCCCCCAAAACTAGTGGATCTGTATTAAAGAGGATGTTTTAATATTATATGGAGCACTGAAAATATATCATGTAAAAATTCTGTACCATATATAACTGACATTTTCTAATTCCATAAGGGGCCTTTTTTTTATTCTTCCATATATGTATGTGTCTGTAATTTCTCATCCTGAAATAAAGTCTAGTAAATTTTGAGTTAGTGACTTTGTCCATCAAAATACCATGAAGATAGCATTTTTCAGGAAAATAGGTTTTCCTATTACCATAATTATGAGAAAAATTAAAACATTTCATTTTATCTTAGCTTCAAACTATAAAATATTAGACTAAGCAAAACTTCAATCCAAAATTATTAATACTCATAATTAATATTATGCTTTAGTAAAAAATTACAAACTTCATTTACTTTCCCATATACATCTTGCATCCAAGATACTATTAAATGACTGTATTCATGCTAGAGGGATTTAGTATTTCCCAGACTGATTTAGTCCTTTCTCTTTTATAGGACACAGATATCACACAAAAAGTTCTAGTCTTACGAATTTGTGGTCTAGAAATAGTTAATGACAAAATCTCCAGCCTCCCAATCACTTAACTTCAAAACTTTGAATTTATTTTGTCCTTCCCCTCACACTCCAATTTCTATAATGTGAGTGTATAATCTATCCTTATGATATCCCTTACATCTTTCTTTGTTTCCCCTTTCTTGTCCCCAAACTCAAATTTTATTTCACTCATATCTGCAATGGCTGACTACCTAGTCTGTCTGATTCTAGTAGTTTTACTCTCCAGACTGCTTGTGCACTGCTGTTCATTGATCAGTCTTTGTTATTTTTAAATCTGTAAATAGCCTTATTGAGGTATAATTTACACACTAGAAAATTAACTTGTTTTCTTATATTTTTATTTATTGGTTGATTTCCGAGAGAGGGAGGAAGAAAGAGAAAGGGGGAGGAAGGGAGGGAGTGAGAGAGGGAGAGAGAAAGAAAGAGAAATATATATATAAATTTTTTATTCCAGTTTTATATGCATTCATTAATTTGATCCAGGGATCAAATCTGCAATTTTGATGTATTGGGCTGGCCCTCTAACCAACTGAGCTACTGGACCAAGGTCTAAAATTAACTTCTTTTAAGTGATTTTTTGCTGTCAGATCAATCTTAAGAAAACATTTCCTGATGTCCATTCTTTGTTCAAAATATTGCACAACTTTCAACTGTTTATGAGATTAAATGGTTCTTTACTAGTCTGTAATGTAAGAACCTTTATCATTTGTTACTCGCTTACTTTTCTAATTTTATTTTCTCTTATTTCCTTTTATGAACTTGATGATCCAGCTAACAACTATTTTTCTATTCCTCATATTTTTATAATCTCTGACCTTTGGTTTTACCCATGTGGATTCCTTTTCCTGAAATAATATTCTCTATTTCTTCTCCCCATGTCAAGTACAGACACATAAACTAAGACAAATTTATATGTTCTCTAGTATTTCCCTAATCTTCCTAGAACAAAAAGTTCCCCTGAACTCCTGTAGCATTTGCCACTCTATACCTCTTTATGGTCCTGCTATTTGTATCTTGTATTTTAAACAAATTTTTATCTTTCTCATTGAAAAACGAATCGTAATAGACTTGATCTTTTTATATACACTTTATCTTTTTATATTTTATTCTCTTATGAGCATATTAATTGCTAAATAAAGACACAATTAAAAATAACTAAAAGTACCCAACTTTCTCATATTTAAAAGTCTGGCATAAACAACAAAAATTCTCTCTAAAACTCAATGTGCTTTAATTAAATCAATAATATTTATAAGCAGCAACATTTTCAAACTGGTTTTTGAAAATTTGTATATGTGGCAAATTGATTTTTGGTTAATGCCTTAAAAAAAAGGAAATAGGTGCATATTTAGAAAACCAGTTAGTGCCAGGAGGAGGAGGAAGAGGAGGAGAAGGATGAGAAGGAGGAGGAGAAGAAGGAGAAAGAAGAAAAGGAGGAGAAGGAGGAGAAAGAAGAAAAGGAGGAGAAGGAGGAGGAGGAGAAGGGTGGGGTAGGGGGATGTTTTCTTATCTCTAATATAGAAGGCTTTGGCCTATTCAGGATGCAACATTTTATGGCATTGTATCCTCCCTGAAGTTAAACTAAAGCCACAGAGATTTAGTCTGACTCACACTCCTGAAATTCGACTAATTCACTTGATAGCCAGGACCAAGAAACTCAACAGACAAGAATTTCTACAATTCCTTTCTGTGTTTTGAAGTTACCTTAAAAATCTAGTTCTATTGTAGGCCTTTATTTTTTTATTTTTTTTTTTTTGGTTAATTCTCACACTGGGCTATTTTTCCATTGATTTTTAGAGAGGATGGAAGGGAAGGAAACAGACAGAGAGAAACAATGATGTGAGTGAGACACATTGATTGGTTGCCTCTTGTGCTTGTTTCCACCAGGCCAGGGATCAAACCTGCCCTTTACTGAGATTGAACCCAGAACCCTTTAGTTCATGGGCCTATACAAAATCCACTGAGCCAAATCTGCGAGGAATGGTATATCTCTGTTGATACCTGCTAAATATTTGGGGACCTAAGGCATCAGCATAGAAGCAAAATAAACCTCTCAGAGATGCTAAGAAAATGATTAGGCTTTTTTATAAGGACTGAGGAGAAAGTTTATGCCAGGGCCTAAGGCAATACTTTCAATAGAAAACTTAAATCTGGTTCTATAACAGAACCCAAATTAATGATTTTATTCTTTATTTCATAAGTACTCACATGGAAATCTAGTTTCTACTACTGCCCATTTGGACATCATAGAGAATTTTTAAAACCATGAGCTAAGTTAAAATGTCTTAAAAAAGCATGCATTTTCAGTGTCGATATACTGTTTGAAGTGTTATTTGTAGCCATATTAGTTGTGAGTTGCACAGATATAGTTATAGGTATAGCCTCTGTCTCATTGTGCAACTATTTCAAATATCCTATCCAATAAAAGAGTAATATGTAAATTGACTATATCTCCACTATACCCATAAGCCACACCCACCTGCCATGTGCGCCAGTCAATCAGAGCAAGTATGCATATTAACCCAACCAAGATGACTACAGCCACAGAGAGAGCAGGAGGGAGGCTTGGGTTGCCCCTGGTGATGGAGGAAGCCAAGCTTTCCGCACACCCTAGCTTTCCATACACCCTGGCTGGCCCAGGCCTCTGCTTAAGGCAACAAAGTTTCAATGGCTACTGCCACAGAGTGAGCAGAAGGTTTGGCTCTGCTACAAACTACAAAATTTCAATTGTAGAAGATAAATAAATCCTAGATACTAGGGCCTCTGCTTGGGTCTCTGGGCATGGCCAATTTGCAAACCACCACAGGACCCTCGCCCAAGCCACTCCAGGTCCCAAGGAAATACCCACCTTGATCCAGGACACCCTCCAGGGCAAACCAGCTGCAATGAATCAGGCCTATATCCTATCTAATAAAAGAGTAAATGCAGATTGATCATCACTCCAACACACAAGATTACTGCCCTCATGTGGTCAAAAGATCCTGCTCCCTTGTGGACACAAGTTGGCCACAACAAGATGGCCAGCAGAGGAGGGCAGTTGGCAGGGACTAGGCCTGCAAGGGAGGGTAGTTAGGGGTGACCAGGCCCACAGGGGAGGGCATTTACGGGCAAACAGACTGGCAGGGGAGCAGTTAGGCATCAATCAGGCTGTCAGGGGAGTGGTTAGGGGGTGATCGGGAAGGCAGGCAGGCAAGCAGTTGGGAGCTCTCAGTCCTGGATTATGAGAGGAATGTCTGACTGCCTGTTTAGGCCCGATCCTACCTGGATTGAGCCTAAATGGGCATTCGGACATCCCTCAAGGGGTCCCAGATTGTAGAGGATGCAGGCTGGGCTAAAGGACATCCTCCCCCCCAATGCATGAATTTCATGCACCAGTCCTCTAGTATTTATAATAACATTGAATTAGGACTAAAATATCCTATCACCCACATATAAGTGAGTAATTCATATTAACATTAAAGTGCTAATATAACACTTTATTAAATATAAAAATTCCCAATTGTTAACAGTTTTAGTTCTTAAAACAGAATTTTTATAAATAAAAAAGTCTAAATACTATTTATTTTAATTTTGTTATTGACCTAATGTTTTTTTACTCAAATATTGGACCTATTTGAATAAATGCATTTTAGTACAAAAATATTTAAAATAATTTGTATTACACAATTAAATTCTCTTCATTTAGTGAAAGATATCATGAGCTGCAATATATTTTGTTCCTCTGTAGTAGATATTTCCTGAGATTTTATGACTATTAGAAGTTTTGTTGTAAACTTAATGGGGCCAAGCATTAGACATGCTTTCATTTTAAGTTAGTCCTTGCTACCCAATCCTATAAGAATTTATCTGCCTAACAAGATAGAATTTATCCAGCAATTGATTAAATATTTTATTTGGGGGATTTATGTGCATCCTAGTAACATTTGGTCTTTAATTTCAATAGGGTGTATAAGTACTAAACATAATATTTCACACTAGGGTCAGTAATTGGGAAAGATCATCAGATGACTGCAATTTGTACTCTTTTTATCTACTTTTATGGCTGACATATAGTGTTCCCCTCCCCTTCTTCCCTCCTCCTCCCCCATCTTTGCCTTTTGTTTACTATGTCCCAAATTGTTTTTAAACTATTACACAAGGGATTATGTCCCTTGGGAATGGTCCATTACTTTTCGAATATCAGTGCCATTCCAAGTTATTTCAACCATGGCATCAATCTCACTTAAAGCAATAAAAAGCAAATAGTGGTAAGAGGCAAGATGCATAAAGCATTACTTTAAACAGTTAAAAAAAAGATGTTAAATGTTCCTCTGTAGGAGCCCCTGCAGCTCTTGATACATTGGTGTGCAACTGAGCTAGAGAAAAGTAGCAGTGGGATTATTAGTGGAGAGAGGAGCTTACAAGGAACATGAAAAGAGACCGCTTCCCATTCTGGCTGCTTTCTTCCCGCATGCAGTTAAAAAGAGAGAATCATTTAAAGAGCTCCCGTGGAACTCCCTTTCATTGGCTTCTTTTCTCAGATAAAGTTACCAACAGGTTCATTCATAAGGTGATCTTGAAGGTTGTTTCACTGTCACTGAGCCACAGTTAAGGTGGTTTGTAAAGGGTATCACCCAAGAATAAAGATGCCTGGTAGGAAAATAAGGCCTTTATACGAAAAGAGCAGCAGCCCATCAGATCTTTGCTTTTCAAACCAGGCAGGTTTCCCCTTGGAAAGATTAATTACAATCAGGTTGGGAACACAGTCTTGCTGTGTGTGTGAGTGTGTGTGTGTGTGTGTGTGTGTACATGCCCGCGTGCGTGTGTGTGTGTGTGTGTGTGTGTGGTGTCTCCCCATCTAACATTAGAAAGATAAAGGGTGTGATTAGTGTGTGCAAAGCCTCTGATCAAACCAGCTCAGAGGTTTGTGACAGGAGGTTCAAACACTTTATGGATCACGGGTGCTGATAGGTAGATCACACAGGTCTTAAACAGATGTTTAGTGAGAAGATGAATGTGTGAGATCTCAAACGCGAAGCGTTCTTTTACTTGGCTACTTTAGTCTGTGAAGGATTAAACGTTGCTAAAGAAAATGACTCCTCTAAAAAGGGTTAGAAACTTACTAACAAGCTTCCCTTAAATCTCAAACTTTCTTTAATTATCAAGATTTAATACAGCTTAGGTTTGAAGTTACCGAACTTTCTGCAGGAATTGATGAAAACTTTATATTTTAGTTTGTTGAAATGCTTATTAATGAATTTATGAGTGTCCTCATTCACGAGCTATATTTGAAAAATTTTTTTGGAATAGATAGAGGATTTTAATGTTAAAGTGAGGTTAGCCATAACCCAGGATTGTTCAAGTAAAACTTCTTTATATTGTTCATATACATTTTGAAAAAGATTGGATGAAAAAAATTCATAATTATGAAAACATACCAAATATCTATTGAACTGGATTTCCATCATGCACTGTATTATCATTAATAATTTTTACAAGAGTGTTTAACTAAGGAATGCTATGAATGACTTCTATTTCTTCTTAGACAAGAAGTTAATATAGAGTATGTATGTGTGTGTGCATTTATGTGTGTAAATGTGTGTCTGGATCCTAGAGCTAAATAGATAGTACCATCAATTATTTTATTAATTCATCACCATTACGGGGAAATATGTCCCTGAGATTTTTGCCAGTTGTAGTACTTTGTCTTGCTGGTGGTACCAAATTTGTTAGGTATCATGATAAATTGCCCTTACCTTGTTATTGTAGAATCATAGAAACTGGTTGAAAGAAATATTCAACTAGTTTTGGCACTTTCAATACTTAAGCCATGGATCTATGAGAGAGTTCTTATAAAGTCTTAGGAAGACATTTATATTTGATGGACAATATAAAGGAAAATAATTAATTCTTCATATTTTGCACTATAAAGTAAAATTGTCATTATAAAATATCATGTTTTCTAGATTTTCATTATTAAATTCAGCTTGAACAAAATATGGTTGTCAATTTAATCACAACTAATTGAAAGATTAGTAAAATAATGGAACCAATTGTTAACTAATAGAAAGATTAGTAAACTTGTAGGCACAGAAAATAATTGTGAAATATTGTATATGAAAGCATAGTAAACATAATAAAGACTTTACACAGATGTAAAATATTAAAAGAGGAGGAGAAAAAGAGCGAAGGAAATGGGAGAGGAACACAAGAAGCAGAAATGAGAGTATAATAATAATTGTTGAATGGAAAGAGCCTTGTAATCATATTCACTGCTTTCTATTACAGGATGATCTAAGACTGTCTCTTAGAAATCTTATTATGTAATCTTCATACCCATTCCCCCAATCTATTTTTAGTTGTGTTGCTAAAATCACTGACAGTCCAAAGGTGTCTTCTAGATTCAACCAATACTTACTGAAGATAGTATTACATACAATATATTGTTAGCATCCACAGACAATAAAGCATTTAATAACATGCAGTTCTTCTTCCTGAGGAGTTTAGATGTAGGGCAAAAAGTGCTAAACAGTATTGGAACTTCAAATTGTTTTTGAAATATTTCTCAAGCTGTGTCATGGTCTCTGTGTGTGTGTGTGATGTGTGTGTACATGTGTGCTCACACATATGCGCATGTGCATGTGTATTTTCATGTGAAAATTAAAGTGAAGCTTTGTGTACAAAGCTCAGAGTTTCATATTAAAATTTACTTTGTTTACCCCTAATCTAATCTGCCCAAATATATGTTGAATTTCAGTCACCTTGAAGGATCCATTGTGTTGCAGTTGATTTCTTAGTGTCTCAGATGTCAGACGAGAAGTAATTTTACCTCGTCTCATTCTCTGTCCAGCTTTCTTCACTCATTGAATATTTTTCTTTTCTTAAAAAAAATAGAGAAAAGATATAAGAGTTGTTTGTAAGCAACTTTTACAATTATTTCCTACCCAGAGTGTGGGACTGCCTGTTTGAATGTTTCCAAGAAAGTATTGTTCTTATGTGACAACAGGTCAAAAAGACTCTGCATTAATTACACTAACATATGGTTATTAACAGATTCTAGCTCAGGGAGCAATACTTTACAATGTTATCTTCCACATAGTCAGATGTTAGCCATATTGTCAGTGCTGGCAGCTATTGTTTCACTCATTTACTTCACAGAGCTAATTACTCCCTAATAATAACTTTACCTTGGAGTTTTTCACTTGCTTGTGCCAGCAAACCTGTTCACACTACATATGCTAATTATTGGCACTTATTCATTATGTTAAGATAGCTTTAAGTTCAAGCTGTGCAGCCTGGCTTTCGGTATGGAGCCAGCTGGCTGCAAAGTTCCACCTTTTTTTACTAAAGTCATTAAAAGTTTTAATATAGGCCCATCTTGTTCTCTTTACAAGATTCAGTCTTTCAGGAATTCAAATGAATGTGCAGTTACCCATGAACAATTACAAATTATAATAAGAAGGTTTTTGGTTTCTGTGCGAAATTCTAAAAGCTTGCACTCATTGTTGCCTTTTCTGTTCATTTAGAAAAGATGAGTGAATTCTTTCACATTTAAACTATATGGTCACTTTTGATTGATTACTCTATACACAAACATACATATATGCACGCGTGCACATGTGCGTACACACACACACACACACACAAGGCCCCCTCTTGTTGGTTCAGATTCCTTCTGAGTCCTTCTGAGTATGTTTAACTCACTGGTGCTATTTAATTTATTCATGTCTAAATGATAGAGAATTTGGAATTTTACTGTTTGTGTCACATTCTCAAATTTGTTCTTTTATCATTTCAAGAGAGTTGGGATTACTGCCAGGGCCAAAGACTGTCCTTGAACTCTATTCAGGATTCCCATTGATATCAGCAGGCGTTAATATTTAAGTGTTGTTTCAGTCAAAGTAAAATATGGTTTCTCTAGTTTTAATGAACAAATAGCTTCATTTGGTTCCCATCCAAATATAATCAGTAACTACTATTAATACAACTTTGATGTGTATTAATCAAAACAGATTTAAACTTTTTAGATGGGAAATATGGGGAGAAATATTTTGAGTCCCAGAAATGAATATATACTCAGGCATCAACTCTGTATAAAAGTAATTTTTAACTTAAAAGATAATTTTTAAAAACAATTCAACCTTCTGATCTTCATCTTAGACATAAAACTCTTTAATATGTTATTTAATATGGTAGCATAGGCACTAAATACAGGAACCCTGTATTTAGTATAAAGCTACTTAATAAAATATATTTGTGCCATGTATTATTCTATATAAAACAAAAAATTAGAAGATATGAACCTATTTCAAACAAAGGCAAAGGCAAAAAGCTTGGGTTATGCTTTCAGCTTTCTGTTACATATGCAAATATTTTTTCAGTTTTTTTTTCTCCCTAATATCTCCTATATTTTGTTACTAGGTAATTTGATAGTAGAATACTCCTGGGTAGTATTCATTTTAACCTTTGAAATGCCAACTACCAATTTCTGGTATTTCAAGGATTGGTGTAATTTACTGTGTGTTGATGTGTAGGGTAGTGGCTAACAGCTAGAATTAGAAGAGAAATGGAAGGGGATGCAAACATTTTTTTGGTTTATACCTATGGAGACATGATCAGTTGTAACGGTTGGAGAGAGCCCAGTACCAGTTGTCAGGATGTAGAGAAGGGGTTGCATGTCTGTAAACATCCACACATACTGAAGGGCCTGAAAATTTTTCACTGGACTATAACCTCTAAGAGAGGTCTTCTTTACATTTTAAATAATCAGATGATCATATGGTTGGCTGATGAGAAACACATAGTCAATATTGAATGAGTTAATAATTGATTGCTATTTCTAAATAATGATTCAAGTTGGGAAACATACTGTATTTGAATTTAATATCATGTTTATAAAGATTAACAATCTACTTGTTGGTTTAATTTTTGAATGCATGAATTATCCATTGCTCTGTTCATGATGGTGGCAGCAGAAGAGTCTAGAGAAGAGGATAAGCAATGCTAATAACACAAAATTTAGTTGAAACTTAAGAAGAGGGTGCTTCTTATTTAGAATGTTTCCATGAGACTAACATTATAGTTTGCATCTGTCATTGCTAATAAAGGTTGCCTGTGGTTTTTGGTTGTACTTGTTTTGTGAGAGATAAGAAAACATGTGGTTGCTATGCCACATGTATTGGTGCACGCGAACATTACAACAGTTACTTTTTAGAGTGGCTGGAAAGTTTGATCAAAATCAAATAAAATTGCAATTGCAGCTTTTTAAGAGCTGTAGCTTGGAGGTCTAAATAGGTCACCTTAAATTTATTGAGGCAATTAAAACATCTATTTGTATACAGTGAAATAACAGATAAGTGAATATAACTCAATGAAAAGAGTAAATTTTATTTTTAAAACTCTTAATTCTCCATAACAAGTTACAAGACTGGGATGTAGGTAATATGTTTCTATTTGAAACTTTTATTAGCTATTAACCTAATAAAACATTTAATGATACATAAATAGGCACAGTGACTAAGGAAGACCTCATTTGGACTCTTCTGTATTTTCTGGGTAATATAGTTTTATGATTTTTCATTTGGCTTGAATGATTTTGCCAACTTGATGCTTCTCTGCATATTTATAGAAACTACTAGAGGCCTGATGCATGAAATTCAGGCCTAGCTGGTGATCAAGGCCCATCTGTGAAGCAACCGGTGAGGTGATGGTGGAGGACAGTGGGCACTGGCACCCACCTTGGCTGGCCTGATGGTCAGTGCATATCATGGTGACTGGTTGTTCCACTGGTTGTTCTGGCATTTGGTCCATTTGCATATCAGGTGTTTATTATATAAGACTAGACACCGGTGAACAAAATTTGTGCACTGTGGGGGAGGGGCTCAGCCCAGCCTGTGCCCTCTCATAGTCCAGGACTCCCCAGGGACTGGGCCTAAGCTAGAACTCAGGCATCCCTCTCACAGTCCAGCACTCTCACAGTCCAGCACTCTCACAGTCCAGCACTCTCACAGTCCAAGACCCCTTGCTCCTTACCAAGTGCCTGCCATGGAGGCAGGACAGATTCATGCTACTCTTCTTTGCTCACCAGCTGTGAACCCAGCTTCTGGAAAGGGTGTGGCTCAACCATAAGCCATCTTACTTCTTCTTAGATCTGGCTCTGCCCCCACACAAGGGGGGGAGAGGGAGAGGGGTGATCTGGGGCCAGGCTGGCTGAGGGAGGGGCTGTGGGAAGTTGAGGCACTGTAGTTGCACCCTGTCCAGCCTCTGAGGAGGCTCCAAGACCATAGAGCTGTGGCCTCTCCCAGCACCACCTCTGTGGAAGGAGGGGCCACAGCACTGGACCGGGATGCCATGGCTGGCCTGGTGGAGCAGGCTAACTGGCCCTGCCCTCTCTCCCTCGCCCCCTCCCCACCCACTGGATATTCCAGAAGATCTTCCAGAAGGTCATTCAGCTGTCTAGTCTAATTAGTATATTACTATTTATTTAGTATAGATTAACTCATTCTTTACCTCCGAAGGGGAAAGGCTGGATTAATTTTTACCCTCTCTTCCTGGTTTTAACATTTAAAATTGTAGTCCCCATCACCAAAGAGAAAGACTGTTTTGGAGTTCTTAAGATTAGTAGAGTATTCTTAACTCTTATTCCCTTTTATCCATTCAC
Organism: Lasiurus cinereus; assembly: GCA_011751065.1. NCBI lineage: Eukaryota > Metazoa > Chordata > Mammalia > Chiroptera > Vespertilionidae > Lasiurus > Lasiurus cinereus. The sequence goes on from JAAGEH010000311.1 coordinate 22,588,662, forward strand.
CCCAAACCATGGGCTTTTACATGTGGCTACTTGAAGGAACAAATGTTCAAAGACTTCTCATATTACAAAACAACTCATTTTGGATAAAAGTCATTTTAATGTATTTATGCTCTTACAGTAATTAAAGGACAAATTTCAACATTTTAATATAAGGAAGAAAATTTTTAAGGTGAGTCCTGAACATAGAGGACTGCATCATAAGCTACCACAAAAGCTTGGCTTCCCCCAGGGGCCAAATACCAATGTCAACATTATTAGATCTAAGAATAAGCTTTGGATGGATAACTCATGAGATGTAGTGAATCTTAACCTACGGTTCCCTCTTCATACAGGCACACTTATACTATAGTAACAACCACAAAGCCCAGATATTAGTGATATAAATTTCATATTTATGTCCATTGTGTGTCAGCAACAGTTTTTTCCACGTGCTGTTTAATCCAAGATCAAACAGAGCTTAAGGAGCAGCTCTGGCCTGGGGCATGGTAGTCTAATGACAGACAAGAGAAATATGAGATAGCTCTTAGGGTTTTGTTCAAAGTTGCACCCATCTTATTTTATAGGCCAAAGCAAGTCATATGACCAAGCCTGAATCAGTGTCATGAGAAGTGAAATCCTACTGCATGAACTCTACCACAGGACCCAGGATGTCCAAGCTTAGTAGTGCCCCTGAACACCTAACAGAATCAAGCAAACACTCTGAGAGGAGGGAATCTATAACTTGGTTCTCTAAGATCCCCACCAAGTAAGATGAAAGAAACATATACTCAAATTAAAAATTGCAGACCACACAAAGAAGTAATCTATAAAGAATGAAAGTCAGGAAAAATACTGACAAATTTAGCTTATACTCCAAGGACTTCAGATATTGAAACTGGCACATAAACAATATAAAAATATGCACGGAATGCTTAGGAAAATAACTCATGAAATCACAGAATGAATAAGCACTACAATTCTCAAAAATGAATAGGATTACTTTAAAAGGATCTCAATAGAAATGAATTCTATGATCATTGGAAATCAAAGTTCAACAAATGACTAGCTCCTGGCTTTTCTTTCCAAAGATCAGATTAACTTCCCTATCTTAAATAATGATAAAAACAGGCAAAACATATGAAACAGAAGTTCCCAGGCATGGGATAGTAGGCAGTTCACTGTTCTCTGGGAGAAAGGCAATGAATGAAGAGTCCAATGAGTGCCCCAGCTTCCTGTCTGGAGAGAGGGGTGAGCCCAGGAAGAGCCTGATAGTCTTTCTAAATTGAAGAGACACAAGAAATTTCAGGAACACCAAGGCAGATTAATAGATATATTTCAGAACAGTGCTGGCTGGACAAATTTGCATAGGAGAGAAAAAGAGAAAGACCAATATGTTCTCTGGAAATCTGCAGAGGGTTTTCTGACAGATCTTGGATGAATAGTGATCCCTGCACATGCATGGAAACTACTGAAGCCAGGTGAAGGGTATTCAGAAAAGAGCTAGAAGCAATACTAATCCCCGGTTCTCACATGGGGCTAGAAAAGTATGTATCCTTACCAACCAAAATGTAGAGACTTTTAGCAAATGGGCCATTAGATCTAGCCTTTGGGAAGTATAATACCTTAGATGTGGAATCAAATTAATTTTAGGCTGACAGCTATTCTAAGCCTGATCTAAAGAAAGTTTTAAAACATGATTTGAAAGGATCAAGCTGTTTCCAGGTTTAAAAAGTGCATTCCAGAATAAGCCAAAATAATATTTAATGAGATGACAAGAAGTAAGAGCAAAATTCAATTTTTTTCATACAATTAAAAATTAACATGCATATAATGAAGCAATAAAATATAATATGTAATCAGGAGAAAAGTCAAACAATAAAAACCAAACCCAAAGTGGTACAGATGTTGGAATTAGTAGACAAAGATGGTGAAACTGCTATTACAAATACGCTCCATATGTTCAAGAGTATGATGAGAAAATGAATGGAAGATTTTTTTAAAGTTCAAGAATGAACTTTAAGAGATTAAAAGTGTAATATTTGAGATGAAAAATACACTGAATGGGATTAGGAATTGCAGATAATAAGATTAGTGCATTTAAAGACAGCATTAGAAACTATTCAGGGCAAAAAAAAAACATAACAAATTGAGTATCAGTGAGCTGGGGCAGGGGGTAAAAGAAGGCAGAAAAATTATTTGAAGAAATAATGCCCACAATTTTTTAAACTATTTCTAAATATATTTTATTGATTTTTTTTTACAGAGAGGTAGGAAGAGGAATACAGAGTTAGAAACATTGATAAGAGAGAAACATCAATCAGCTGCTTCCTGCACACCTCCACTGGGGATGTGCCTAAAACCAAGATACATGCCCTTGACCAGAATTGAACCTGGGACCTTTCAGTCCATAGGCTAACACTCCATCCACTGAGCCAAACCAGTTAGGGCTCAAACTGTTTTACAAGCTATAGATTTATATATCTAAGAAGCTCAAAGAATGCCAAGCAAAAGACACATTATCAAATAGCTGATGTAAATTTCATAAATTGCTAGTGGGAATTCAAAATATCACAGTCCACAAAATGTTTGAAAGTCAAGAATGAAAAAAAAAAACATAACAGGCAAATACCAATCTAAAGAAATCTAAGAATCTATATCAGTATCTGAAAAATAGACTTCAAGCCAAAAAGCATTCCTAGGAATAAAGAGGGCTGCTAAATAATGCTAAAAGTTTTATATTTTAATTATAAAAGTTTTATTTCTCCAGAAATATAGTGTCATTCTAAATTAGAATCCACCTATTAAAAAGATTCTCCAATTACATTAAACAAAACTGATAGAACTAAAAAGAGAATTGTGAAATAAACTATCCTTGTGGAAGACTTTATTTTACATGTCCCTCTCAATAATTAGGAGGTTAAGTAGATACAATATTATTAAAGATACAGAATACTTGGAAAAAGTGAAAGGCATGATCTAATAGAATTTTTAGAACCCTGCATCCAATATTTGGAGAATAACTATGCTTCTCAAACACATATACACAAGATAACTTTTTAAAAATTGGTTATATGCTAGGTCTCATATCATATCTCAATAATTATTATAGATTTTTTATCATAAAGTATTTATTGAAAGTAATGTAATTAACTTAGAGATCAATAACAAATATAAATAAAACCTCAAATATCTAGAAATATATTGACAATCTCTTAAATAATCTATAAGCAGAAAAACAATTTTGGAGTGTGGCAAATATGTAGAAATAAATATGAGTTCTTAGAACTTATTGGTAATAATAATTTATTTTTTAATGTATTGATTTAAAAGAGAAAAAACACGTCAGTTTGTTCTTCCACTTATTTATGCATTCATTGGTTGCTTCTTGTATGTGTTTGACCAGAGATAGAACACAAAACTTTTGGTACTGGGATGAGTGCTCTAACTAACTGACCTACCAGCCAGGGCTTAAAAATTTAACATACAGCTGAAATAGTTACTTCCTGTTTAACATCAGGTTCTTACATATCAATAATGAAAGAAAACAGTATGTTACTCTCCACTTAAGATGTTGGGAAAATAATAATAGACTCAAATACAAAAAGAAAAATGTTTAAAAGGGATAATAAATATTAGAGGAATTAGTAAACTAAAAATGAATATAAATAGTTTAGAGACTCAGTAGAGCCAATGGGTTTTTATTTGAACAGGCCTATAAAATAGACAAAACTTTAGTGAGATTTTACCAATAATAGAAAAGAAGACAAATAAGATCTGAGGACCTAGTTTATGATATGCAGACTATAGTTGATAATACCATATTGTATAATTTAAATTTGCTTAGAGAGTAAAATGTCCTCACCAAAACAAAAAAATAAATTAAGTTAAAAAATGAGAATAAATAATCTGAAGTGATGGATATGCTAATTCCATGAGGGAAATCCTTTTACAATGTATATGTATAACAGATCCTCACATTGTACAGTTCAAATAACTTATCATTTCATTTTCACTTATACTTCAGTCATGCTGAAAAGAAGACAGAAAGGCATAATACATATAATAAAAATATAAATTGTACTATAGCAAAGATTAAAAATATAATAAAATACTACGAAAGTTTGTTAATAATTTTATTTTTAAAAATGAAAAGTAGAAATACTCTTAGTAAAAAAAATAGAATTTATAGACACTTTAATTGAAGTTTAATCACTAAATGAATTTATTTAGTAGTTTAAAATATTCCTGCAAAGAAATACTACACCTAGATTAATTTACAGAATGATTCTACCACCCATTCAAAGAATAGAACATTCAGAAAATAGAAAAAGAGAGATTATCCTTTAGCTTGACTAAAACCAGTGAGATTTCAAGAAAAGAAAATTATATTCTGTATATCATTTTTTGAAGGCTAGAATTATGACAAGACAAAACAATAGTATTTGATAGTGTGACATAGAGTTTGAGTTTTGCTGCTCTCATTGCCACTGCCTTCTTTGATGATCATATCCTCTCATATAATCATTTAGTACTCTTTTTTTCCCTCTTGCCTCGTGCCTAGCTGCTTCTCCAGATTCCTTCCTTCTCATTGCTCTCAGTTTGGTCTTCCTTATCTCTATGACACTTAAAACCATTGATCACTTCACCATTGGTTCTACTATACTCTAAGCACTGTCCTCAAGATACTCAGATCAGGTTATAAAAAGAGAAGAAAATGACTAAGTAATCCATGTGGTGAGTGTAATAGTGTAAAAAAGTGATTCTTCCCTCCATCTTGGAAGGAGTGGAATGGGAGACTGGGGAGGGAAGAATCAGGAGTTGGCAGCTAAGCAAGGCTCTGTGGAGAGGTCAGCCTGAGCCGATTGCTAAAAGCTGAGTGTGAGTGAGTCATGTACCGGTAAGGGGGGAGAGGGACATCTCCGCAGAGTGAACAAAATGAGTAGACCGTTGAACACCGTCAGTCTGGTATAGGTAAGGAACCTCGAGTCTGCAGATGGTAGTAAAGCACAAAAGGAGTCAGGCAGGACATAAGGTAGGAGGAAGTGAGGATAAGGCCATGCAACAGGTTGAGGAATTAGTGCCTTATACTCTAAGGATAGAGAACTATTGAGCTTTTGAAAGTGGAGAGATTTGCATTTTAGGCACACCTGGTATATGAATACAAACTGTATTTAAAACTTAAGCATAGTGGGAAAGAGAGATTAAGGTTATCTAAATTATAATCAAAATAGGAAGGAATAAAGAGTGAGGGATGTATTCAATAAGCAGTTACCAACTTGACAACAGACTAGGTGATTTCTATATACTATCATTGTCTAAAAATGCCTGGCATGTGAAAGGCAACAAAATAAATCATTGAATGTAAAATTGAGTGAACAAATGGCTGTTTTTCATATGTATTTCATGGGAAATTGAAGGGATAGAATTTGACTTCACTTGAGCTCAGTTCTGGTATCTATGTGAGCCAAAAATTAATTTATTTTATATTCTGCAGTATGAAATTATAATTCAGTGTGCTAAATAAAATAGTGCAGATATGTTCTCTCCCCCAAACTGGTATGGGACAAGAGCAGGAATAAAGACTCAGGGGCCAGTGAAATCCTGGAGAGAGTGAAGTTTGAACGGAATGTTCTGTGATGAGTAGAAGGTAGGTAGGGAAATTGATTGGTCAAGTGACCCAACTTGAGATAGTGATTAAATGAGTTAGAAGATTGCAAGTGTCTAAACTCAGTTTTATCCATGTTGAATTTGAGGCCCTTGTGACATATATAACATGAAGTTGGATACATATATGTGACTATCAACAAGCAGTTCCTCCATATAGCTTCAGTGCTAACATTGTGCCTGAAGTGTATCTTTTTAACATGGAACATGCCTCTCAGTATGAGAGATTATTTATTTACTTTTCTCTAGGGTAGACTTTTAAATACTTTTATTTCTCTTATCTCATGTTTTTCTCTCATGTCTCTCCTTAACTGTGCCTTTTTTGTTTTCTATACTTTCTTCATCTTTTTATTATGACAAAGTCCATATATTATATGTAGTAATGCATATACTGTGTATTACTGGGTTTTGGAATGAAGATTTATAATCTGAAAGGCATGATGGAGACTCACTAAGTTTATCTAATAATAAACTTTTCTCTATAAGAAAAGTTAGTTAGAACTCCAGAGATTGAAATAGACGGTGAAATCACTTAGGTAAATTGTAGGGGTGCAATCAATAAAAATGATAGTATAGTAGTGCATGTACTGGGGATGGGAGGAGGATGGTGAATAAGGAATATTTGAGTGCTAGTCTATGAACAAGGATAGCAGAAGCAGCCCTAAGCCAAGGAAGATAAGTTGGGCAGCAGATAACTATCAAGTCTTCCAAGTTCTTTAAAACTGGGTTTTGAAAGCTTTGTAAAACAATACAAACTATTTAAGACTATACAATGTGGTTATATACCAGTTACTGTGTATAGATATGAATGTTGGATAGTTATGAAGGCTGATAAGGGGAAAATGATTCACTTGAAATATGGTGTTATAAGAGAGTACTATGGTTTCTTGGACCACCAGAAAGGCAAACAAGTATGTCCTCAGACAAATTAAGGCTGAAACATCGCTAGAGGCTAAAAAGACAAAACTGAAGCTTTCTGACTTTAGGCACATCATAAAAAGGTGGGGGTTTCAGTGGGAGGGAAGACAGTACTTCTGGGAAAAGTGGAAGAGAAAGACTAAATATGAGATCAATGCACTCAGTGAAAGAAGCTGTAGGCATGACTCTACAGGAGCTGAGCAGGGCTGTTGAGCACAGGACATTGTGGACACACTCATTCATAATGTCACCAGGAGTTAGAGCTGACTCCACAGCACATTAACACACACACATGGAACACAGGCTCCTCTGTATGCATTTAGTTACACCTGTAGGAGGAAAATGCTGTAGCCAATCTGGTGGTAGAGGGGAAAACAAATGCATTAGGAAAGATGAAAGAAAATTCAATCTAAATGGCCTGAAAACTAATAGAACTTTGACATTGACTTAATAACAAACATCAAATATTAGAAGAGTTGTTTCCATTTACATAGGAGGGAAAACAGAAAATAATGAGCTTAATACCACAGCTTAGGGATTCTTTCAGATAAAAATTTTCTGAAAGATATGCTTATGAAATGCTGGAAAAGATAAGGAAACTTGTACAAAATTTCCTGATCTTTAAGAAATGGATATATTCTCTTTGTTTAATTTTTCATTAGACATGTTTATTGAACAACTTTTCTGTTTTTAAATATGTTTTTACTGATTTTTAGAAAGAGTGGAAGGGAGAGGGATAGAGAGGGAAACATAGGTGAAAGAGAAACACCAATTGGCTTCTTCCTGCACACCCCTACTGGAGACCAAGCCTGCAATCCAGGCATGTGCCCTGACCAGGAATCAAACCAGTGAAGTCTTGGTTCCTAGGTCAATACTCAACCACTGAACTGAATGGTATAGTTAAAATTATAAATTAGAGATATGCAATCCCTGCTCTGGTGCATCTTACAGTATCAGGAAGATATTATATCTTGCATGATTGTGGGTAGTTAATGATAGAATTATTCACACAAAATGGGAAATGTGAGACCCAGCTGATGGCAATTTATTATATAGTGTTTAGCAGAGGCTCTCTGATAACTTGCTAAACTACTGGAAAATATTTAAGGAAAAAGGAAGGTATAGAATGTAAGTGAGGCCTAAGAAATCACTAATATCATAGACTGTTTAGAGTGACCATTCATGTAACTTTATAGCCACTCACAGTTTGTTATTAAATGTTCTTATTATTATTATGTGAATCTGATCAAATTATTTTACACTAGAACAAGTCAGCATGTTGCTCATAAAAATTGCATAAGTAAAATGTAAGATATGCAGTGTTTCCAATACTGAGAGTATATCAAAATCAGTTGATGAACTGGAAAAGTTACTTCCAGATTATTTAATGACACATTAGAGTTGGAAGCTGGTGATTAATGTTGTCTTATGTCTAAAAGTAATTTTCTAAGTGCAGTTCAGTATTAGAGGTGACTAAATATCATGTTATAATTGAGATGAGAACTATATCATTGTATTGTTGAACTGGTGATGTCAATCCATTCTACTTCACAGCCTTAAAGGACCATGTAAAAGGCATTCGAAAGCATATTTAAGTATAGCATCAGCATAATTGTAACCAAACAGATCTACAGAAAGAGTTTGTGTGGGGGACCCGAAGGTCCAGCTGCTCTTGAAGGATTATAAGGATTTAATGGAAAGCACAGATGGAACCAATACTATTGTCTGGAGTATTCTAGGGCAGAGGCTAAAATGTGAAAGGTGATCAGTAGCAGGCTGACTGTAGCACAGAACAATACTTTTTTTGTTGAGATGAAAAAAAATGTGAACCGACTCTACCTAGTGAACACTGATTCAGAGGAATTAGTCCCCAGTGCTTCATTTTAGCCATTGTAGAGATGGTCATATGTGGTCTGCAGCTATAAGTGGTTCTTTCTGAATTATTGGAGACTGAGCCTATTATTCTGGGTGTTTAGGCAGTTTTACTGGATATGGACCATTGCAATCTTATAAGCTCTCTATTGTGTGACTACTAATTTAGAGTGCTTCCATAAGCCAGCTACAAATCCCATGGCTTCTGTGAATGAATGAGTCTTGTGAAAAATAGACTCTAAATATTCAGTCTCTCATTTGTTATTTAAGAATTTAGATATACTTAAAATTCTATGAATTCCTTGTGGAAAGTTCAGTTAGGTGAAGTCAATGAAAATGTTAGTTTCTTTTAAAATCAACTCATCCAAAAAAGTACTCTTGAAAAGTAATACTGTCATTTTTCTTCTATGCTCAGTGGAAAAAAATGGATGTATTGTTGAATATGGGCATGCATTTCAGAAGCCCCAATAATTTTGATCATAAGTTATTTTACCTTAGGTTCACAAAATTCCACTTTCAAAATCTACCATTGTTCCTTAATACATTGTAGACCTAGACACTTTTTTTTTAGGTTAAATGGCATTAGTGTGTGTGTGTGTGACAAATGTCATAATGCTGTTTCATTGAAATTCAGTATAGTCATCTTGCACATGCCCAAAATAAAACAGTAAAGTTAATATCCAGTAACAAACTGAGTTGACAATGGGTCCAGGGTAACTTGATGCTCAACGCATCCCAGAGCCCCTCTTTATCACACAGACTGCCTGTCAATAGAAATTATTTTTAAATGTCTGTGGAATTTGTACTGTTGGGAAAGCACCTGGACATGGTGAACTATCTTTTATTTAGTGCTACAATTTTCAATAGTAATGTACTTCTTTTCATATTTTTTCCTATTCTACATCAATAAAAATAATTTTGAGAGGCGTAATGTAATCTTGAGGATGGCAGAAAGGGACTCCCCATTTTGCTACTGCCCTATTCATAGAAACAACTAGCCAGGTAATTAATGCAATGTTACAGGATACAGAAAAGATATGTCATATGCTTCTCTTAAAAGAGAATTTGTATTTCTGTGAAAGCAATTGATACTTGAACCATTTCCTAGTTTTCTTTTGAATAATTAAAATCAGTTTGAGAGCCCAGTATTTGTGAAGTTTGAATGGCATTAGAGAGTCGCCAATTGGCATTGCCTGGTAGTTCTACTATTTGTTTCAGTTTTGAGTGGGGGAATATTTTTGTATTCTGAGAGAAGCTGTTCTAAAATATGTCATCCATTTCACATTTTCCCTTCTTAAGCTGGTATTTTTATGCAATACAAAAATAAATAAATAAAACACTTACTGGGGCTTCAGGATGGTCATAATATCAGAAAATTGGTCCTTATCCAAATTAACCAGGAAATGGCAAGGATATAGACGTTTTTTCATTCTGAATTTAATATCTGGCTCATTTTTAGGCATAAATTTTGCACTAAATTGAGTTATTTTCATTCAGAAGAACTTGATTCTATTTTGGCATTCTCTTTTTATAGACTATACTCAGTTCTACAAATGTTTGCTCTTTATTATAGGCCATTTCAATACCTGGACTAAAGAATTAGAAATTAAAGCAGGGTTATATTATATTGTAAATGGGTTTCATTCCTAGAATAAATTTAATTCTGAGACTATTGTATAGAATATATTGTTCTTGATTTTCATTTAGAAGATATAAAGACTCTAAGTTATATATTATTCCAAATTAACATCTATATGACTTTATAGTAATTGAACATGTGATTCTGTTACTTAGATGCAATATTGTATACTATTTCATCTTAGAATTAGATTTTGGTACTAAGAAATAATAACACAGGAAAGTGCTAAATTACTGATTTTCATATTGTGACAGAATCTCATGGGATCCATGGAGTCCTCCAGGAGGTGGATGGAATGAGATCATGATATTAAGAAACTGCCAAAACCAGTTTGGCTCAGTGGATAGAGGTCTGCCTGTGGACTGAAAGGTCCCAGGTTTGATTCTGGTCAAGGGCATGTACCTTGGTTGCAGGCACACCCCCAAGAAGGGGGTGTGCAGGAGGCAGCTGATCGATGTTTCTCTCTCATCAATTTTTCTAACTCTCTATCTTTCTCCCTTCCTCTCTGTAAAAAAATTAATAAAATATATTTTAAAAAATAAAAATAAATAAAATAAAACAGAGGGATTCTAGTCAGTATGAGTGAGCCTCAGTCTCCATGCCAAACTTTCTTCATTAGGGTTTTCCATTAGATTTTTCTGGGGAAAAAGATTTTTGTGCCTTGAAAAATATTTGAAACCAGTTCATTTAAGGTAGACTAACATAATTCAGGGAGTGAGTGATGTAAGCATAAAGAACCCCTAGTCAACATATTTTTCTCTATGATTGTCACTTGCTCATTAAAATATATAGACAGACTCAATTAAAACTTTAAGGTGCTAAAATTCTCAAATCATCTTTTCTTTACTTCTTGATAAAGGAATTATCTTCATGTCTATCTGAAATCTTCTCTGATTTGGGAGGCATCTTTATAACAAAATTAGGATGTTTCTAACAATCCTATCTAATAAAAGAAATATGCAAATTGACCATACCTCCTCTATACCCACAAGCTACACCCAACAGCCAGTCAGGAGCAAGTATGCAAATTAACCCAACCAAGATGGTGGTGGCCACAGAGCTGGAGCAGGCAGAAGGTTTGGATTACACCCAGCAATGGAGGAAGCTGAGCTTCTCCCGTCCTGGCCTCCACTCAAGGCTACAAAGTTTCAATTATAGAAGATAAATAAATCCCAGACACCAGGGACTCCACTGGGGTTTCTGAGGGACTTGCTGGCCTGCAAACCACCACAGACCCCTTGACCAGGCCCCGCATGCCCCAAGGGAGCCCCTACCCTGATTCTGGAGACCTGTCAGGGAAAAACAGTCAGCCCCAACCCATGCACCAAGCCTCTATCCTATCTAATAAAAGAGTAATATGCATATGGACTGTCACTCTCACACACAAGATGGCTGCCCCCATGTGGTCAAAGGTGGCTGCCCCCATGTGGACACAAGATGGCTGCCATAAGATGGCCAGCAGGGAAGGGCATTGAGAGGGACCAGGCCTGCAATGGAGGGCAGTTGGGGGTGATCAAGTCTGCAGGGAAGGGCATTTGGCGGGGGAGGGAGTTCTATGCCTGCAGGGGAGGAAGTTGTGGGAGAACAGGCCTACAGGGGAGGGCAGTTAAGGTTGACTAGTTTGGCAGGGGAGCGCAGTTGGAGGAGACCAGGCCAGCATGGGGTGGCAGGGGCAATTGGGCTGGTAGGGAAGCAGTTAAGAGTGGTTAGGGGTTGATCAGGTGAGCAGGCAGAAGCAGTTAGGGACAATCAGGAAAGCAGGCAGGAGAGCAGTTGGGAGCCAACAGTCCTGGATTGTGAGATAGATGTCCCACTGCCGGGTTAGGCCCATAGGATGGGGCCTAAATGGGCATTCAAACATCCCTTCAGGGATCCCAGATTGGAGAGGGTGCAGGCTGGACTGAGGGATACACTTCCCCTGTGCACGAATTTCATGCACCAGGCCTCTGGTGAAATTGTAATTTCTCTACCCTTTTCCCTGTATACTTTTTAAAGTAAGAGTATGAGAATAAGCAAAACCAGAGAAAATGAAAACAAAGAGACTAGAACAAAAACTCTGGGAAAGAAAGGAACTTCTTTCTTTTAGGATCACCTATTTTCATTTCCTACCACCCTTGACTACTTACTGTCCCAGTTCAACATTGACTACTTTGTTTTACAGTAGCTTCAGAGACCTCTGAAGGATGATACAGGGTTAGTCTACTAATTGTTTTTGTTCATGAGAAATAGTTTAGAGAAATGAAAATTTCAATATACATGCATTTTTTACACAGGTGGCTAAATTATGTCATTCTGAATCTCCAAATATGTTTTTTATAGTGATATGCTTTGGAACCCCTACTTTTTGTTTAGATAAATTAAAATTAATATTCTACAAAATAACAATACAAAGCAAACTTTAACATCCATGATTATGTGAATCACCTTCAGCTCTTTTTAAAAAAAATTAACTATGTAGAATGAAGATTGACCTTAGGCCAGTTGCACTGTTAGGAAGTCATGTAATTTAAATGATAGATGAGATCACCCACAGTTCAGAAGCCTTTACCATCACTTTAAGCACTACAGGGGAGTTGGAAAGAAGAGTTTTGAACTTAAACTTTTGATTTGCAGTTCTTTGTATTAACTATCATTACATTAAATGTTTTTTAAGTGCATTTACCCATAGGCCTATATTTCCAGACACACACAAAATATCATGTTCTTTTACAAATATGCAAATGTGTAATTAAAAGAACTGAACAAATGGCAGATCCTTATTAAAGGAAAACATGAAGTTTATCAAATTCATTAGGATAGATATGTGAAAGATCCTGAAAGGAAGCACTGAGCAGAGCAATACTAGAAAGTTCCGGCTGTTCTAGTAGCTGCCTTTATGTAAGACAATAGATCTTGTGAATATCCCTCTTTCTCTCCAGGCAGCTAGCTAGTCTGGTTAACCGAAATTGTTGAGTAATTGTTCTGTGGTTGAGAACAAAATGCTGAATTAAACTGTTCCCAGCACAATAATTGTGTGATTATAGCATTTATGTTGCTGGCCAAAGGAACAGTCATTAGGTTTGGAAGACTTACCAAAACCACAAGTACAAAAAAAATGCAAATCACATGTAAATTGCTATTTAATACCTATAGTGGCTTAGAAATGGAACTAAGAGTAGAGCATATTTTTAGTTAAGAGAGAGGAACCTAGATATCTTCATTATACATGGAGTATAATATTTAAATTAGGAAGATGTTAAAAATGCACTTTCTTTATGTTTTTCCCTTTCTACACTCCTTGTATTCTGTCATGCACTTATTTCTCTCACATCTCCTCCTGACACTTTCTTCCACCCCTCTTTCTAAACCCCTTGTTAACTTCAATATTTTTAACTCTGTTCACCTGCTTGAAAAGTTAATTGTTTTATTTTTCCCTACTCAAAATTATGTAGTGAAAAGGACTTACAAACCAATGGGTGTTAAGGTCAGTGCAGAAAAAGATTTAATAAAAAAACTGTCAGCAAATACATACAAAATGTCAAATAAAAAACAGTTGCTAATAAAATTGAAATACTATTATTTCTTTTCATTCTGAGCTATTATGCTTCTATTGCTGATAAATGCCTGCACTAAAACATTGGTTTTCTTTCCCTACTGTTACGGTTTCTGCCATTTATAAACTAAAGTCTCCCTTTGATAAGGATTAGATCTTGCTAAACACATACAGTATTGAGAACCACATGTGAACTTTAGGAGTAGTAGCTACGTAAGCAATATTAATCATGCTAAGACAAATAAATAAGAAAGAGTAATCCTGAAAGATGAATCAGCCAATAAGAAAGTGATAGTTGCACTGGCATTTTTCAGATCAGTTGTGAAGCTAATTCAAGGATGTGAACAAAGATTTTTACAAAAGTTATATAACTCTGCTGTATTTCATTTTTAAAATTATACAACAGAATATATTGAAGACTAATCCTACCAATAGAGAGCACAATCACACAGAAGACAGAATATCTTAAAGGCTGAAAATTCTTTGCTATGCATCTCCCTCTTTAGTAATTAGAAGTATGTATTTCTCCTTGATTTACACAAAATTAGGGCTTAGTTTTTCTGTCTACTTGCATTATCACATTGGAGAATTCACTTCCTTTGTATATTTATGTAAAAACTACCACAATAATTATTTAAAATGAGTCCTTATAAATTATTTCAAATAGCTATAAGTATGGTTTTAGTAAATATCAAAATATGCAATTATAGTTTTTACCCATAATATGCATGATTTTATCCTTTTGAAAAGTATGTTGAGCTCAGAAAGTCAGTTAAAATGGGGATTTGGTAAAAATATTAAAGAATTTGGTTTTATCAAAATCTATACTCAACTTGTTAAATAACATTTTCTTTTAAAAGATTAGATCAACTTTCACTTTATTTACTGCTAATACCTTATCAATTTCATTTCTAAAATGTTCTTCATATTTAAAAAAGTATTTTATACATACTATGTATGCTTTTTCAAACATCTAAGATGATTTTATTCTGTTTTGTAATTTCAAAGAATAAACTTGTAGAAAGCTTAACATACATGTTTAAAGTTTAAATGCTTTATGTATGATGTTGGGTGACTTAAAAAAACAAATATTTTGGCTTTAAATTTAATCTTCTTGATTATTTTCTCTAATAGTACAATATTCAAAATGTACAGGTTTTGTGTTGCTAACCACTACATGATATTAAGTAACCTCTAATTCCTGCCAACCACCCACACATTAATTAGAACAAACACAGCAATTTTAATGATCCCACTTGTCAATGGTAAACACATTTAGAAAATAAAGATCACATTGCAGTAATGAAATTATATTTTTTAAATATAAACTTAATTCCAGGTAAATATTGCACTCTTTAAAAAAAAAACATGCCTCATAAACCTGAAGTTAAACAGTACCACTCACTCAAAAGGAGAAATTGTTATTTTTGGAGTCCATTATTAAAAATCAACATTTTTTCTACTCATCTGAAACCAAATGCTTTCATCATAATTTTGCACAGTACTAAATCTCTGAAATTGTTGAGTCTTGCTTTATGACTTAGTATGTGGACAATTTTTACAAATATTTTGTTTGTCTTAAAAGTGTTTGTATTCTGTAATTATCAGATGCAGAATTCTATAAATGTTCATTAGATTAAGCTTTCTAATTATATTTTTAAACTGCATATATCCTTACTAATTTTTTGTCTACTGGAGAGGTTGGTAATTTAAAAAGTTGTGCTAATATGGCCCATGATATTGAGGGTTTATTTCTTCTTGCAGCTCTCTCAATATTTGCTATATAAATGAGACTCTTCCAATAGACACATTAAGTTTAAAATTATTAAATCTTTCTGATGAATTGAAAATTTTGTTGTTATTTCTGGAAACTTGTACCAATAATAACCCTTTTTTGTGGTAAAATCTAATTTGTCTGATACTAAAATAGGTAATATAGGCTTTTTTGTTTATTTTTTAGTTGGTTTAATATTTGCCTGATATATTTTTCCACTCTTTATCATCCTTTCTATGGCATGATATTGTAAGTATTTCTCTTTCTTATAAACTAGAACTGGATTTTTTGTAAAAAATGAATCTGTTAGTCTCTGTTTTTTAACTTATGAGCACAGTCTACTTACATTTATTATGATTAAACTTAAGTCTGTTGTTTTACTCATTCTTTCAATCTGTGCCATATTTTGTAGGTATCCTTTTTTCATTTTTTATGAATTAACTTTTAGCTTTCTCTTATAATTTTTTCTCTATTGATTTGAACATTATCTACTTTATTTCCATTTTTATGGTCACCTTTGATAATTTAACATATATATTTATGATTAATAAACTTGAAATTTGACAAATATTAAATTTTTTTCTCTTGAATTATAAAATGATCTTATAATTCTTAGCTATGAATATTTCTTGTTTTGTATATTGTTGGTTTTAGATTTATCTGTTTTTTTTCTTTTTAATCCAAATAGGCATTATTTTCATTAAACAATTTTTTTTCATTTACCAACATGTTCACCAATTTCTTCAACTCACTATTCTTTTTAGAGCTCCTTTTCTTCATTTCTCTCTATCCTTCTATTTATTTTCTTTTGTTTTTTCCTTTTTCACTTTTTGGAAACATTATTTAGAAATTTTTTTAGTGAAAGAATTTTTAGTAGACTCTTTCTTGGGGGTAGTGTTATTTTTCATTTATTCTTCAAAGTGAGAAAACACTTTAAAGTTCACAGTTATTTCCTTTTATCTTTTCATTCATCTTTCCATTTATTTTTATTACTACCATTACCATATATATAGTCAAACTAATTGTCATTCTTAGTTGATAACTTCTAACTTGCTGCTTTTAAAATTTTTTCTGTGTCTTTGTTTTCTGCAGTTTTATTGAAAATTATGAAGTGATATTTTCTCTTATTATGATTGTGTATATGTCTGTTGCATGTGTGTGCCTATATCTTTCAAGTTTAGAGAAATTCTCAATTATTAATTTTTAGAATATTATCTACCTCTATTTTTTTCCTATTATTTCTTAAAAATTTATATAGACATTTTGGACCATCATATTCTGGTTTTCCGAACATTTAACTGCTTTTTTTGTAATTTCCATTACCTTTTCTCTGTGGACTGAAATCTCACTGATTTCTTTAAATTTCTTTTCCAGTTAAATATTTCTCTTTTATCCTATGTTGAATTTGCTGTCTAGCCATCAATTAGTTTTAAATTTCAGTTATTTTCATTTCTCAAATTTTGTGAGCTTACATTGGGTTGAACTTATTAATCAGTGTCTAAATTGGTGCTGCTGGTCTATAGGACTGGATTATTTTGCCAGGATACAGGAAGCAATACAAACCACTTATTTTTAAATTTGTTCCTTTGGGTTTCACTGATCATATATAAAGTTTGAATCCCAGAACCTAGTGATACGTGATACAAAATCTGTGGTTGAAAAATGGGGTATATCACCATTAGTAGTAGCATGTAAACCCCCATGAAATAAGGGGTTTTAATGTTTTTGTTTGCTTGTTTTTCTTAATCTAGTTTTCCAAGTACCTGGGAAAATATCTGGTACATTGTAGGCATCCATAAATATCTGTTAAAGAGTCGTTGTCGTTGTCGTCGTCGTCGTCATCATCATCATCATCATCATCATCATCATGATGTGTTTTTTGTTGTATTGTGGTATTTTTTTATTCTGAAGTTGTTATAGAAACATTCTGGCACACTTGTTTTAATTGCAATGTGTTTTTAAAAAACACTCATATTTTACTAAGGTTATATTCCCCTTTGATGGTTCTGGGTTCCTTCAGGAATCTGAAGTTTAACTATTTAGGAACCCGAAGCTTCATCTTGTTTTTTAGGTGCTCTTACCTACATTTGCCACCAAGAGGACCCTCACTTGCCCTATCTAGTTTCAATTTACTGGTCCAAACTTTCTTCCATGTTGAATTTCCTTGGAAACTCTGCATCAAAAAATATGTTGGTTATTATGTGTCAGGATCTACTTGTATTGTGGTAGCAGGGATTTCTAGAATAACTAATATTTAACTGTCTCCATTACACTTTAAAAAATGTATTGAAATAGTTACTCTTAAACTTTGTTACTCAAAGTTTTGGTCATTAAAATTCTTTTCATGCAAGTTATAATTTATTTTGATATGGTAAGATTTATTTAAAAACACTATATTCTTTATTTAGGTGTCTTTAAAGCACAGTGGTTAAACACCTGCTTTGTAGCCATGTTGCCTAGATTTGAATTCTAGTTCTTTTACTTTAGGCATGACTTACATTTTGCACCTGTAAATGGGGGTGGAGGTTTTTTGTGAATTTGGATAAGTGAAAATAGAATTGTGCAGAGGTCATCATGAAAAACAAAACAAAACTTGAATCATGAGAGAAGCTTAGGGAGAATGTATATTAACATTAACAATCATTTATCAGTTACTTTTGAAGAACAGGAAAATGGAAAGAATTTATATAATCTATGTTCTCCTTGTGTCTAATAAAACATCCATATTAAACCAGAATTGGCACAATTTTGATGACTAAAATATTTTTTAAATCAAGGAAACAGTACATAGCCATTGTATTGCATAATCCATCTATATTTAAATAATGTCATTATGTGTAGGCAAATTACAGCGCTTTTTGCTTTTAAGTAGTATCAAGTAAATTCACTAAGTAATAAAATTGACTGTACTTACATAGATTGTTACAAGTAATGTACAATTCCTTATTATTGAATATATTTACCATAGTGTATTATATATTAATCCTTCTTGACTAACGATTTAAAAAAATTTATGTAATTTTTATATACTGTGTTAAATGGATTGTCCAGTTACAAAAATATTCCCCATCTTTTAGCTTAAGAAATATCTACCATGTCCTTTCTGGTACTTTCATATGTTTTATTTTCAATGACAAATGTTCTAGTGATTGGCTTACTGTTAGTGTCCTCATCTACTGTAGAATTAGACAAGCATCTGAATACCATGTTCCAACATCGACTGTGAGGCAACATCTATTATTACTCAAAGAGCATGGATTCTTCACAACCTATGGAATCAGACTAGACATTAACATGTCCTTCCTATGGTTGCATTTGGAGAAGATGATTGAATATTATTTTTGTTTTTGTTTGCAGGCATGTTGCTTTACAGTTTCTTACCACATATACAATATGTTCATTCCTGACTCAGTATATTCTGCATGCTACAAGCAAACAAATCCCCATATACTACCCATTCACACCAATCTAGCAACTGCTAGCTAAAAAGCTGAAATTAGGCACTGGGAAAAGTTTAAACAAAAGAAATGCAAGTGGTTTAATCAGAGCTACTTTCTTAAACAAACCAAGAGTAATGTTCAGAGTTTAAGGTTATAACTACTTGATTTTTCTTAGTCGTGTGTGTGTGTGTGTGTGTGTGTGTGTGTGTGTGTGTGTTTCTTTTTTAACACATGTAAGGTTGTATCTACAAATTAAACTGAGTTCTTTAGGTGTTTCCATACCATTAAGTCACATTGTTTTATATTGCTGATAACTGAGATAGCCAATAGTTGAAATGTATTTAATGGCACACAATGTCTCACATTTGAACTTATTTTCTAAACTTTTTATTTGCAATTTTATCATAAGTAAAACCTAACTACATTTCTGAGTGTATTTCCATAAGGACACATCCTAGTTCTCATTTCTCTCATCTTCTGAGAAATTACAAAGGACACAACACCTATCCAATATAATGCAAATTGACCTTCACTTCTAGACAACCCCATGTGGTCAAAGATGGATGCCCCCATGTGGACACAAAATGTCTGGCACAAGGTGGCCTGCAGAGGAGGGCAGTTGTGGGCAGTTGGGGGTGACCAGACCAGCAAGGGAGGGCAGTTGGGGTGGACCCAGGCCTGCAGGGGAGGGCAGTTGTGGGTGACCAGCCTGCGGTGGAGGCCAGTTGAAGAGGGAACCAGGCCTGCAGTGGAAAACAGTTGGGGGGTACCCAGGCCTGCAGGAGAGGGCAGTTGGGGGAGAACAGGCCTACAAGGGAGAGCAGTTGTAGGCAATCAGGCCAGCAGGGAGGGCCGTTAGGAGTGACTGGGCCAGTGACTGGAGGGAAGCTGGGTGGAGCCAGGCCTTCAGGGGAGGGTAGTTGGGGGCAACTAGGCCTGCAGGGCAAGACAGTTGGGGGGCCCAGACCAGCATGGGAGGCAGTTGGGGGGTGGCCAGGTCTGGTAGGGGAGGGCACTTAGTGGCAATCAAGGTGGCCACGGAGAAGTTAGGTGTTGATCAGGCTGGGAGGGGAGCAGTTAGGAGGTGATCAGGATGGCAGGCAGAAGCAGTTTGGGGCAATCCTGCAGAGGCAGGCAAACAGTTGGGAGCCAGCAGTCCTGGATTGTGAGAGGGATGTCAAACCGCCTGGTCGCCAACTGGAATTGGGCCTAAAAAGGTGGTAGGATACCCCTCAATGGATCCCAGATTGGATAGGGTGCAGGCTGGGCTGAGGAACCCCTCCCCCCTCCCATGTGCACTAATTTCATGCACTGGGCCTGTAGTATTAGCGTAATTAACACTGAAACTAGGATCTGAGGGAGGTAAGGATTGAGTGATAAAAATGGCATCAAGATATTTTTTGACCAGGTTGCTGCAAATGGTAAGAATTCCTTCTTTTTAATGGCAGCATAGAATTCCATTGTGTAGATGTACCACAGTTTTCTGATCCACTCATCTGCTGACGGGCACCTAGGCTGTTTCCAAATTGTGGCTATTGTAAATTGTGCTGCTATGAACATAGGGGTGCATAAATCCTTTCTGATTGGTGTTTGTAATTTCTTAGGATAAATTCCTAAGAGTGGGATTACAGGGTCAAATGGGAGATCCATTTTTAGTTTTTTGAGGAAACTCCATACTGTTCTCCACAGTGGCTACACCAGTCTGCATTCCCACCAACAGTGCACAAGGGTTCCTTTTTCTCCGCATCCTCGCCAACACTTTATCTATGCATGTAATCATAACCAATGAACATAGACACTGGGGGGTTGGGGTATGCCTGGGAGGAAGGGGGGCAATGGGGAGATATGTATAAAAAATTAATAATAAAAAAAACACAAAAAAATAAAGAAAAACTCAAAAAAAAGATATTTTTTGAGGAAAAATCTTGAATCATGAATGAAAATGCAGTAAGACCTGTGACTCACTGTATAAAAGGAATATTTTAATAAACTAGTTACTATTTTAAGAAGGAAATAAGCTTAAAATATGAGTAGACTTTTCTAATAGTAAAATAGCTCTTTAAATGAGAATCAATCAGGATATTGCAGATCCCAAAATGAGATAGCTGTGTCCTGCCCTTAAGGCAACTTGGCCATGGAGACAGACACAAATAACTTCAACCTAATGGGATAATTATAGGGAACACAGACAAAAGAAAGAAGCAAAGTTGACCACAGTATGTGCACTCTTACCTTAGGACTTTAGCATCTCTCTCCCAATCACTCAGAACACTTTTCCCTGAGATAACTGAGAGGTTTATTGTCCCACTTCTTCCAGCTCTTTATTTATGTCACCATATCATTGATTCCATATTTAAACTTGTAGCTATCATTCCAGCATTCTCTTTTCTCTGCCCTCACTCTTATTTTTTCCATAGTGCTTGTCTGTCTTATTCACTGCAGTATTTCTACAGACTACAATGGTACCTAGCAGAAAGTGGGTACTCAAAAGATAAATTAGCTGACACCGGTTTGGCTCAGTTGTTAGAGCGTCGGCCTGCGGACTGAAAGGTCCCAGGTTTGATTCAGGTCAAGGGCATGTGTCTTGGTTGCGGACACGTCCCCAGTAGGGGGTGTGCAGGAGGCAGCTGATCGATGTCTCTCTCTCATCGATGTTTCTAACTCTCTATCCCTCTTCCTTCCTCTCTGTAAAAAAAGATCAATACAATATATATATTTTTAAAAAAAGATAAATTAATATATTTTGCTTGGAGGGTTTGTTGTTAATCCTCACCTAAGGGTATTTTCCATTGATATTTTATTGGTTGCCTCCTGCATGCTTCATGATCAGAGCGTAGGCCAGAGAGGAGCCTGCAACCAAGATACATGCCCTTGACTGGAATCAAACCCAGGACCCTTTGCTCCTCAGGCCAACACTCTAGCTACTGAGCCAAACCAACTAGGGTGCATGGAGAGTTTTAATAGTCTTCATAAGGGCAATATTACTTAGTTAAGCTTGGTCTTCAGAAAAAGTAATTCCTGTGTCTAAGATGAAGTGTTTAACTACACCTCCTAGTCCCCAACTGGGGAACGGGTTAAATAATAAAATGTCTCTTGTCCAGAAAGAGTCATAAATCCATGAAGAATTATAAACTAACAAAAACAAGAAATAAAAAATATTAAAATGTTTCATAATTCAGTGCTTATTGCATAGAATAAATACTAGTGATGTAGGATATTTCAGCAAGAAATAAAATGTATAAAGGTCAAAGTAATTGCTAATGATTTCAAGAAACTCTGAAGTAAATACATATTAATATTATATGAAAATCAGAGTGAAAATTTTACATTTTATTTTCAATCATTCTTTAATCAAATATAAGTTTTATTCTATTTTCTATCAAAGCAGGCAATAAAGCTGAAACCGATTTGACTCATGGATAGAGCATCGGCCTGTAGCCTGAAAGGTCCCAGGTTTGATTCTGGTCAAGGTCACGTACCTTGATTGCGGGCACAGCCCCAGTAGGAGGCGTGCAGGAGGCAGCTGATCAATATTTCTCTCATCGATGTTTCTAGCACTTTGTCCATCTCCCTTCCTCTCTGTAAAAAATCAATTAAATATATTTTAAAAACAGGCAATAAAGATAATTTAAAATCTTTAGAATATGGTCTATCAAGCAATTGGAACAGGATGACAGCGCCCATGTTAAATACCCTTTTATTATATGGCAGGCATTATAATGTTCTATTATTTTATAATCAGTTTTTATATTATTAAAGTAATATGTATACAGTTGAAAAATTTAAAAACATTTTTTACAAAAACATAAAAGAATATAATGTAATATAAAGGGGAAAATGATACCACTGCTATAAAAATCTCTTAAAACATAACAGAATTTATTTTTTAAAGATAATTTAAATGTGACCATTCTTTATCTTGAGAAAGTATACAAGAATTAATTTTGTCACAATATTATTGTTTTTTTACTCCTTATATAAATCAATATTTTTATTTGAGAAAATTATAGTTTTGTTTTATTACATTTAAGATGAATCAAAGCATTTAATATCTAGATTTGTTTTGGCTAGCTATATGATATTGTGCAAGTTTATAAATAATTTGCTTTTCTATCAGTTTTTCTCATTAATCATTAGTAAAATTGGAAATGACAACCCTTGACCTGCTGATCTCCAAGAGTTCGATGAAATATATATAAAAGAATATATGTGCAAGGATTTTATGTATAAAAATATAAAACAGTTTTCTAATGTGAAATATAACTATTTGAAAGCACATTCAATCCTACTTCAGGCAGGATTATTTTTTAAAGTGGTCTAAGTCTTTTTTTAATTTTATTTTACTTCTGTTATATATTTTTTTAAATTGACAGATGGCTCACATGACATAAATTTTACCCTTTTAAAGTATACAATGCAATGACTTTTAGAATGTTCCCATTTTGTAATCTTCACTACAAATTTCAGAACACTTTTATCACTTCAAAAATAAATCCTGTACCTATTGCCAGTTAGTCCATATCAACCCTCCCCACAAAGCAATAATGTGTTGAGGTGAAATATTTTAAATAACATATGTTGAACTGAGATTTATAATGCATAAGAAAAATCACTAATCAATTATACAAGCATTGATCAAAAACATCATAAATCAAAAATCAATAAATAGAGCATTTTTATTAAATGTCTAATCATAGGCTTCTGAGAAATATAATATTCTATGTTGACCATTATAATTTACTAGAGGCCAGATTCAGGGGCTCAGCCCTGGAAGCTCTTTGCAGCCTCTGCCGGAATTCACTGGCCCTCGCAGCCTGGTCACTCGCAGTCTCACTCTGGGATCCTCAGCTGCCTTGGAAGGCTGCATCCGGAAGGACACCCAGTCTAATTAGCATGTTATGCTTTTATTATTATAGATGTTGTTTTTTATTTGTGTATAAATGACAATTAACATAGTAATGCATGATAAAAAATAAGATTGTACTACTATTTACAAAGCCTGATTTTGTTCATGTAAACAGAGAACCAAACATCCTCATAGGAAAAGGCTGTTTTGTTGTCAGGAATCATAAGTAATACACGTAGTCACACACATTTGAGGAAACAGAGAGTCACTTTATAAAGAAAGACTTTTGTTTTATCAAATAACAGCTATCAAGCTAGATAAAATGTTACCTTTCAGAAATATATGATAGTCTAGCCAGTGTAGCTCAGTGGTTGAGTGTTGACATATGAACCAGAAGGTCAAGGTTAGATTCTAGGTCAGGGTACATGTCCAGGTTGCAAGCTTGATCCTCAGTAGGTGTGTGCAAGAGGCAGCTGATTAATGATTCTTATCATTGATGTTTCTATCTCTCCCACTCCCTTCCTCTCTGAAATCAATTAAATAGATCCTATATAATAAAACCCTAACATGCAAATTAACTGAATGGCCGAATGACCTGTCACTATGAAGTGCACTGACTACCAGGGGGAAGATGCTTAATGCAGGAGCATTCCATTGAGTATCTGCCCCCTGAGAGGGAGGCGACTCATGGCAGCAACCAGGGGGCTGAGCCAGCCAATGGGTGGTGCCAGGTCGCCAGCCAACCCAGGTGTCACCTGGGGGGAGGGGTGCCAAGTGCCCTTCCTGACTGTCACTCCACAGATGGCCCTGATCACCAGCCAGGCGTAGGCACTCTAACATATATATTGGGAGCAGCCTCTTAGATTTAAAAATTAAAACCTGGCAAGGCTACTCTAACACTGAAAAATAACAGGATGATGCAGTGATGACATGTATGGACTCTGGCTTGCACATTTTGTTGTCAGCCCTGATTCCGACACATGACTGTGTAACAAAGACAATTATTTAACTTCTTTCTGCTTCAGTTTATCCTCCCAAAAGATGGGGAAAATGGTACTACTACCTGAGAAGGATCATATTATGTACTACTTTTAATAATCAGGACCAAAAAATATAGTTGCACTACAACAGCAAGATGCCTTTCACCTGTATGAAAAATATGATCAGTGGTGCATGCATCATCCCAGATTGTAAGAGGAATGTCTGACTGCTGTTTTAGGTCTGATCCCAATCAGGCCTAAATCAGCAGTCAGACATCCCCCAGGGCACAGGGCAGGCTGAGGGATCCCACTTCTGGTGCACAAATTTTGTGCACCAGGCCTCTAGTGTTTATATAAAGAAATAGATAATAGCAATCTGAAATCATACATTGCTTGAGATATTTTAATCATTGTGTTTTTAAATTCTAACATTCATCTCAAAATCGTCCTTGCCAATAAAATAGCTGTGTTTTTCCATACTGTTTCACATTTGCTTTTTCACTTAGCACACTATTTTTGCCACCTCTAAGTTGATGATTATCAATTTTTAAAATAGAGAGGTTTTTCTTGAAGTCAGCCAATATACTTTATTTAAGCTGCACTAGTATTCTTGTTTTAGTAAATGTCTTTATTTTTGTTGACATAGGATTTATGTATATTAAAATGGTACTTTATAAGAATGCAATGCTTAAGTTATGAAAATAAGTAAAGGGTACTACTAGAAAAAATATTTAACTCAACTTGCATACTATTAAAAATGAACTTTTATTGTCTTCATGTGACAGAGTTCTTAATTCTACGTTATTTGAAAAAGATTGTATCCTAGTAACAATGCCAAAAATAAACACATCACACAAAAGTAAAAATGCAATAGTGAAATGAGCCATTGAAAGGAAAAGTCAGTGACCATATAATATTTCGATTTCTATTATATCCAGTAGCAATCTGGTTAAAAAGAAATGACAGTTGCCCTGAAGGAAATAAAGTGTAGGTATTATTGTAGTAGTAGTTGGGGAAGAAAATTGCACTGTATCTTGACAGGATTATTTCTCGATCCTTGCAAAACTATATCCATCTCTTCTTGCCATTTTTATACAAATTGAGTTTGTATAATCTAACCTCATGGGGTCTAGGGGCCTTTGGTGACAGGAAGGAGGAGGAGGAGGAAAAGAGAAATTAGAAAAAGAAATGTGACAGGCAGTTGTGAAAAGAAAAGCAATTTTCCTTGTGGGTCTTTTCCTAAATAGGAGCTCTTCAATGCAATAGTTCACTTCCTCCTCGGAGCAGTCAGTCAGAATCAAGTAAGTGCATGTGTGTGCTGTTTTGTGGGGCTTGGCACTGACAGGTTGTATTTAGGAGGGGTGGCAATCCAGGGGGACCTAATGTGGGAAGTTAGTATTGTGGCTGCATCAGCCCTCCAGGCAGTTAGCACTTGCAGTAGGACAAAAGTATTTGTAGTCATCAGATAACTTTGCAGTCAGCTTCAATAGCATCACTCTTTTCTTTCTACTTTTTTTTTTTTTAATTTTGGCAGCCAAGCTCTTAGTAGAACCATCTGTCTTTCTATTAGTATTTTTGAGGCCTGTTTTGAAGCCACTTTGCTTGGCAAAGTCACTTTCATCCTTGGAAACGATTTTTTTAAAAAAAGTTCTGTGGCTTTTTGCCGAAGAATACTACTATGTAAAAAATCCACATGGCTGTTCATTTTTGTTCGAAAAGAATATGGCTACTTTGTCTTTGTCTTGAATCAAATGAAATTAGAGGTGATAGGCTTCTAATGTGACTGTTGGGAAGTGAGAGGCAGGGATTGCAATTTTAGCAGTGTTTTTATGTTCCCGTATCTCTCGGTGAGGTTTTCTTTAGTCTTCCTAGTAGATTAATTGGAAGATAAATTGACTACTTTATTTTTAATTTGAGTGTAGTTGTTTGCTTTTTTTTTTCCTAAAGACCATTGCATTGGGTAGGATAAACTGGCAAATAGACTTTTGTTACATGAAATGAAAAATCACAGACTATTAGTGGTCATTGAAGATCCCACGCCTCTTCTAGTTAATGGTGGAAAGTAAGCTTTGTTATCCTGGTGACTCCAGTTTGGGTAATTATATCCTCCCACCCAAACCCCTCTTGTAATCTCACTTGGATATTATATTCTTCATTTTCTTGGAACTGCTGTGTACTATCACTGTGTGCTTCTAAACAGCTGCTCTGTTCCCCGCTGAAGGTGGCTGAATGTCAGTGGTAGGTGAGCTGGTCCCTGAAGATGATATGTGCTTGAGTACTGTAGGAGTCATCAAAATAAACGGGGGAGGAACATTTGAAGAGTTTTGGATTTTACATTTTATTTGTAATTGTGCTGATTTGAATCATATAACTGCCTTTCATTTTGACATTTGCATATGTATTTTTAAACAGTCTTTACCATGACTTCCTGTTTGAGTGCTCATGCAAACTGCTCCTTGGTATCATGGGAGTTCATCTAGTTCTCTGAGTGCTATATTTTTCCAAGAGTAGTAATGCCTTCCAGGCCTCCCTTCCTCTGGTAGAACCTAAAGCCTATTGTGTTCAAAAACAACTTTGATTTTCTCATAACCTATGTTTGCAGATGTCCCACAATCTCTGCCTCTTTCCCAACTGTATGCTGGAATTCACCTTTTTGATTCTCATCTACAAGGACCAGGTACTCTGAAAACAAAACAAAGTGTGTGTGTGTGTGCGCGCGCGCGCGCACACACACACACACACACACGGGAAGACTGACAGCATCATAATGTATGTGGTCATTTCTAAGGCCTTAGCATTTTCTAGCACTCTTTGTAATTGTCCCTGGTTTACTTTCTTTTTAATTTCTCACGACCATCCAGAGGTCCTTATCTTTGCTGAACTCCCTTCCTTAATCCCAATCTCTCTCATTTTCAAGATATGAGATTGCCTTCAGCACAGAGATTTCTCCCATCAGGCCTGATTTTTCTTATCTTCTCATTTCCCTAGCTCTGTATAAAACAAAGTTGCTTGTATCACTTATATAGCTCCGTTCCTTAAGTTCCAAGGATGAGATGTCATTCCCAATCAAAACTAGTCTCTGTACCCCTGGTTTGCCTTTCAGTTTCCTCTGACAATTTTGATTCACCACTTCGTTTCTCGCTTTCCTACATTAAAAAATTTCAACTTATGTTTGCTCCTTTTAGCCAATAAATATGCTCAAAAGTCTGCACCTAAATAAAGCCTATGTATCCCAGGCAGCTGCTTTCTAACGTCTCCTAACTCTCACCCAGACTTCTCTGAGGAATAGTCTACATCTGCTTTCTCCTTTTCGGTGCTTGTCATTCAGTCCTCAACCTTTTGCAATATGGTTCCTACCCTCTGCTCTAATGGAATCAATGTTGTTAGGATCTTCACTACCTTCTAAGTTACAATTTCAGAATATTGTTTTTATCTAAAGTACTCTTTCTGTTACATTTTTTAGTATTAGTCACTACTTTAATCTTAAAATCCTATTGTTGGTTTTAATTGACACTATAATCACACCTTTTTTATTTGTATTTTTCTTTCTCTGAACCTTGTTCAATTATTGTTGTAACCCAGATGATTTTGAGCTGTTTCATTCAGATCCACTCTAGATTATCTACTTCACACTCATCAATGAATGACTCCCCAAACCATAGCCTCTAAAAATCTCTTCAGATTGGAGTGTCCACCTGCTTGTAACATAAGTCCAATAGAATATTATTTAGACACCTTATATGCATCATATGCCAAAACAGATTCATTATCTTTCCATGAAAGCTATTGCTACTCCTCCATGCTTTGTTTTTCTTTTATACTTATACACATCTATATACATAAAAGGCTAATATGCTAAGTGTCCCTCCCACTGTCTGACCAGTCTCTATGATGCACACTGACGACCAGGAGCTGCTGAACTGCAGTGACTTGGCAGTGGTGGTTCTTGGGTGATGTACCCCAAAACCAGGGAGTAGGGAGCCTGATTCCTCATGGGGCCATGCAATTCCACCTTCAGCCGTGGGTTTTGTTGTTTCTAGGTCCACCCATAAATCTGGTTTACTGCACACTCACATTTGTGTTCCACACTCTGTATGACTGCAACTTTGCAGAGTGCCCTCTTGCACTCTGGGACCCCACAGGGGATGTCAGAGAGCTAGTTTTGGCTTGTTCCCTGCTGGCCAAGTGACCCCCATGCCAGAGGGACCCCACTCATTTCACAGATGCTGGAGAGGGATTGAAGGAGGTTGGCACCAGGGTGTATCTGGTCCATCTAACCCAGTCCCACCCGCCGGCCACCTTCTAATTAATTTCCTTTCAATGTGCATGAATCTGTGCACTGGGTCACTAGTAATTACATAAACTAGATACCTGAGAGTTATCTTTGAGTCTGTCCCATTCTTCACCTTCAAATTTTCAACATATATGTGTGTTGAGCTATTTATAAGGGTGGGCATAATTAGATTTTTAGTTATGAATACTTGAGTTTATTTTCATAGTATTATTTATTATTATATTATTTATTTGTATTACAAATATAAACCTACTTTTGCCCACCCCTGTCTGTCTATAATAATAAAAGTGTAATATGCTAATTAGACCAGACAGCCAAAAGACCTTTCGTATGACCTTCTGGAAGAAACAGCAGTGGGGGGGAGGGGGGGCAAGGTATAGGTGGTTAGGGGCAATCAGGCAGGCAGGCAAGCAGTTAGAGTTGATGAGGCAGGCAGGCAGAGGTGGTTAGGGCCAATCAGCTAGGCAGGCAAGCAGTTAGGGGCAATCAGGCAGGCAGGCAAGCATTTAGGGGTGATGAGGCAGGCCGGCAGAGGGGTTAGGAGCCATAAGGCAGGAAGGCAGAGTGGTTACAGGTGATGAGGCACACAGGCAAGTGGTTAGGGGTGATGAGGCAGGCAGGTGAGCAGTTAGGAGCCAGCTGTCCCAGATTGCGAGAGGGATGTCTGGCTGACAGTTTGACCAGAAACTGGCAGCCAGACATTCCCCATGGGGTCCTGGATTGCAAGCAGGTGCAGGTTCAGCTGAATTTCATCCACTGGGCCTCTAGTATGTGTATGTATGTGTGTGTGAGTATATATATATATACTCACACACACATACACACAGAGGTCTCTCATATACCCTCACATATATAGCCTCCCCCATCATCAACGTTACACATATTTACCCTAAATATTTTTGGCTTTTTCTTATTTATAAACTCTTCTATTACTCATTAAGCTCACATAATCTATTGCCTAGTTAACTGTATTAACCTCCTGTCTCCTCTCTATGCTTGGCCTCTCAAATCTTTTCTCCATGTACTCATCAGAGTAGTCTACCTAAGCTACTTTAAATTCTTTAGTGGTTCTCCAGAGCCTACAGGGGGAATCTCAAGTTTATCATGGTGATACACTGATTCAGGTGTACTTTCTCACCACTGGTTACCTCTTACATTTTTTGTCATTCTAGATTATTGATGGTGTTCCCTTTACCTGATGATTTTTCTCATGCCATCTTCTCTTAGAATCCTTTTTTCACATTCCAATCTCTTTGCCTGGCTAACTCCTACTTATCTATCCATCTCTATACCTGCTGTACCTGTCTCCGTGAGGCCAGCCTGGCTACGTTAGGAGTCCCTTGTCAGTGTTCCATAATGTGTTATGCAAGTCTGTTTTGTTGAATTAACAGCAGTGTGACTGTCCATTTGCCCCACCAGCACCAGCCTTAGCTCCTAGAGAGCAGTCATTGTATGTGACTTCATTTTTGTATTCCTAGTTACCAAAAAAGAAAATATTCTGCTTAGTAAAAAATATTGATTGAATAAGTAAATAACCAGACCCATGCAAATGAAAGGTAAATTAATAAACTTAAGTGTCTACTTAAGGGTTTTGCAATAGAGTATTTACATAAAATATAAAATTTAACTGAATAATTAGTAACTTTTATTTGTTAATTTGCAAGTGTGATCATTTGTTTGGTTTGTGTTGGATTCTTAAGATTTTAGAGGACAAATCTACATGCAATGTTTCTGTGGTAGAATTATAAAAGTGTTAAATTTTATCTTAAAGTTAAAAAAAAATGTATAGGAGGCAGCCTCTTGAATTTTATTGGGTTATACTAACTTGTGAATAACATGCCCCCTAATAAAAAGACTAACATTTTGTGACAAAAATATTTTACTGAAACTTAATTATAAGTGTCCCACATTTTAAAACTTAAGCAGGAGCTTAAAGGGAATTTCATTCTTTAAGTGAAAGGAAATAAATGAAGTTAATAGTGAAAAAGATTTGGAAATATTCGAAACTGGCAAGTATGTAACAATGAATAATTAAGCCTTTAACTAAATTAGTTTTAGAATTTATCCATGAAACATTATACTGTTTTGATGTAATGTATCCTTTTCTTCCAAAGAATAGCTATATCTTAGCAGCAGTAACCTGAACATTAAGATATAAAAATAATACAGTTGGTGCTCATTATTTGCACTATTTATGTTCTATAAAGTTGCCATGAACAATGAGTTCATGAATACTAAGCAGTTGCTCCTGAGAGGGATATTCAGAGTTAAGTTTCTGAGAGCCTTTGGTCACATCATTTTCACCAACTGATCAAAGCATAACCTTATTTTATTTATGTTTCTGTTTAAAGATACCTCATTTTAATTATTGGCTCAAAATGCAATTTTTTATCTTGTTACAGTTGACATACATTAATGTATTAGTTTCAGGTGTAAACCCCAGTGATTAGACATAACTTAAGTGATCATCCTTATTGACTATATTCCTTATGCTGTATTTTGTATCCTGTGACTATTCTGTAACAACCACTTTGTACTTCTTAATCCCTTCACCTTTTTTACCCATTCCCCCCAAAATTCCTCTCATCTGGCAACCATCAAATCTTTTTTTGTATCTATGAGTCTGTTTCTGTTGTGCTTGTTCATTTATTTTGTGTTTTAGATTCACTTGGTGATAGATATGCATCTATTGTCATTTTATTGTTCATATTTTTTATCTTTTCTTAAAGAAGACCCTTTAACACTTCACATAATATTGGTTTGATGGTGGTAAATTCCTTTAACTTTTTCTTGTCTGGGAAACTCTTTATTTGTCCTTTAATTCTAAATTATAGCTTTGCAATCTTGGTTGTAGGTTCTTGCTTTTCATTGCATTGAATATTTCTTGTCAATTCCTTTTGGCCTGCAAAGTTTCTGAGAAATCAGCTGGCAGTCTTGTGGGATTTCCCTTGTAGGTAACTAACTGCTTTTCTCTTGCTGTTTTTATCATTCTCTTTAATCTTTTGTGTTTTAATTATGTTGTATCTTACTGTGGGCCTTTTGGAGTTCATCTTGTTTGGGACTCTCAGAAAGTATATGTCTATTTCCTTCACCAAATTAAGGATATTTTCTGTCATTATATTTTCAGATGGGTTGCTGTTTCCAGTGGCTTTTCATACTAATTGCCTGTCTTGGCTCATGCTTCAAATTTCCCTAAAATTTCTCATACAAGCAGCATCTGGTCTTAGTGTGCTCCATACTTCTCGCTAAGTGGCTCCAGGCCCAGCATTAGCAGCCGCCAGCCATGGTTCACAGCTTGGCCTCCACCTGGGTACCTCCAAGCCCAGCACAAGTAGCAGCCATCTACAGATCACTTTGCAGCTCCTGTCAGGTGGCCCTGGGCAGAACATAGGTAGTGGCTGACCTTGGCCTATACCTACAGAAGTTCCCAGAGCCAGCACACCCAGTAGATAGGTTCAGACCCTGTTGAAGCACCACCACCCAACCACCTTCACAAGTGATACAATCAAGGGACAGACACAGAAGGCACCAGAAAGAAGTAAGCCTTCCTCTACAGGGACAGCCCCTGCACAGCTGATCCTCAATAGTGGTAAGAAGTTGGTGGTCAGTGGATATAACCAGTTCTTGCAGCTTATTGTCCTAGAGGTAAATCCTTCCTATAGACATGCCAACAGGCTATCAAGGCTCAATGACATGAAGAAGGTGTACACAGCCTGCATATACCTTGAATGTCCACCTTGAGTGATTGGAGAGGCTATGCAACTGGACCCTTCAGGACATGTACCACATTTGTCCATTCTACCATCTGGGAAAGATAGCACCTCTACCTAAGTATCAAAACAAACACAGGGAGGCTGCCAAAATGAGGAGACAAAGAAACATGACCCAAATGAAAGAACAGAACAAAACCCCATAAAAAGAATGAAACAAAATGGTGATAGCAACCTACTAAATGGAGAGCTCAAAATACTGTTTATAAAGATTCTAAATGAATGTATTGAGAGACAGCATAGAAAAAGACCAGTAAAAATGGAGGATAGACTACCTGGCCAGTGAATTTTTGTGTTGTCTTGTGCACCAAAAGGACATAGGTTCGATTTCTGGTCAGGGCATATGCCCAGGTGGCTAGTTCAATCCCCTGTTGGGGTGTATGTGGGAGCAACTGATCAATGTTTCTTCCTCACATCAATGTTTCTCCCTCTATCCCTCTCCCTTTCTCTCTGTTTAAAATCAATAAACACATTTTTTAAAAAAAATAAAGGATAGACTAACTGAAATGAAGAATAATTTATAGGGAATCGACAGTAGACAAAGCCGAGAATCAAATCAGCTGTTTGAAATATAAGGTAGCAAAAAATACCCAATCAGAATAGCCAAAAGAAAAATTATTCTTAATGCATTTTATTCATTTTTTCCAAGGTTGAATTTCATCTGTATTTTTTTAAATTTATCTTTTTTATTGGAAGTATTCAGATGTCCTCTTTCTATGCATTTTAAATAGTGAAATTGCCAATAAGATTTCTTGCTACTTTGCATAAGTCTGTGACTGACTACAAAAGCACTGGTACAAGTAAATGTTATGGGAGTACAAGTAAATTTGAATAAAAAGGCAAATTTGCAAATACAAAATCTACAGATAATGAGACCAACTGTATTTGTATGTATGTTTTTAGTTACATATGTGGATTACATTTCAGTTGCATAGGTAATTTAAGCACACATTTTAGATTATATTTACTACATACTTTATTTTTAATATTAGCACAATGCTTTCCATAATCTGTTCTATGATATCCTAATGAAAACCCATCATTGAGACTATGGATTAGTCTTAGTTTCTGTTATAATTCCTTTGTGTCCTTTGTAGATCCTTCTGCCCCACTCCTCTCCCTTCTACATTTTGTATTATGTGAAAATGACTAAGAGTTAGAAGATGTGGTTTTAGTGTTAATTTTGCTCTCACCTAACTGTGGAATCTTAAACAATCGATATGGCCAAACTAAGTCTTACTTTTTTTATTAGTATAATGAATGTGTTGTGCCAGATAATCTCTAGGACCTTTCTCAGCCTTAAAACTCTGTTATTCTATATATGTAGATCTTGGACATTATTTGCATTAAAACAAATTATAATGCTAAGGAAAATTATTTCAATAATTATAATAAGGTAAAAGTTGAGAATACACACATTTTTAAAAGCCCTGGAATTCATCATTTTATTGTTATTTTTTTTTATTGTTGAAAGTATTGCAGTTGTTCCCCATTTTCTCCCCTTTGCACCCCCTCTATCCAGCTCCCGCCCCACCATTGGCCTTCACCTCACTATTATCTATGTCCATAGCTATGCATATGCGTTCTTTTGTTAATCTCTTCTCACACCCCCTCGCTCTTTCTCTCTGAGATCTGTCAGTTTGTTCTATGCTTCCATGTATCTGGACCAATTTTGTTTATCAGTTTGTTCTTTAAAATACTAACATTGTTAGCTGAAAAAAACTATGAATTATTGGACTATAAATGAATTATCTGATAAAAACTGTTATATACAAACAGATAGGCTTATATACACACAATGACCAGTTAAACAATATAACAATAATACAGTCCATTTAAAATAGAAATAAGATATTTTTTAAATCTTAAAAATAAAATTACCTAGAAAACTAAAAGAATTATATGAAGCATGATTTATATAAATTGAAAGATATAATCTGCTGTTAGCCATAAAGCCATAAGGTTAATGAGTCCAAATAGAAATTTCATATTCTAAAATTACTATGGAAAAATAAATGTCATGAAAGCCAAGATATAGCTGAAAAAGAAAATAGTAATCCTGGAATACTTTTATTAAAACACACTGTAAAACTATAATCATTAAAACATCATGTTACTAAACCATAGTAGGCAGGAATTACAGAAGTATGTAATAAATTTCTAATATTTCTGGATAACTTTTTTATTTCTTTATGCATGGTTAATTCCAAGAGTCACAGATATATCATAATGTATAAGACCATTTTGCTATAACAAGAATGGGAGCACAAATAGTTGGCATGTTATTCTTCTTATGAAATTGAATTCCTTTGTGGTCATTAAATAACATTTTTGTTCAAAGGCTTTTTTTGGACATTTGGAATTGGCTCATGAAGATATAATGAGAAAGATAGAACTATATATATAATTTATTCTTTTTTATTTATGAATTATCAGTGCACAAATAGTTTATCTCTTGTTCTGAGCTCTGAAGGTATAATAATGTATTTACAACCTCTGTCCTTATTAAACTCATAGGTCTTGGGGAAACTCAAGTTATGTAAGTAACTATTATTCAATACAGTAAGTATTACATTAGCTTTATCCAGTTAAAAGAAGTAACAGTTCTTTCTGCCTGGAAATTGGCACCATAAGAAAGAAGTGCTTCACAGGCACAGACATTATGTAGATCTCAAAAACCTTTGAAAAATAAGCAGAATGTTGCCAAGAAGAAAAGGAAAAGAGAAATCACTCAAAACAGAGAAGAAAATACTTTTGAATGCATTCAAGCATGGAAAAACACCGAATATGCAAAGAACTCTTCATGAACCATTGAGGCAAGGAACAGCATATCTGAAGTAGGGCAGCAGAAATGCCTAGGAAGATAGACACGAGATTGTGAAGAAACTTGAGGGATTTGGTCATTACTTTCTCTTTATTGTTGTTGTTTTTACAAGAAGGGCATGTAAAATACAGATACAAGACCACTCAGAAGGAATTCTGTGAGGAATATAGCTTACTATCTGGTCTATCCTGTGGCACCAGCCCCTATAAAAGTCAGGCAGAGTCTCTCTTTTAACGAATTATGTATGTTGAAGGTGCTTTGTAACTCAGGGCAAAAATGAAGAAGACAAAAAGATGTGACAGTGACTGAAAACATTCTTTAAGACAGTGCTTTTCAAGTGTGAATGCACATTGAAGTCATCAGGGGAACGTGAAAAAATGCTGATGGCTGGGTCACACCCCTGATTCAGATTTAATTGATCCGGGAAGCAGTCTGAGCACAGGGTTTTTCAGAGCTTGCCTGGTGATACTCATATACATTCAAGTTTGAGAACTGCTGCACTAAAACAAAATCCTATTCTTTCTGTAATTCTGTAGTAGTGATTTTTCTCAAACGTGCGTATACTTCATTTTAAGTTTCTTTCTTCTTCCCTCTAAAATTCTCTTTTTAAATTTATGATATATCATACCGCCAATGTTGTCTTAGAAAGGAAGAGAAATACTATATAAAATATAACTTACAAACAATGAAATATAAAGGATATAGAGTTGCTGGTGCTAAACCTTAACCAATGTGGCTGGTTTCTTGTTTGTTTCTGCATGTTATTCTGGTCAGCATTCTCTGTTTACACCAAACTGGCCCCATACTGTTTTGTCTTCTGATATCTACCCCTTGTTTTAGGCCACTTATTCCTATATTCTTGTTTAATATGCAGTCTCTAATTTTTGAGTCTTTAGTCAATTATTTTTCATTGATTTTTATGTAAGGTTTATCTCTTCTCCAGAACATTCCAAATTTCCAATTTGGAATGACTGCTGAAAATAGTCTTATTCTTATAGCGCTCATCTCTCTCTCTCATCTCTCTCTCCCTCCTGCTCTCTCCCACTCTCCATTCTCTCCCTCATTTCCTCCCTCCCTCTCTCTCACACTCTCAACCCCAAAAGGACACTCACCAATCAAAATCTCAGGAAGAGCTTAGAGGTTTATTGTGAAAGATGAAGAAGAATCTGAGGATGGACTTTTAATGTGATAAATGTTGAGAACTATAAGAATCAGAACTGCCCTAGGAATGTGCAGTGCTATGGGAGAAAGGAAAACAAGTCTAAGAGATATCTCAGAATTGCTGTTAGTATCATTGAATGGATGAACTTGTAATTCTGGTGTATATTTGCTTTACTTTTTACTATTCTTACCACTGTAATGTAAGCTCCGTGGGTATAGGACCTTGGTTTTTTGTTCACTATTGTATGTCTACTGCCTCGTTCATTTTCTTCTGCAGAGTAAGTGTTGATCAAATATTTTCCAAGTAACTGAAATAATGTGGAGCAGTAAGTAAAAATAAAGTGTCAGATGTGTGATTTTCAGCATGATCCTAAATTCTCATTCACATATTCAGTGACAAACACGAAACAATAATCATGCTCACCGTGGAGATCTTGCTTAAATATTTGGAAAGCATATCCTAGGTACTTTAGTTAATGACCACCTCTGCATTAGTCACTAATGTGACATAGCTGCAGAAATGACAGCATTAGGTCTGGAAATTCTTGTTCAGTTCAAAGAAGATAGTTATTCCATTGTACTGTATTATTCATTTACTGATGTGAAATCCATATTCTGAGAGTTATACCAGCTAATTAAGGCGTAGTCCAAAGAAGGCAACCAGAGCAGAGGCTATGTCATTCGAAGAGTGGTTTAAAGCTTGAAAAAATGATAGATGAAGAGAAAAGCATGTACAGAGCAGGATTCAAGGGATTGGATTCTAGACCTAGTTTCAATGGCCATGGACAATTAAGTTGTCTTTTGGCCCCAGTAACCTCTTCTATAAAGAAAGGGGAAAGTCTTACTCTCTAAGATTTCTTCCAGCTATTTTATTTAAAAATCATAAATTTTCAATATTATATGTCAACATGAGAATTACCTTCAAGTAATGAAGAGCTGCTCACATGTAAAATGATACTGGTTTAGTTGCTTTTATTTTAAAAAGTAGAATTATTCCTAACAGGCAGGATTTACATGAGGAGATTTTAGTTCAACCTAAGGGTTTTGTTTTTTTTAACCATTATATTAATGGAATGAGAAGAGGCTTATTGTGTGAAAGTAGTGATGCTTCATTTATCATTCTCAAGGATATCATATAGGGAAATTACTCCTCAGGTCAGAAAATGAACTTGGTAACACCTTTTAATTATTGTATATTTTGATTATTCTAAGGTAGTGCCAAAGCAAGATTTCAAGCTTGTATGCCAGTATATTGAATTGAATACATGATTTTGTTTTATCAAAAAGTGAGAAGGGTGGAAACATGGAGCAGCAAAACTTCTTCTCTTTGATCCTCTTTATCATGTTCAGCAGGTTCAAGGTCAACTGCCGCCATTGATGATTCCCGTATTCCCTCCCGATCAACGGACATTGGCTGCAGCTGCCCAGCAAGGATTCCTTCTGCCTCCGGGCTTCAGCTACAAGGCTGGATGTAGTAAGTACCATTGAGTTTTCTCATTTGGGAGTGGGTGGAGGTTATGGCATTGAATTAGGCAATTTAAAATTTCTGCCACACCAAGAAATGAGATCACCCATATAGCATATTTATTTTAAAGAGGAAGCACATAGAAGGTGTTGAAAGGGATTCGTGTTGGTATTTAAAAGAGCTCAGATTATTTCTATGCTTCTCAAGCCAAACTCTTTAGAATTAAGTTTCATAACTTCTATCTACAGTGTATTCATAAAATATGAATACTATAATTTACAGGTTTCATTAATTATTACATAGATAAGATAAGAATATGCTTTCCAATAACTTCCGGTGGTTGTTGTTGTTGTTGTTGTTTTGAAGATAAACCCAAGCTTTCTAATATGAATTAGTTGTAGTGGCCTTCTGTTATCTGTCTCCTCCCTGTTTACAGCTTAATTTTTTCTTAGTCTTATTTTACTTCCCAGACCAAACTTCTTTCTTAACTCTGGACTGGCATTTTGAGTGTTCACTCTCCTTGATGTTCTGAACCCTTTTAACTTAGACTAGGGAGAGCTTGCCTGTTAGATCTCTTTTACTTGGTTCCTTTGTATCTTGGATCTACAAAGGTGGGAAAAAATAGGTTTATAATTATATTGTAATAATAATGCAATAGTCAAGTGATAAATAATAATACAAGAATAAACTCGCATACTCACAACAATACACCTACTTTTCCCCACCCTGTGTTTTCTCTTTCCTTTTAATTAAAAGCTCTATGAGAGCAGATGCTATTCTATCTTATTTATTGTTGTATCTAAACTTTTACTATAACATTCAACTATTTAGTAAATGATTGTATGAATAATGAATGAGTCCTTTTACAAATAGTACAAGGGCATTTTTGCTCTATCTTATGAGTTGCCAAGATAATGGTTTATATTGCTTGTTAACATTACCTGCCTGTTATTTTGACTTTTTTTTTTACCAAAACCAAAACTGTACATTGTTAGTTTTAGAAACAATCAAATGCTTCATTTTTTAAAACTTTACATAGCCAAAATATCAACTATAATGTGTTAAATGAAAATAGTTTCTTCCATAAAGGGGCTAAATCTATAAGCTAAATACCTTCTAAAACATTGTTACCATGCCTAGAAAGATTATAGGGAAAGCAAGTTTATTGAAATATTTTTCATTGATTAAAGTAGAACATCAGTGAAAACAATTAGTGAAATAATATCACTTTAGATATTTATGCAAATATTTTATAAATTACAATAGATTTGGGTTCATTTATATGTTAATAAATTGTCCCATTAGCATTTTGCTATGCTTCAGTATTTATTACATTTGCAAAACTCTATCCACCATTAATAGAAATCAAATCTAAGTTTCCTGTTAAATGATGTTTTGAATTTTCATATTTAGCATTTATATCTAGTCTTTAAACCTTTCTTTACATAATATTGAAGAAATGGAATATAATTTTTCAAATATACAAAGTAATTTGGGATGAGTAATCCTAACTATGAAGTCTAAATAAAAAGTGAACTGAACTCAGACTATAAAAATTCACTCTTTTATGGTACTAACCCTTTGTGGGTTTTACACAGTGTTTGTATATCTCCACCTGCCCCCCTATTTTTTTAACTTCACTTCTTTATGTTTTAAGATGGCGTTCTCACTCTGGATTTTTTACTTATTCATTTAATATTATTTGCCAAATCATTCTTTCTTTGTAGGTCAATTCATCAAGAAACACCAACTTTTAAAAATAAATAATTAGAGGCTACATTTACATTTTAAATGTTTAAATTCTAGTAATAATTTAAATTCTAAAAATAGAATGTTAAGTTCTATCACTACACTAAATTCTGAGATTTTATTCATTAAGATTTTTATACTTGGTTTTCTTTCCATTTTCCTAAGGAATTACTATTCACATTAAGCAAATGTTGCAATATAGTTTTGGTAACCTTGGTTACTAAAATGAAAAAAGACACTTTTAAAAGTCATCAGTTGCCTCAGACTGCACCTGCAATATATACATATAGACTAGTTCTGTTTTCCAAGAAGAAAAATTTTAAGCAACTATAGAAATAAGTCCCATTAGCAATTATTGTGCTGAAGAGAAAACCACATTGAGTATGAACAATAGCATAACTGTAGGCTTGGAAAAGGTCAAGAACACCTCAGCCTCACTCCTGTTTGACAGAGTTAGCATACTAAATTTGTTCAGTGTGACTGTAATGTGGCATGTAGAAATTTTTCCTTTCCTACAATTATGAAGGTATTAACTATTTGATACTCATACCCAGAGTGCTTAAAGTTATAAAACAATACCACTTCTAATAAAATAAAATAAAATCTCCATAGTTGATGGCAACCTTGAAATGAGCATCATGCTAAACTCTAAAACTAAGAAGCCAATAGCAAAAGAAAGAGGCACCCTTGTTGACACTCTGGCATGGTGAGTCAGTCTGACTGAGGAACTGGGTGGAAGTAATGAGTAGTGCAAACTACTTTCTACCTAGTTACACTGTGGAAAGGAGTAGCAGTAAGGAGAGAAGGAAATCCTAACATCTCCTCTCTTCAGTGGGCCTTCATTTTTATTTCTTTCATAATTGTCAACCACATGTGACTTCTCTGGCTGTCAGTTGATTCCAGTGATATTAATAGTTGTCAATGAGAGTCTGCCTAATCCATCTTGATTTGAGTTCCAAGTAAATATATACCATTTATTGGTATCAGAAACTCAAATGCTTTTTATCAATCCATTCATAGAAAGTATTGATGATAAATTTTCCTGTTTAAACTGTGACTTGCTAAAATAAATACAACAAAAACCTATAGAATCTTACAAAAAGAGCTAATATGTTCTCAATAGAGAAGTAATAAAACAAAATTACAGGTTGGAGGACTTAACCATCATAGATTTAGCTAACATCTGTGACTGAAAATAATACGCTTTTTGTTGGACATAAAGATATTTTCTCTTTAAGAAATATAATGGTAGAATCAGAAAAATAGTGTGGAATATAGCAGTGCATCATTAAACAATATAAGAATAAAAATCTCAGTTTTAAATTATATTTATGGGTACTAGCTCATCCTATCTAATAAAAGAGTAACATGCAAATTAACCATCACTGTGCTACACTCACAAGCCAACCCACAGTCACACCCACAAATCAATCAGGAGTGAGTATACAAATTAACCCAAACCAAGATGGCTGCAGTCTTGGAGCAAGCAGGAGGGAGACTTGGGTTTCCCTGGTGATGGAGGCCAAGGTTTCTGCACACCCTAGCGGGCTCAGGCTTCGGCTCAAAGCTACAAAGTTTCAATTATAGAAGATAAATGAATCCCAACAAAAATGGTGGCAGCCACATAGCTGGAGAGAGCCAGAGTCTAGGGTTGCCCCCAGCGATGGAGGATGCCAAGCTTCTGCAGCCCTGGCATGTCTAGGCCTCTGCTTAAGGCAAGAAAGTTTCAATTATAGAAGATAAATAAATCCCAG
Source organism: Lasiurus cinereus (assembly GCA_011751065.1). Lineage (NCBI taxonomy): Eukaryota > Metazoa > Chordata > Mammalia > Chiroptera > Vespertilionidae > Lasiurus > Lasiurus cinereus. The sequence continues at coordinate 22,630,323 of JAAGEH010000311.1, forward strand.
ATACCAGGGCCTCTGCTTGGGTTGCTGGGGGGCATGGCAGGCCTGCAAACCACCACAGACCCCTCGCTCATGCCACTTCATGCCCCAAGGGAACTCCTACCCTGATCCAGGACACCCTTCAGGGCAAACCAGCTGGCCCCCACCCATGCACCAGGCCTCTATCCTATCTAATATAATAGTAATATGCAGATTGACCATCACTCCAACACACAAGATGGTTTCCCTCATGTGGTCAAAGATCCTGCCCCCATGTGGACACAAGACCAGGTCTGTAAGAGAGGGAAGTTATAGGCAGTAAAGCCCACAGGGGAGGGAAGTTATGGGTGATCAGGCCTGCAGGGGAGGGCAGTTAAGGGCAAACAGGCTAGCAAGGGAGCAGTTCAGTATCACTCAGGCTGGCAGGGGAGTGGTTAGAGAGTGGTCTGGCTGCCAAGCAGAAGTGGTTAGGAGCAATCAGGAAAACAGGCAGTCGAGCAGTTGGAAACCAGCAGTCCTGGATTGTGAGAGGATGTCCAACTGCCCGTTTAGGCCCTACTTGGATTGGGCCTAAACGGGCAGTGGGACATCTCTCAAGGGGTCCCAGATTGGAGAAGATGCAGGCTGGATTGAAGAACATCCACCCCCAACCCCCCACTGCAAGAATTTCATGCACTGGGCCTCTAGTTTTAATCAGAAAACAATCATTACAGTCCTGAAATAAACTTGAAAATCTAAACAACCAAGGTTTCAATTCTGAATTGTAAAATAAATTGGTTCAAGAACACTTTGGGTGGTGCAAGAGTCTAAGGACAGCATGGATTTGGAATCAAGTTTTGTCTCATTCTCCTACTTTGATTGTCCTTGTACAAGTTACTGAGCATCAGTTCCCTCATCTGCAAAATGGATTAATAACACCCATTCTACTAAATCCTTAGGGATTAGATAAGATTATATATGAAAAGGTCTACCATTGTGCCTCTTATTGTGCTGAGAAAACACACATATTATTTAAAAAAAGAAAAATATTCTTTTCTAAAACCCTACTTAGCAATGAATTGCATATTATATCCTATCTGAGATCACATTCATTCTACCACACCTGCATGAAGCTTCCTCTAACTAGGAAAACTTAATTGTTTAGAGAAAAATATTACAGGGCTGATGGAAACGCTTATGTCACATAGATATAATCTTAACCTGAACTATCTTCACTATAATCACTAACTTTTAATCTTTTGTATGTCATTTTCCACTTGGCAATCAGAGCTCAAGTTTGAAAATATTATGAGATTAAAAAATGTATGGAATCATTGTTTTGGCTGTAGGAAACTGGAAATGTATTCACATACTTATTCTGCATTCTAACACATTGATTAATTTTTCAGAAATGTGCTAAATAAAATGGCCACATAAAGTTACTGATTGAAATATTTAATTGCCTTATGAGATTAGCTTAAATAAATAGAAGTCGATGAGCCAAGCTTAATAAACTTAAAATATGTTGTATTTACTCTTCATCGCTTTTCTGAACAGTATTTCCGCTTTCAATATAAAAGGAAACTCTCAGCTAATTAATTCCTCATACACCACAATAAAATTAATGTTTAGGAGTTAAATGCCATAAACATCCTCAGGCATATTTGCTGATGTGTTCCTGTTTTTAGTTAATGTCACATGTTTCATTGTTTAATGGGGCTATCATGTGGGTCCTATTATATCTCTCTTGTGGAAAGGGTCCATGTGTCTGGCATTTTAGGAGGCTGCATGCGAATTTCTAGTAACCGCATCAGCTGACATACAGGTCCTTGACAGTCAGTGCTGAAACAGTCACCACATCACAAGCTAAACACCGCTAACATGGTATGTCTTTATCAAACTGATCAGATAGGAAACGTGTGTTGTCAGGTTCGTATATGTAGGTTCTGGGTAAGTAAGCAGAGAGGGCAGGTTGTAATCATAGCTCAGGCTTCTGTGTTTGTGTGCATGAGAATTATTGTGCTCTTCCCTTTATTCCATCCTCCCACCCCCATCTTATAAATCAGACATTGGGTACATCTGACTTAGTTATAAATATGTATATTATAATTTTATATTTCCTTTGTTCCTTTTTCTTTTTTTTTTCAATTACAGTTAACATTTAATATTATTTTGTATTAGTATCAGGTGTGCAGCATAGTTGTTAAATAACCATATAGTTTACAAAGTGTTCCACCTGATATTTTCAGTACCCACCTAACATCATATGGCAATGTTAATGACTATATTTCCCATGCTGCACTTTACATTCCATGACTCTCTAACTACCAATCTGTACTTCTCAATCCCTTCACCTCTTTCAACTAGTTCCCCAATTCCCATCCCTTCTGGCAACCATCATTCTGTTTTCTGTATAAATATTTATATTTTTAAAGGATTTCTTTGGTACCTGAACAACCAATCATTTAAATTCCCATCTGAAGGAAGTTAAATTGATGGATTGATAATATGAAATGATTAACAAGTAAAAAGAACTGAGTATATAAAAACATTCTAGGATTATATTGTGACAGCTACCCTCCAGTTCTCATAGGATAAATGTTTCTAGGTCAGTAAAACATGTTTGTTGCTGAAATAAAATCAAAAGTTTCATCACTGTCTTTATTGTGACAAAGTATCATAACAAGATATAAAAATAAAAACGTATATTATTTATAAAACATAGATATTTTAAGCATATTGCTCTGTAATGTGATATCTGAGCTTTGTTAATGACCATTATTTGATCTAGCCCCCCCCCCACACACACACGTTGTCACCACAAAATAAAAGCACACATACAGCAAACAAAAAGTAAAAGCCCTTTCTTTGATAAATTTATCACATTTTATTAGACTGTAACTACATTAATATTTTAACCCACATTATTTGATTTTTAACAGTTAAGAACATAAGAATCCCATTCAATTTTAATATAAACCCATTTAGCTCAGTATTTACATTTTGGCATCATTCCTGTTCTTCACATATAAATGTGTTAAATGAAAACAGTGCTTAGCTAATGATACTATGAGCTTTCAGTCAAGAGGCCTCAAAGTGTGGTATTACCGTATGTATGTGCCCTGGTTTAGCCCCCCCTCAGAATTCTAAGTTCATATTTTTGTTGCCATAGCAAACATGAAATCTCATTTCAGTAGTAAATTCACACTAAGGTCATCAAACTGAAATGCAAGCCAAGAAGAGCAATGTATGATTGTATTTAAATAAATGCAACTATTAATGATAACTGGATGACTCTATTCTCTAGTATATGTTCTCTTTCACCATAGAAAACTCCCTTCGGAGGCACACTTCAGCCTTAGCTGGTTTGGCTCAGTGGATAGAGTGTCAGTCTGTGGACTGAAGGGCCCTGTATTTGATCTAGTCAAGGGTACATGCAGGGATTAAGGGCCCCATCCCTAGTAGAGGAATACAGAAGGCAGCTGATCAATGATTCTCTCTCAGTTATAAGGTTGATAGGGAAAGTAGGAAAGTGGAAAAAGTATTTAATAAAGCAGGCTAAGACAGCTAAGACAGTGGAAAAATATTTAATAAAACAGGCTAACTCCACAATAAATACTTATTGTTCATGAAGACTGAGTAGATCATGTTCTTGGAATACCATGTGGAATCACATATTGTATTTCTTTTAATTTCTTTATTGATTAAGTTATTACATATATGCCCTCATCCTCCCATTAGTCCCCACATATTGTATTAATTTTACCTACTGTAAAAGGCCAAAATAATACTAGGTTAAACATGAGAAGGTTTCTCATTCACATGGTAGTTTAAGCATTCATTGCTCATATGGTAGCTCCATGATATTCAATCCCAGGCTTGTTTTTTTGTTTTGTTTTGTTTTTTCTTTCTCTCTCTAAATATATTTATATTGACTTCAGCTAGGACGGGAAAGGAAGAGAGAGACACAGAAACATCAATGATGATAGCAGATCATTGATTGGCTGCCTCCTGCATGCCCCACACTGAGGATTGATCTCGCAACCAAGCATGTGCCTGACAGGGAATCATACCATGACCTCCTGTTTCACAAGTTAACAACCACTGAGCCACACTGGTCAGGTGACTTGTTTTCCATAATTTTGGCTTCCATGTCATTGTCTTACATACTTTCTCCAGCTATCATATTCCCATTCCAGTCAGTGGAAAGTGCAGAAGCAGGGAGTACTATAACTACATATTAAACAGTACTATTTCCCTAATTCATTTTGGCTGTTTTTCAAATAATATATTTAAACATTTCTTAATCCTATTTATATAGTCAGCTCATAATGACCCTTCACATGTTTTATGATGTATTAAAGATAACATTTACTTACTGCTGCAATCTCAAATAATGCAGAAGTATAGAAAACAGAAACTAAAATTATCTGCCTATACTCATATACCCCTTTAATGGCACTCCCCGCAAGTAATTATTGTTGACAATTTGGCATCTATCTTTCCAGTGCTAGATATAGATATAAATATGTGTTTATATATAAATATGTATATACTAGAGGCCTGGTGCATGTATTCATGCATGAGTGGGGTCTGGCTGGCCTGCCCCAGTGGAGGCCCATTAGGCTGGACTGGCGGGGGCTGAGGTGGGTAGGAGCTGCAGGAGGTTGGCCGACTGGCCCTGCCCCCAACTGGGGTGTTGGGGGCCAATTAGGGGCCAGACCAGCTGGGTGAGAGTGATTGGGACCTGGAATTGGCTGGTTGGCTATAGCAGTGTGCATCTAGCCTCTGGTCATTCTGGTCGTTCTGGTTGTTCTGCCGTTTCAGTTATATATATATATATATATATATATATCTTTATAATTAATTATAGATATGTAAAACTAGGATATTAACATGTCTGTATGTTATCTGTATCCTGTGATACATATGTATAAAAATCATGATATGTACTACATAATTTATATTGTATGTGAGAATAAAGAGAATATATTCTATTATAAATATAAAATATATTGTGGCCATTTTTATTTTTTTGTATGTTTTATACATAAATCACACTGCATCATGTTTTATTAAGTTGGATATTCCATATTTTATTTGTGTTTCCTACTAATTTACACTTAGATTTGTCTACAATGATGTTAGTTTTAAGTGCTGTTATGATAAACATTTTATGTGCACATATCCTCAATATGTGGAATTTAAATTTTATGTACTTGTCCTTTTTTGACCATTTTTACCTGAGAGAATGCCTCTATATTCTAATGCTGAGATGATTAATGCAGGCTTTAAAACATTCAAAACAGACTCCTCCGAGTTTAGTTATAAATAAGCATCAGTGAGAAGTAACCTGAAACTATTAATTGTCTGAATTTAGTAAATTCTTTCAGACAAAAATTAAACAAGGTATCAGAAGACCTTGGTAATCCCAATCCCATTTCATATTATTCTATGCCCTTTTTTCTCTTTATGCCTTAGCTTTTAATCTTTAATGTAGCTACACACATTAGTAATGTCTGCCCAACTCACTTCACAGATTATAAAAATCAGATGGGATGAGTATATGCATTCTAAAGATGTTAATTATTATGTAATGTATCTATTATTTATTAAATGTATAAACCCGTTTTGAAAATTTAGAATGTGTCATAATGAAAAGGATTGCAGGAATATATTCTAGGTCACTATATTTCTGACCATTTAAGACATTTGCATTATTTATTTTTCATTTTGGGAGGAAGGAAACATTCCATACCATTTGTTAATTTCTGGAGGTCTGAAATTCACCACTCTTGTAGAAAGCTGTAAGCGAGGAGTCACTACCAATTTATATTCTATCGCCAGACATTGGGTGCCATATTTTGCCAGTGGTCTTAATCTGGCATCTAGAAGGGTTCAGCAGTCTGGAGAAGGGGCTCTCTGTAAATTAAATAAGAGTCTAGAAACGAAACATAATTTTGAAAGGCATTGGGAAGGAGGGGGACCAGAGGAGCCTGGCTAAAGAAACCAAGTTCCCCCTGTCTCAGGACCCCTTGCTTTTTATTAACACAAGTTGTCCTAAGGCAAGGTGGAGATATACACATCAAAGGGTAGAATTTCTTACAGAATCCATTGTCAGATTGGGAATTACCTCTAGCTGTTCAGGTGTTTGGCCAACAGGAGGCAATAACATGTAGATTAAGATGCCCTGAGCTGTCTGGCAGCAAGCAATCATCCTTTTCAGGTTTGGGGAAATGCCTTTGGACATTCCCAACAGGCAATAACATATGTGACTCAGCCCTTGTTGAGTCCCCAAGTCCCATCAACCTTTCAATGAAACTCTTGCAATTATGACATGCTGGAACTGGCTTCCAGCAATATCCAATAGGCTTATTGTGAACAGTGGTTTAGGAAGCTTTCTGTTGTCAAACTGCAGATCACAGACTCTGTCTGCACTTCAGGAGGAAGGATGTCTATCAAAAACCATAATAGATAGAAAAGTAGAAAAGCAATAGTGTTAAGAAATGAAATGCTTGCTAAACCTTAATACTAAAAGTGAAAAATAAAAGAGAAATAGCATTTGATTTGGTGTTAAGTGGCTCCTACAAACACCCTTCTTCCAAATCCCCACTTTCTAATACTTGAATCTTTTTGGATGCTTTTCTCTGTATCACTTCCTTACTCATAAGACAAGGATGCCAAATTAAGACATAGTAGTCTAATATATAGATCTGGATATTGAAGCAGTTTCTTAATTAATGTTTCTCTTTGAGCAGCTTAAAATGAGTTATTAGGCAATAGCTTAAATGATGCCTAGCAAAAATGATGGAATAGAGAAGGAAAAGGAGACGTTTTGATTCATTGTCATCTTTTCATGGATGTTTAAATTTCTTACATAATTAATCCAGGTATTTTTACTTGTACTGGAATTCATTCAGTTCATGGGCAAAGATGTAAAGAAATAATGCTATTATCTTTTATATGTAAAAATGTCTTCCCATCTGGAGAGGTGTTTCTCAAAGAGTTTACTAGCCAATTAGGTAACTATTAAATTAAGTAGGATAAAGTCTTCATATGCTATGCCACATTAAAAAAAACATAAGTATTTTTTTATTTGTAAAATCTATGACTGAAAAATGTGAGCCTGTGGCAAATCAGTTAATTTTATATATATTTTAAATACAAACAGAGGCATGAATACATGGAACAGTCTAACAGCTGTCAGAGGAGAGAAGGAAGAAAAAGACTGGAAAAAATAATCTTTTAAAATAGCTGTATAGTTAAACAGGAGATGATTTATTAATTTTACCTTCTCAAATAAAATTCATGTGAATTATTTATATTGATTATTTTGAGTTTACTATAAAATATTAGCATTTCTCATAAAAAATGTAAATAGTTAAGCCATTTTATACTACTTCAGCAAATCTATAAAGGCGTTATAGACTTTCTGCATTTTGAAACACCTTCATCTTTGCTTGTATATAACTTATTAATTGTTCTGAATCTAAGATAGGTTCTGAAGATACTTGAGAAGAATTATAGATTTAACCACCTGAAATGAGGAATAAAGTATAGCTGAATTTATTGCTACAAAAAAGAAAAGTTTATTTTGTTTGGATTTCCATCAGTCTAAAGTGATTTGAAACAATCATTATGAAAGATTTTGTTTTTATCATTTGTTTTCAATAAAGCCTTTCCTGATCGTGCTAAGGTGCTTTAATGCCATTATAATAATGGGTTCTTGATCATGAACAGAATCATGTTAGGATTTAGAAAATTCATATTACTTTTAATATCCAGGGAGATATGAATTGCTTTTAAAATCAAAATTTATAATGGAGATTGTGCAATATTATGAAAGAAGCATTCAATGTATGAAAACATTTTACAGATGCTTGTGCTAAAACTTGAGATTTTGACATGTAAAGAATTGTCTCCTGTGTTTGATATTTTTTAATTTCTGAATTAAACAAATTATTTCTTCATTTGTTCAACAACAAACATTTTTACAAACTGTATTACATATTTAAAATTGCTGAAACCAATTTGACTCAGTGGATAGAGCGTTGGCCTGAAAGGTTCCAGGTTCCATTCCTTTCAAGGGGATGTACCTTGGTTACAGACACATCCCCAGCAGGGGGCATTCAGGAGGCAGCTATGCGATGTCTCTCTTTCATTGATGTTTCTAATTCTCTTTCCCTCTCCCTTCCTATCTGTAAAAAATCAATAAAATATATATTTTTTTTTAAATCCCTATGTAAGGACCGGAGATTTAAAGATGAGTAAGACATAATCCCTGCCTTTATGATGCTCCTTGGAAATAATGGGATATAAACAGATGTAATATGATAGACATAGGCATAGAATTTAACAGAACTCAGAGGAAAGGCAATGAATTTAAATATTGGAGTGGTGGAAGATACTAAGAATGATTTATTAGAGTCTAGTCCTTTTACATCAAATCCCAAAGGAAGAAAGGCAACTAAGCAATTGAATAAGTGTATGGGATAGAAGAATACAGAAATAATACTTTAAGCAATTATAAAAAAAAAAAAAGAAAACAAACAGCTTGGCGGAAGTCCAGAAAGCAAAGGTTGAAATAAGAGTGTACATGAACCTATAAGCAGTTTGGTATTGTGAATTAATTATTAGGCAAGGAATGACAAATGAGTAATTTAAGGACACAAAAAGAGACAAACGAAATATTTATAGATCTTACATGCTGGAGGTACTGAAAAACCACTGAAAGGCTAAAAGGTAGGGTTGAGATCATACTGCCATTTATTCATTCTACCACCCATTCATCCATCCATCCATCCATTCATCCATGCAATCATCCATCCATGTTAAGACTTATTTCTCTGTTTCAGTTTTTTTTTATTTTCAGTCTTTAACACACAGTATACTATAATTAATAAATATTTTAAACTATAATTACAACCAGTGAATATTTATTGTATGCTTATAACAAGTAACACTTAAAAGCTGAATAGAGAATTAATTTCTTTAGCAAAGGACTGGAGGCAGGGCGGCTCTTCTAGCAGTAAGAAATGAAAGCCTGGGAGTTACAAAACAAAGCTTGTGATTGATTGATCAGGATGGTCAAAGAGAGGGAGAGATAAAGGAGTTCTTGTGCATATGTTTAAAGACATGATATATATAAATTTTTACCTTTAGATTTGAGGATTCCAACAGATTCTAATCAAACTAAATATGTCTTGGTACTATATGAAATAGGTAAAACTGCAGGCACATTCATTAAGACATTTCACTCACTCATTGCTCTGATCCTTTCTTTTAGGTTTACCCATTCATTTGTTCACTAAACAGTGTTTGAGTATTCATTGTGCAATAGTTATTGCAGCTCTTGGATTTCTTTCATCTTTTCTAATTCTTCTGTTTTTCTTAAGACCAACCCCTCCTCTGATTTTTTTTTTCTCCAATGACTTCAGCTCAAATAAAGTTTTACCTTCAATGGTATTATTGTCTTTCTTATTCATTTGATTCTAATCCCATGGCTTGATTCATTTCACTTCCCACAACAGCATGTCTTATTTTTGCCACTGAAAATATCATGAAGGCAAGGACTGTAACTTTTATTTCTTTATGTCCTCCACATAGTATTTGACATATGTTAGGTGGCTGTACATTAAATTAAATCCATATGTCTGTTTTGAAAATTGAAGTATATATTTGCATAATAGTCTAAATATCCTATGATGATTTCTTAGTAGGAGAAAAATAAATTATTTTAAAATTATGTTGAACCCTGACTGAGTGGCTCAATTGGTTGGAGCATCATTCCACATACCAAAAAAGGTTACAGGTTGCGATGTTCAATTCCCACTCAGGGAATATGCCTCAGTTGCGAGGTTGAATTCCAGATCAGGGTTCATACAGGAGGCAACCAATTGATGTTTCTCTTTTCCTTCCTCTCTCTCAAATAAGTAAGTAAATAAGTAAGTAAATATACTGAACAAATTAATACCTCTTTGTAAAAAAAAATAAACCTAAATTATGATTTTTCCCTTTTTCTTATCATGAATCTTCCCCTCATCAAACTGATCATAAAGTATGTCTCTCAAATCTATTACATCTTCTCTTTCCCTTATGATAAGTTTAGGCCATTATCCTTTCCTACTAGATTTACTGTAGTAGTTGTCATGCTTCTATTTGTCTCTAGTCTCTCGATCTTTCGATCGATTCTATTCCTTGCCACAGAATTGATCCATCTAAAACAGAAATCAGACTGTCACTTTCCTGCTTAAAATCTCTCAGTGACTTCACATTTCCATACATGGTGTCCTTTTGAACTTTATTTTATCTTGGGCTCCTACAGAGCTCCCACCATCTGAAAGTCAGAGTGGTAAGAGCGGAGTATTTTAAGTACCAATCTGGAAAAAAAATGATAAAAAAAGGGCAATCCTGTTCCTAGCTGGGGAGCTCAGCTGGTTAAAGTATTATAGCGATAGTCTGAGGTTGTGAATTTGAGCAGAGTACATACAAGAAGCAACCAATGAATGCATAAATAACTGGAACTACAGATATCTCTCTTTTTCTCCAATCCCTTTTCTTTTCTCTCTCTCTCTTTCTCTCTCTCTCTCTCTCTCTCTCTCTCTCTCTCTCTCTCTCTCATCTCATCTCAATAAATTGGAGAAATCCTAGTTTCATTAAATAGTGGATGCTCACTTTGTGATTCTCTAACACTTAAAAGACATGGAAAGTAGATACTAAAATGGTCATGGAAGATAATTTGGTATAGAAAGTAACCATTTTTAAGAGATACTTTAACCGATAATCTTCCTTGACACTCTTTTCAAGTTAAGTGCTTCTTTTCTTGAAATGTCTACAATATCTTCCTCACTCTTCTCTGTTCATTGTATTATTGGATTTTTTTCATGTTTATCCCCCTCACTTAATTAGGAATTGGTCTAGGGTAGGGATTTTGTGTGTGCATATGTATAGGTTTAATTTTGGTATTTCCTAGCACCTAGAGAAGTTAACCTGGTATTTGTCAAGGAAGTAATATAAAAAAAAAAAAACACAGAAGGCTAATAAGGGAAGGAGTCTCCTTATTTCAATGAAAATAATGCCAGAAACTTTCCAGGACTTTTATATTAGTTCAGTGGATAAAAGGGTATGTGTCAGTGTCTTTGACCCCGGATAAAAACATACTTGCTTTTGACAATCTTCCTCAGCCTAAATAAACTTGTTGGAAATGTTTTCCTTACACTGCTATATAACATAGAAATGAACCCTTCAGAGTGTTGCTGGAGGTAATTATTATCTAAATGTTCATTAATTAAATGCTAATGCAATTAACATGCTTCCTGAGGGACTGAGTTATTTAATACTAGCTATATCATTTGTATCTATATTTATTGTAAGCTACCTAATATTCTGAAAACAATTGACTAATACGCCTCAGTGTATTTTTAAACTCTTTGAAAAATTTTAGTTTTGAGCTAGAATTTTCCACATTTAGCTTTGAAATAAGAAGCAAATTAATATTGGAAAGGCTTAGGGAAAAACTGTTTAAATGGTTAAAACTAGGAAAGAGTAAAAGAAATTACTTTTAACTAGTTTAAAGTCAATTTCAATAACTTACACATGGTTGAACTTTAAAAGTCAGAATTTTCCATTATCTACATTTTACAAAATAAGTCCCTCATGTGGTATTTACAAATTAAACCTGTTATAATAGTTTTTAGTACAGTTAATTGAGGGATACCACAAATAGATGACATTATTTATTTCAGTAAAAGATTTTTTCCTCAACAGTTTCTGAATTTTTCTTTTGACATTAAGAACCACCCTTGAACTTCTTTTTAAAGTTTTATAAATTCTTATAGTATATTTTAGAACTGACACATGCATGTAATATATTTTGAATTTGATTAAAGTTTTAGATATATTGGCCATTTTCACAGTTGTTATTTGTGTTTACTTAGTAACCTGGGACAAATTTCAATCAAACTGAATATTTTAGGAATGAAAAATTGGTTGTAAGATAAACATGCTTCAAGTTATATATGTTTATATGCAGGATGGAGATATTTACTATATGGGATGCCTTAGACACAAACTTTTGGCGATTAGATATCCTGTTTATGATTACATATTTATATCTTGGAAACTATATGAGAATAGATACAAAATAACTAGAATAATCCTTTTAATTCCCACTGCCAGTCTTTTGTTTTCTCCAGTTCACTTAAACTCAAAAACATTGATATGTGACTGTATGTGGCAACCATTTTTTTTAAGTTTTTATTGATTTTTAGATAGGAGGAATGGAGAGGAATAGAGAATGGAAACATTGATGAAAGCGAAACATAGATTGGCTATCTCCTTAATACCTTCTTCCTAGAGATCGAGCCTGCAACCTGGACATGTGCCCTGACCAGAATTGAATCAGGGTGGACTCTCAACAACTGGGGCACACCGGCCAGACTAGCAAATACTTTGTATTAATTTTCTAGGGTTTCCATAACAAAATATCATAAACTGGATGGCTTAAACCGCAGAATTTATTTTCTCACAGTTTGGAGGCTAAAAAATTTCTTTTGGAGGCCTCTTTCCTTGACTTATAGATGGTGGTCTTTCCCTCTGTCTTCATATGGTTGTCCTTCTGTCTGTGTTGTTTTAATCCTAATCTCTTATAAAGAAGAATTGGAGCCCACACATAGGATCTCATTTTATCTTAATTATCTTGTAAAGACCTTACCTCCAAATATAGTCACATTCTGAGATATTGAGGACTTCAAGATATAAAATTTGAGGAGAAAATTCAGCCCATAACATATGTGTAAAATATTTAGCTCATATAAGTATTTCATATACATGCATACATACATACATACATTTATAAGTACATATATAATATATGGCATGTGCGTAAATATACACACACACAGTTCACGCGTGAACAGGACAGGATCAGGGCCCTGACTCCAAGCAGTTGAAAATTTTTATAATTTTTGCCTCTCCAAAAACTTACCTTGGTATCCATAAAGGATTGGTTTCAGCATGCCTCATGGATACCAAAGTCCACAGACAATTCAAGTCTACTACACACTGAGTGGCCAGATTATTATGACCTCTAAACACATAATAATCTGGCCACTCTGTGTGTGTGTGTGTGTGTGTGTGTGTGTGTGTGTGTGTTAAAGGCCCTATGCATGAATTTGTTCATGGGTGGGGTCCGGCCAACCTGGCCAAGGGGAGGGGACATGGGTGGTTGGCTGGCCTGCCTGCTGGTCGAACTCCTGGTCGAGGGGACAATTTGCATATTAACCTTTTATTATATAGGATTATATAGGATATATACTATACAGACATAATAATAATCTGGCCACTCAGTGTAAAAAATAGCATAGATCACTGTATACAATCAGCCCTTTGCATCTTCTGACACCCAAACAGGTATTTATGAAAAAATTCGCAGACAAGTGGACCTGCGCAGTTTAAACCCTATTGTTCAAGGATCAACCGTATATATAGCCAAAGGAATGATAATTATATTAATTTTATTAGGTATACATTAATGAATTTAGGAAATGAAGAAAGATAAGATTCTAATATATGCATTTTTAATGTTGTGGAATAGCCCAGATTTTAACCAAAATGAGCCTCAAATGTATGTATAACAGTTAATTTGTTATTCACAATTAGATCTTAGTAATTTGCAAGTGTTCAAAACACCTATGCAGATGTTTGCTATCAATCCAAATTTATGAGTAAGTCTTTATCCCTGGGTTCCAGGATCACATTTCAGACCTCTTACCACCTAACTTCTTTAATGATACTTGTTAAAACTTCATTCCTGTTTCATATCCAGATACCCTCAAGTCTGAAGTATGTAAAGTTTCCCAACTCCCTGCCTTCAATCTCTTTTCCCTCTATTCTATTACCTATCACTTAGTCTGTTTTTCTCTCTATTCCTTCAGCATGTTCTAGTCAAACTTTGACACATTTCACTTTACCTAAAATACTCCTCCTCCCTTCCAACTGCAAATTTTTGAAGGCCATGCTCACCATTATTTTTACCTTTATTCTGTGAAGAGAAAAGTTTTCCCTTAACTCCTAAGTGCTTACTGATAGTCATTACTGCTCAAATAAACACTTAATTAGAAAAGATAGCTGTGTTTTAGAGACCAAGTTTTATTTATTTATTTATTTATTTATTTATTTATTTATTTATTTATTTTGTGGGTTTTTTTTTTTGTCTCCCACAGGGCCAACCAAATGTCTGGTCACATGGTAGATGTTATAAGTGCTTATTAATTGATTAATTCACAACAGGGAAAATAAATGAAGTGAGTTATCACTGTGAAGAACAATAAAGCCTCTATACTTCCGCTATAGTTTATTTTAAGATTATATTCATTAAGTGAAAATTATAAATGAATTATATTTTAAGTACTTAAATTGTCAAAACTAATAGCTACATTATAATGTTTATTTTAAGTTTGTGTAAATACAAATTTGGCATTTAAACATCTAAAATTTCCTTTACTTGATAAAATATTATGTTTTCTAGATTAAATATTAAAAATGTCAAATGTAAGTAAATTCCAATTATGTAACATCAGTCACACTCCCTTATCATTGTTTATTCCTTATTTACTAGTTCTTTCTCTTTGGCGTAGAACCATGCTATAATTTTTACAAGTATATGCTTTTTAAATAAAGTTTTATTGATCATACATCCTTCATAAACTACTGCAGAACACCTCATTGCAACTGTTAACTTCAGCCTTTCTCAAATGAATACGTATCACATGGGTGAGACTCTTACTAAATTTTAAATCCTAACTCAGAGCTTATGTCCTTGCTACTTTAACAAGTTATCTCAAAACTTAGTGGCTGCACAACTGGCATGGCTCAGTGGTTAAGCATCTACCTATGAACCAGGAGGTCACGGTTTGATTCCCGGTCAGGGTACATGCCTGGGTTGTGGGCTTGATCCTCAGCGTAGGGCTTTTAGAAGGCAGCCAATCAAAGATTCTCTCTCATCATTGATGATTCACTCCCTCTCCCTTCCTCTCTGAAATCAATAAAAATATTTAAGAAGCAAACAACTTAGTGGCTTAAAACAACAAACATTTATTTGAACACAGCTGTGCTAGGTACTTCTGGCTCAGGATTTTTCCCATAGCTGCAGTCAAGGTCTTGGCCAGGACTATAGTCATCTTCAGGCTAAGTTGTGGAGGAATCCACTTCTAAACTCCCTCCGTTGGCTGCTGGCAGGCCTCCTGTCCTTCTTGCTGTTGGTCGAAGAGATCAGTGCTTTGCTACATAAGTCTCTCCAAAGAGCTGCTCACAATATAGTTGCTTGCTCCAAGATACAGAGAGAGGATAAAAACGGGGAAAAGTAAGCAAAACAGAGCCAGACACTTTATGTAATTTATTCTCAAAAATAGCACCTCATCACTTTTGTGTTCTATTTAAGAGGAGAGTTTTATACAAAGAGGCATTGGGCCTCCATCTTAGAGGCTGCCTGCCACTGTGGATTTGGGGTTGAGTCTGAAATTCTACATTTCCAAGAAACTCCTAGGTGATGCCAATGTGGCTTTTTTCCCCCAGTAAATAAGGCTCTATACTTTATGCCCCAGTTTCTTAATTTCAAATATCCTGTATTGATCACACTCACTCCAATTATGTTTTCTCACTATCTACTCCACTGACATTGTCCCTATTGAAGTTACCAATGATTTCCACATTATTAAATTCAGCATTGAAAAAAATAGATCACTCTTTCAAAAAATCTTTCTTGACTTGGCTTCTGGAACACCATCTTTACATTTCTCCTCAGTTTTTCTGTAGTTACATATTTCCCTGACCCTAAATGTTAGTGTATCCTACAATCCAATCAATCCTTGACTTCCTTTTTTTTATTACTGACTTCAAAATGATCTCATGAAGGGTTGATTATAGCTTTGAGATATGTTTTGACCACTCTCAGATTTGTCTTCTATGTGGATTTTTCCCCTAAAATCATGGCATGTTTATCAAGTGCCTCAATGAACACCCATATTTTGGATATTTAATAGTAATGTTAAACTTAAGATGTTCAAATCCAAACTCTTTATCCACCCCCTCCCTCTTGCCTCTCCTCTTAAACAGGTCCAGACTAGCAATCTTGCTTCTCATCTATGTTTAAAAACCCAACAACAAATAGTACCACTGTACATTCAGCTATTCAAGTCAAAACCCTGGCAGTCATCCTTGAGTTTTCTCTTTCTCTCATTGTAAAAAAATCATTAGGCTTAATCAATTCTGCCTCTTTATCACTTAACTTTCTCCACTCTTCATCCCAACATCATCACCCTGGTCCAGATTATTACTACATATTATATTATACAGAGTTGTACATCTTTTTATTATTGATTGTAGCTTCCAAACCGGTAGCCCAAAGGATTTTACACAACTTGTCTTTTTTCCATGCCCATAATTTTTGTTTTGTTTTTTAATTGTTTTATCCTATGAGGTAAAGTATAGATTCTTTAAAATTGTTTAGAAAGCTGTATAAAATCTGGCCCCTGATTCCCTCTTCAGCACCATTTATCTCTACTTCCCTTGAACTTCAACTATTCAGTGAGTAGGCTGATAAAATCCTTCCATTTGACTCCAAGTCTTCATGAAAATTGTTTCCCTTGCTAGAATACTCTTCTTTCTGTTCTTTGCCTGGCTAGCTTTTATTTCATTCAAGTTTTAGATTAAATATCACTTCTTCCTAGAGGCTGTCTTTGACCTCTTAGACTAGATTTGGAGCATCTGCAGTGTAGTCTATAGTGTTATATACTTCTTTATATTAAAAGTCATATTTTATACTTATTTTTATATTTATCTTTTTATTTTGAATTATCATTTGCTCCTATTAAGCTCTAAAATTTGGGAAGGCCCGGTCAGAAGAGGTAGATTCAGATATTGGTATTTTGAAGCCTGAAACATATACTTGGGGGGACCTCTTTAAAAATAGAAATATTTATATACATATATAAGTGAAAATTGTATATTTACTTATTAAAAGAAATTCCAACAAAATAGAAATTTATGGAAACTGACAAATAAAAACATATGACCCTGTACATACACTGCTAAGGGACCTCCCTAGAATTCCAAAGAATAAGCCTCATTAAATTTCACAATCCCAAACAGTAAGCTTCATTAAATTCTGAGAATCCCAAAGAATAAGCTTTATTAAATTCCCAGTAAATACACCTGTTCATATTAGTCTTCTTTCTAGTGTCAAGAGCAGTGCTTAACGACAAAGCAAGTACTAAATAAATATTTTTGAATGAATATATTAACTGAGTTATTGTCAGGTATATTGTTCATACATTTGACATTCAATAAGTTTTTCATAAATTGGATTTTCAATACATGTTTTATATATTAGAAGATTGTTTTATAGTTATTATGTTTAATTATTTGCTGTGTTTGCCAAAACCAGTTTGGCTCAGAAAATAAGAGCATCAACCTGCGGACTGTAAGGTCCCGGGTTTGATTATGGTCAAGGGCATGTACCTTGGTTGCAGGCACATCCCCAGTGGGGTTGTGTGGAAGGCGGCTGATGGATGTTTCTCTCTCATTGATGTTTCTGACTCTCTAGCTCTCTTCCTTCCTCTCTGTAAAAAAATCAATAAAATATATTTAAAAATTATTTGTTGTGTTCATATTCAAATACTAATAATGTATGTATCTGTTTGCATAGATTTGGGCTCTATGCAAAATGTTTGTTGCACCTATACAAAGTGGAAAAAAAGTTTTGTATGAAAAATATACATTAATAGAGGCCCAATGCATGAAATTCATGCACTAGGGGTGTGGAGGTTCCCTCAGCAGTCTAGGACTCCTCACTCCTTATCACCCACCAGCTTGCTGTTCTCTACCCCTTGGCTCGCTGCTCCTTAAAGCTGCCCCGGAGGCTCCTGGACCTCTGCTGCACTCACCAGCCATGAGCATGGCTCCTGGCTGAGTGGTGCTCCCCCTGTAGGAGTGCACTGACAACCAGGGCCAGCTCCTGCATTGAGCATCCGCCCCCTGGTGGTCAGTGACCAGTCATTCCACAGTTTAGCTGATTTGCATATTAGGGTTTTATTATATAGAATAATCTTCCTTATGTATATATATGTTCATGTATGTGTCTATATCTTTATAGATCATATATATTTAAGGTTAATTATTAACTACTAAGATTTACTTTTTATATGTTCTCACAAATAGAAACCTTTGGAAAGAAACTATTTTCTGTTTTCTATTTATTTTTATAAACATTTGTCTGTGGAATAATAAAGGTACCAATATTTTATATAACTTAACAAGTACATTAGATCTGGCTATGTGTTGACCTAGGAACCAAGAGGTCACCAGTTCAATTTCCAGTCAGGGCACATGTCAGAGTTGCTGACTTGATCCCCAGTAGTGGTGTGCAGGAGGCAGCAATTGATGTTTCCCTCTCATCGATGTGTCCATCTCTCTCTCTCTCTCCATATATATGTGTGTGTGTGTGTGTGTGTGTGTGTGTGTGTGTGTGTGTGTGTTTAAAGTGCATTAAATGTTTTCTTTATTATGAATGTGGCCACAAGTCATTATTAAAGTGGTTATTTGAATCATAAATTCAAAAGATAAGCTACTTGGCTTGAATCTTTAGAGTTTAGTTTGTTAAAACAGAATTAAGTTTGTTAAGTCCCTTTTATAATAATGTTTTATAATAACATTTTAAATTTGTTGAAGAGTTGGTGCTAATACCAAGATTGTCAGGTGTGTGTGCATGTGTGAGTGTGTGTGTTAGAAAGTGCAGCCCTCTGGTCAATGCACACTTTTTCCTCCCATTTTTCTAAATACATCATGAAAAAAGGATGAGGTTTCTGCCTTAATTGCTTGTGCCTTTTATTCACATTCCTCTCTCAGCCAGAATTGTGAAAAGAGAGTTAGTAAAAGGCTGCACAATAGAGCTTTTCATTAGGCCTCAGCAAGGCACACAAAAGAAGGCTTTTGGAAAGAGTGAATGCATGAGTTTAATTTGCAGGTGGAGAGTAGATAAAAGGTGCTGACGCCTCTATTATTCTCTTACTTAGGTGACCCTTACCCTGTTCAGCTGATCCCAACTACCATGGCAGCTGCTGCCGCAGCAACACCAGGCTTAGGCCCACTCCAACTGCAGGTAAGTCAGGAAACAATATGGCAGATACAAAGGTTAAGTAAATATCAAAAACAGCTATTATCTTGTTAAAGCAAAATAAAACTGACTAGTGATATTTGTCTCATACTTTTTTGTTTTTGAATTTCTTTGTGCTGATCCTCAACCAAAGGTTGACATGTTTCTTTTATGTTTTAGCTCTGTTTTATGTACTAAAGATCACTTATTGTAATTTTTTTTATTGCCTGGTATGATTTAACAAAATGAGCTGTAGTCTTGCTTTGGTTACCATGTGCCATAATTTTGTCACAGAATGATCCTCATCAAGACACAAAGAATAAAAAAGCCTACAAAAAACATTCAAACAGGTACTTATGGATCAAGACAACTTAACAAAAATTACATTTAAAAATGTTGAAGATGCCCAGTATTATTGAAGTACTCTATAGGGCTCTTTGTTATCCTGCTAATGCCAGCTCAGTTAGTGAAGGGAAGGAAAGTAGATCAGATAAGCAGGTGCCTAAATGAGCACAACTGTATACAGACATTCCAATTAAGACCTTTAAACATATTCTTACATATCCAAGAATGTCAATGATAACTTGAGTAGATGACCAAGTAATTTTGGAAATTTTGTCTCTGGGTTTGAAAAGAATATCAATAAAAAAATTGTATTAAAGCCCTAACCAGTTTGGGTCAATGGATAGAGCATTGGCCTGCAGACTGAAGGGTCCAGGGTTGGTTCCAGTCAAGAGCATGTGCCATGGTTGCAGGCACATCCCCAGTGGGAGGGTGTGCAGGAGGCGGCTGGTTGGTATTTCTCATCTATGTTTCTAACTCTCTCTCCCTCTCCCTTCCTCTCTGTAGAAGATCAATGGAATATATTTTTTAAAAATTATATTAAAGGAATCTTTCATTAACTATTTAAATCTTTGAATCAGCATCCTGCAAAATCTTTCCTAGTTTATGTTGGTTGTTATGGACTTGATAGTTACGGAATTAATAGGAATAGCAGATCATCTGATGACAGGACTAGCCTCCCCTTTCAAGAAGCATTATATTTTTCTTCACCCAAAGGACACAGAAGCCTGTGAAGCCATATATAAAGCACTGGTGCTTCATAAAAATAAATTCTATTCATGAAAGTGCATTGTCATGATAGATGATCTTAATCAGTAAGGAGAATGATAGTTTTATATTGCGGCATCAAGAGACAGATACATATGGTCAACCAAGGGGATTGTCAGAAGAGCTGGTAGGGGTTTCTGAAAACCCAGTTGAGCCTCACAGGAGGAGCTGAGGCATATTATGTTCCACAGGGGTTAATAACAGTCAATCCTGTTTTACCCTTTCTGCAAAAATCTACAGTGTGAGTGTCTGTTTCTTTGAGCTGGAAATACCTTGGGAATTGTTAGAGCCATGGGGCCAATAAAAGAAAGGTGACATTCCTTATGCTTTGAAATGGCATCTCTGAAATATCTACAATAGAAAAGTGGTTGTAATAGGTAAAACTAAAAAGAGTAGTGGAATTAAAGGAAGAGGGAAGATCACCCAGCAATAGGTTTGAATGCGAAATAAAATATGAGGTTTAGAGATTTAGAATGTCTGCTTTCAAAGGATGTTAGACATTCTCTTTTCCTTTCACCATTGGGTTAGTGGTAAATGGGAGCAAGGGCAAGATGGAGGCTTCCCTATGTTTCATTGCAGGATTCTTGCAGAGTAGTTTCCTTAGGCAATCATCCAAACCTTTCCTGTAGAGATAGTATTATAATATTTGACACACATTTTCATTTCCATCCTTATACCAATACATTCCCTTAAAATTTAAAGATATAAATTGTTTTTCTTTATCAAATAAACAAGAAGGACACCAAACATGCTCACTTTTGCTTTTACCTATAATTTGATCTATAAACAGGAGAAGAATCCTTTGTATAAGTGGTATTATACCCATATGAGTTTTAATTAAGATCTCAGTTAATCAACACTGGCATAATAAGAAAATTAATCTAAAACTCTGTCATGGCAAGCTATTAGCTACCATTAACACACACACACACACACACACACACACAGAGAGAGAGAGAGAGAGAGAGAGAGAGAGAGAGAGAGAGAGAGAGA
>JAAGEH010000311.1:22651540-22989357 GCA_011751065.1 Lasiurus cinereus
AGAGAGAGAGAGAGAGAGAGAGAGAGAGAGAGAGAGAGAGAGAGAGAGAGAGAGAGTTTTGCTCATAGAATTCAAATGCAGACACATCCTAAACTTTTATCATGGCTGATAGTAGTCTGGCTTTTCTTCAAAGTGGAGTGATTCTTTCCTTTGCTGGGATGCTTATATCAGTTTACTCCCTACTCATATTCCTGACATTGAGCTCACAGATCCCTGACCTAGACTTCAGCTTTTACCCGAGGTACAAAGTGGATTGTAATACGTCCCCTCCCCTGCTTTAAAATAGCATCCACATTCTTCTCCACAAACCTGCCCAGATGGGTCAGAGAAAAGCTAACCACCATGTCTAGTCAGATGTTCTATCTTAGCCCTTATCCAATATTGACCCCAACCTTGGGAAGCTGTTTCCCAGAGGTTTCATCTCAGTGAAGTATAATGTATGAGGCACTTGTAATTTTCTCCAAATTCTGTTTTTAATTATACTCTGTTAACTCTCCACTTCCCATCCCTTAACATGCCTTGAGCACCCTCCATCACGTTTGAGTCCCTTGCAGTTACTAAGATTCTTTTTCAGTCATAAAGATTCAGTTCTGGATTCTGGTGCTAGATTTTATGTTCAGGCTTTCATAACTAATATTTTCATTTCATTCTCATTGTATACTACTTTGTGTTATGTATTACTAACTCTATTTGACAATGAAGAAAACTTTGGGTCACAGAGTCCAAAATCCATGAGTTTTACACAATTATATTTGCTTCTCCAAATACAGGTGGTATTATTAGCACTGCCCCTCTTAGAACATTTGCTAACATAGTAACCTGCTAATCAAATGATAACAATGATGCTGATTAATTGGCACTAATACAAATACTCTGTATGAATTATAATACTGAATAAAGTAGCAGGATTCATAATGAGATCTCTTTACTTGGATTTTTGCATTTTTCATTTCATACCTCCTCATATGGATTACAAGATGCCCAAAATATATACACACTTAGAATAATTATAAAGGTGGGGTTTATTAAAATGTATTTCATTTTTAAAAATGTAATGAAATCTTCAGATATAGTGTGCATACATTTTTGGGACAACCTATATTTTCGTGTGTCAATTCAAAACTTTCTTTTTTAGCATATAGATCTAAGAAGGGCCACTATAAATATATTCCTGCTCATGGTTGCCTTTTTTAACCTACCATTTGTATTTCCCCTTGAAATCCATTGTCATGCTTGGGTAATATTATGTTAAGTAAAACCCATAAACAGAACATTTATTTTAAAAAAACAATAAAGATAAGAACAATTATTTTGAAAGTAGAGCAAAATGACATATTTTAAATTAAACCAGCTGTTATTAGCTAAAAATTAATTTTTGTTCTAAGATATAATAATGAAATATTTACCATGCAATAAAAATACTTTACATTTAATCCACTTATCTGCTGATGGGCACTTAGGCTGTTTCCAAATCTTAGCTATGGCGAATTGTACTGCTATGAACATAGGGGTGCATATATCCTTTGTGATTTGTGTTTCTAATTTCTTGAGATATATTCCTAGAAGTAATATCACCTTTCTGTGTAATTTTAGGTACAATTAAAGTAGTCTAAGCATTGATTTATAATTATTTTTCTAGAACAAAATGACTTATCTGGATTATATTTATAACACATACAAATCAATATTTTACCAAGACATCATTGTATTTATTTCTTTTATAATGACTATCTGTCTTTGTCTCTTCTGCCTCTTAAGTCTTTCCTGAATTTCAGATACATATGGCCAACTATTTATTGGCTATTAGTTTGCTGTTCAGTGGAAATTTATAGATGTTTGCAAACACCAGAAATAGAACAAAATAAAACTCACTAATTTTTTCCCTTTCTCCAAACCACTCATTCTCTGGTCTTGGCAAATAGCTTGATTCCATCCATTGCTTAACCCAAGAATGTGAGAGCTATACTTAACCCCTCTTTCTCTGTACCTATTCATTCTTTCCAAATACTAAATACATCAAGAATTTGTTTCCTTTGTTATTTTCCTTTTTAATTGTCACACTTCTTGGTCCTGCTACTTTTAATTTGCTTGCCTAATTTACTGCCATAGCCCCTAATTCTGTCTCCATCTTGTCTCCTGCAATGCATTCTCTGCCTTAATCAAAATTATCCTTTTGATTTTAGAAAATCTGATCCCATCCTCCCCTTACTTAAAGACTTTAAATGACTCCCTGATGTTATCAAATTCTCTCTCAACTCTCCTCTCTGTGGAGTCTCCTCTTCCTGGAGATTTACCGATATTTTTTTTTACCAAGTTGACTCTCACTTATCCCTGAAGTTGCAAGTTAAAATGCCATTTTGCCCAGTGCAGCTCAGTTGGTTGAGCATTGTCCTGTGCATCAACAGGTCATTGGCACAAGCCCAGGTTATGGGTTCAATACCTGGTCAGGGAGTGGGCGAGAAGTAACCAATAGGTGCTTCTCTCTCATGTTAATGTTTCTCTCTCTCTCCCTCTCCCTTCCTCTCTCTGCAAAATAAATAAATAAATAAATTAATTAATTAATTAATTAATTAAAAAAATAAAACTTTAGTCTGGATTAATGCAGCTCTTATGTTCCCAGAGCACATGGTATATCCCCTCTTACATAGCACTTTGTAGAATATATTTTAAAGCCTACTTTCTCACCTCTATCAGATGTCAAAATCTATGACGTTAGTGAGTCACTATCATTTGCACTTAATCATGTGCTTGAAATATTTTATGGACTCAATAAATATATATTAAATGAATGTGTGAAGAGTGAATCTTAACATTACACTTTCAATAAATTATGCATCTATTAAACTCAACTAGCTATTCGGCTTTGTAATATTGGAATTAGCTGAATATTCTTGATTAGTTTCCTATATAAATTTATTTTCATCCTTGAAAAAAAACAATAGCAGAAATACAAATATCAAAAGCATTAGTGGCTCATGGAAGAAAAAAATAATAGTCTGAATTCAATTCAATAAGATATACATTAAATTTTTTAAATAAAAAAGTATTTTCATTTAATAAAATAAAAGAGACTTATGAAAACAATATATGCCATTTTCGGCACTATGGTATTTAAAAAATTACTTTTGTAACTACTTTAGTCCATACTGACTGAGTTCCCCCCTCATGAGGCTCTTTGTGTCCTTTGACTTGCTAACATGTGCTTCCACCTGAGTTTTACATTAGATATGCCTCTACCTGAAAAGCTCTTTCCTCTGCCTGGAAGACTAATTATCTAGTTCAAGAATCTGCACTAATGTCATCTCTCTGAGGCCTCCCCTAACTAACCTATTTAAATCATAAAATAACCTTCCCATAAATACGACTCTATTCTTGTTCTGCATTCTCTGTATAGCACTAGTAATCTTCAAACATACTATATAACTTATTTATTAGGTTTCTTATTTACTGTCTCTGTATTTACTGTTTCTTATTTACTGTTCCAAGTATTCTCTAAGCTACACCAAATAAGAACCATTATACTTTTTGTTGTTACTCATTAATGTATCTTAAGTACTCAGAAGAATACCCAACAAATAGCTGGTTCTCCATACATACTTATAAAACTCATATGAGTTAATGGTCATAATCATTTTTAATCAAAACAACAAGGCAATATATGCTTAATTTTCTAAAAATATTATATACATTAAACTTTCATTTTTTCAGGTCCGATTAGGAGATTCTTAGTATGTGAGAAATCGCTAGCTCTCGCTCTCCTGTTGGTTTCTCCCTTTATCTTATCATAACCATGGCCTACTGCATAAAAAATGTGTTTTAGCTTTATTAAAGTTTATATAATTCCTTTAAACTCATATTTTATAAAAATATCAAATATTGCAACACTGATTATTCCTATATTGTTTGTTAATGTGTAAGAATACATAACAAACTATAAAATGTGAATCTGAAGGTATTTTCACTCAATATGGCTCACCTTGCCAATATAACAGTAAATTAAACTATTTCTAAATAATGGAAGGATGTATTATAAAAATTATAATTAGCCAATTAGCAATCTCATATAATGCATTTACCTTTTTTTTCTTCTTCCTCAGCATTTTCTATCTGTTCTGCTTCCAACTATTCTTTTCACCTAAAAGCCAATGATGCTTTTGATATTTGTTCTTCTGATAATGTCTCTTTTTAAAGAATGGGGATCCATTTATATAGAAACACTGGTGCCCTAGTGCACGGATTTGTGCACATTGAAAGGAAATGAATTAGAAGGTGGCCAGCAGGGCTGGACTGGGCTAGACAGGCCAGACACGCCCTTGAGTCAACCTCCTGTGGTCCCTCCCTAGTTGGCCGCACCTGGGGTTGTGCAGTACGGTTAGAAGGGCATCTGTGGAAAAAGCGAGCTCCCTCCAACAGGTGGGGTTCCTCTGCTTGGCCTGGATTGGTTCAAAACCGGCTCTCCAACACGCCTGAGGGGTCCTGGATTGTGATAGGGTGGTTCTCCTCTCTGGTTCTGGGGTGCATTGCCCAAGAACTACCACTTCCAAGTCACCTCAGCTCAGCAGCTCCTGCATTGAGTGCCTTCCCCCTGTTGTTCAGTGTGCATCATAGCCTTTTATATATATAGAGAGAGAGAGACTAGAGGCACAATGCACAAAATTCATGCAAGAGGCTCAGCCCTTGCAGCTGCAGTGGCTGCCTCGGCCCTTGCAGCTCCAGGCTTTGTCCAGAAGGTCATTTGGCTATCCAGTCTAATTAGCATATTATGCTTCTAATATAATAGATAATCTAGCTTCATTTTAATATTACATAGTGAATATAATTATTTAAGAAAAATAAAATTACATCCTGAAGCTTTTGGATTTTTACAACTATATAAAATACTAGGATTGCCATCTATTTCTAATTATAAAGTCAAATAATGGCAGCAATCCATCTAACATTTATTTATCAACTTCATTGTCATTAATTTATATTTGACTTGATGGGATCATGAAATTTTTAAAATAATAACAGTTTCAGTGTAGTATACTATTTCTAATTTTTAACGAGGCTCCTAAGATTTAAAATTAGAAGGAAATATTTATCCACTTATTTCTCACTTTATAAATACTGTATCTGTGTTGGCCAAAAGATGGTTGCCACCTGTTATACCTATAGGAAGCCAAACATGTTGACTCTAACCAATGATTAATACTTATAAGCAAAGACAAAAATATGAATTCTTCTTGAGTCGTTATATTTTACTCAGAATAATCAAGTAGCATTCATTCAAGAATTTTATTGAATTAATTAACCTTTTAATAGCTTTAGTTGGATTCTTTTTAAATCTGTAATAATATTTTTGGAACATAGACTCAACATTACAAGCTGTCATAAATCACATGGAGCTGCAGTTTCCGTCACCAGGAACATCAATAATATATATTCGCTGGGATAGAGGAAATGAGAGATGACGTGTGATCACAGTGGAAAATGAATCATACAAAATATCAACTGAAATCAATATTTTTCATAGCTATCAAAAGCCAATGGAAGTCAGTGAAAAGGGCTTAAGATTCTGTCTGATAGAGTAACATCAGGGTAGATGTGGATGAAAACTAAAGTTCATCTTTTTATCAACCTTGTACTAGTCTCTGAAAGAGGTCAATAATTATGACAGGACGTACATAAATGCTTCATATTCCTAGGGCACTAGACTCTGGCTTTATGTTTCTGATTAAGAGAAAGCCCCAGAAAAATCAATAAGGGAGAAATACCCATATGGAGAGGTCTAGGTGTGAGGATTTTGACCTTCTTATTGAAGGAATTACTTGTAAGGATAAATACTTATAAAGCATTCATCTTTCCCTACCTAGATACTCCACTATTCAGTTTAATTTTTAGATCATAGCCACTTCCATTCAGGATGAAAAATGATCACCTGCGCCTCATTTCAGTGGCAACCCTGGTGTGCTATTTGCTGTTGGACTTCTGTCTGCATGAATGGGTTTTCTTGCAGGTTAAAGGAATTAATTCCCTCTCTTCCTCTCCCTTCAACCCTGAGCCTGCAGGGCAGACAGATAGAAGCACACATATGATTAATACAGCACAGCTGCAACTGTGAGTCATTTGCATATGTATTAATAGAGGCAAAAAACCAACAACAATTAAATTATATACAGAGACATTCTGCATACTAAAGAACATATGCAAATAGGCCTGAAAAAGTGCAGCCAACATTTTCTCTGACTTTTCCAAGCCCATATGGGCTACAGTCAGAGCCCAGCCATATTCAAGGAATCTCCTTTAAGAAAGGACCTGCTAGGACCTACATCCATAGCTATTACCACCCCTACAACTTCTGGGAGCTGTTTGACATTTGAACAATGATGGCAGTACAAGCAATGTCTTTTTCATGTTATTTATGTATTTGCTTGTTTCTGGTAGCTTTATGGTGTCTCAATACATGCTAACAGATATATCAGTTCACATGGGCTTTTTCACAGTACTCGTTGTTATTCTAACAACCAATCAAATAAACGGTAAATGTCAAAATTAGATTTGAAGTTCTATCATGTTGTATACTAAAGTAATATAAATATATGTCAGTGCAAGGACTTCTGGTCACAAGGCCATGCCCATTCCTTGATGGCATTGCATCTTCTCTTAAGCAAAACATTGTTAGGTTATCCTAAAATGTTTCTGGGGTAATCATCATACATAAAAGCATTGCTATGCTCAAGGCCAAGAGTAGGGACAATAATGATTTATTGAAATAGTAAAAATGTAAGTTTTTTCATGTTATTAAGAAAAACAGAACTATTTCATTTTCTAATCTTGCTTCTATATGAAAAGAGAGAGCAACTAATATTCTTTATATTCACAGATTGCATTTATATTAAACATGTATTCTTTAACTTAATTGTACCTTTTATTTATATTATTAGTATGCTTTAATTTATTTAAGGAATGTGTCATGAAGATGAATAAAATCTTAGTTATAAACTTTTACATAAATAGAAGTTATCACATTAACAGGGCCAATAAGAATCTTTCATATCTATCAACAAATGAATCTAAAAATTAAGTGAATTAAAAATTTGATCAACAGAATAAACTGGTGAATTTAATAGAATCAGGAGCACAGAAAGGGAGTAGACTGATAATTCTCAGGGGGAAAAGGGTTAGGGGTGTGCAGGGAGAGACTGGACAAAAATCATACACCTATGGATGAGGTCAATGGTGGAGAGGTAAGGGTAGAGGGAGGGGTGGGAGCTGGGTGGAGGGGAAAAAGAGAAACAAATGTAATAATCCAAATAATAAAGATTTAATTAAAAAATAAAAATAAAATTTATGATGATACTAATTAACAAAATTAATAAAATATATTTAGAAAAAAAGAATCTTGAGCCTTGAGTCCAAATGAAGACAGGTGCCCCTTAAGAGAAACAAATGCTGGGTGTTTTTTGTTTTGTTTTGATTTTTGGTATCAGAAAAATGTTGAATATTATCCATGAATATTATCCACTAGAGGCCCAGTGCATGAACACGCATGGTGGGGAGGTGTCCCTCAGCCCAGCCTGCACCCTCTCCAACCTGGGACCCCCTGAGGAATGTTCAACTGCCCTATTAGGCCTAATCCAGGACTGCTGGCTCCCAACCACTCGCCTGCCTCTACCAGATTTCCCCAACTGCTTCTGCCTGCCAGCCTGATCACCCACTAATCACTTCACTGCCAGCCTGATTGATGTATAACTGCTGGCCTGGCACCCCTGACTTCCCTCTCTTTCCAGTCTGGTCGCCCTTAACTGTCCTCCCCTACAGGCCTGGTTGCCCCTAACTGCCCTCCTCTGATGGCCCTGTCACCCCTAACTGTCCTCCACTGCTGACTTGGTCACCCCCAACTTACCTCCCCTACAGGCCTGATCACTCCCAACTGCTCTCCCCTACAGGCCTAGGTCCCCCCACAACTGTCCTCTTCTGCAGTCCAGGTGCCCCCACAACTGCCCTCCCCTGCTGGCCTGGTCTCCCCAACTTCCCACCTCTTTTGGCCCAGTCACTTCTAAATGCCCTCCCTACTGGCCTAATTGCCTTCAACTGCCCTCCCCTACTGGCCTGGTCACCCAAAACTGCCCTCCCCTGCTGGCCTGCATCCTCCTCAAATGTCCTCCCCTGCAGACCTGTCCCCCCACAACTGCCCTCCCCTGCAGACCTAGGTCCCCTCCAACTGCCCTCCCCTGTAGTCCAGGTCCCCCCAAACTGCCCTCCCCTGCAAGCCTTATCCCCCCAACTGTCCTCCCTGCTGTCCTCGTCACCCCCAACTGCCCTCTCTTCCTGTCCTGGTGTCCCCCAACTGCCCTCCTCTGCTGAACTGGTCTCCCCCAACTGCCCTCCCCTGCCATCTTGTGGTGGCCATCTTGTTTCCACATGGGGGCAGCCATATTTGGCCACATGGGGATGGCCATCTTGTGTCTTGGAGTGACAGTCAATTTGCATATTACTCTTTTATTAGATAGGATTATTTGTATGGCTAAGTCTCAAATAATGTAACTGGAACATGTAAATTGCATTACATATTGGTGAACATAGGGCAGACGTCTTTGTAGTTGATTTATTACACACAGAGAAATGTAGTCTCTTGGCTGGGATAATTAGAGGGAAGATAACAAAAAGACTAAAGTGAAAGTTTTTATTCTATTAAGACATTATCTATAGATTAATATTTTATTACTTAGTGAAAGTCATTATAACCTAATGGTTTAAAGTGCGGGAACTGTAGCCTTAGATCATGGTTCTGCTATTTACTAGGTCTGACTTTAGGCAAGTTACCTAACTTCTCCATACCTTAGTTTGCCTGTCTGTAAAATATGGGTATAATTGATATTGTGAGTTTTAAATGAGATAATACACATAAAGTGTTTAGAGCAGTGGTCGGCAAACTCAGTCAACAGAGTGCAAACCGCGGCTCACCAGCCGCATGTGGCTCTCTCTCCTCAGTTTGCCGATCACTGGTTTAGAGCAATAAAAGTATTCATTACCACCTATCAAATACTATGTGCTTGGTATTATTAGTTGAGTCCTGTTTTTCCATTTATATGATGCAAATCAATTGCTTCTATGAGTTGCCTGCAACTATTCTAAAAAAAACATTTTATAAAATTTAAAATGTTACATAGATGCTTTTCATGTGATGTACATTTTTAAATAATATAAGAAAGATTTTCCGACATAACCCTTCAAAGCTTACTCTGCCTAGAGTGCATACTAAGGCACATGAATCTTATTCTGTTCCTTTAGAATAGCTAAGCTATTTCTCATATAAATCTGAGAAAATGTATAATTTACATTACTTCCTAGTTTCAAACTTAAAAGGGAAAGCAAGTTATTTTTATAAACCCCATAATTTCCTGGAATTTTATTTAATCAACAAATATTCTGTAGAAGATATTAAGCTGATCATAAGGAATGCAGATGAATCCAATTAGGAATACTTGGTGTCATAGAAGAGCTCAAAATTTAAGAGAATGTATTGAACATGAGTATGAGATAGAATCTGAAGAAAGTCACCCAACCTCCTGTCCTAACAAGTATATTTGAAATGGAAAGGATCACAGAGACTGTTAAAAAGTTGTTTCAAACTATTTTTAAAAGCTTCAGTGGCTTTAAGCACCGCAAACAGTACCATTCACTTTTACTTCTTTCTACATTGACTTCTACTGGCCACGAGTGTTCAAATGAAAGATTCTGCTGCTGAAACAAAACTAGAAAATACAGAACTACTTAAAAAACATTCTTCTATTCCAACTCCTTAATGTTATTGATGAGGTAATTTAGGCTCTAAGTAGTGACCTGGCTAAGTCAGGCATTAACAGAAATGTGCCTGAAATCTTAGCAATTAAAGGCTAAATCTAGCTTTTCCCCATTTTACCATGGTTTTCTTAAAAATAATGCATATGTTTATATATACATATATATACATAAGTTTTAGTTGTTTTGTATAAAATGAGGGGAGAGAGAATTGCTACTTTTGCATTTAGACTGTTAAATTAAAGATGAATAAAATAATGGGTAGGATTTGCATATTAGTGACAATGGCAACCTCCTGGATTGCTTTCATTTTGCTGAGTTCAGTGATGGTGCTCTGGGAATTAATTCTTTTGTGAGAAGCTATTGAAAGATCAAGGAATCCAGAAAACAAAACAACAGAGAGGCATGCTGTTTCATATCTATTTGTTCATAGAAGGTTCAAAGAGAGATTGTTTACATCACAAATCTTGTTGATATTTCATTTGCTTCTTAGAAGAAAGATAGTATTCAAAGATGATTATATAATCATGCAGATAAGATTTTACAGTTATGAATGAACTGTTCTAAGAAGAGACCAAGGAGAAAAAACACATCCAATTTTGAGTTGTGCTTGGTTGGCCAGGGTCCTCACAAGGGTTGAAAATGGAGCCTCTTTCGATTTTTTCAGATAAAAAGCTTACACCAGCCCAGCATATTTCAAATTTGCTGTTTCCTGTGGAAGTTTCTCAGTATTGACTGGCCAAACTGAAGGCATACAAAGAAAGGGAAGGAGGGAAATGAACTCTTACTTACTTTATCTTTTTATTTTTTAATCCTGACCTTTTGTTTAATGTTGCACTCTTTCTTTCTTACCCAATGACTTCTAGTTTAAATAAAGTAGATGGAGGGAAATGGAGTAACATACTTCAAATATACTCCCCAATGATTTGTTTCAATAAACATTGGACTGGCATCATTAATGCCTCCAACATGCAACAATATTCTCTTACTTTGCCATTATGAAAACTTCAACACAGATTGAAAAAAGTAATAGTGGTAGTTAAAATCACAATGACTTCCATTTTGGAATAAGGTAGAATTATTAAAAGTGTTGCCCCTATATCTATTGTAGTTTCTTTAAGATAAATTTCCATCTGACCCTTAGCTGTTGGATAGAGCATCGCCCTGTGGGTTCAATTCCAGTCAAGGACACATGCCCAGATTGTGGGCTCAATCCCTAGTGGGGTTATGCAGGAAGCAGCCAATCAATGCTTCTCTCTCATCATTGATGTTTCTATTTCTCTTTCCCTCTCCCTTCCTCTCTGAAATCAATAATAATATTTTTAAAGATGTTTCCTTCTAAAATTTGACCATACTATACTCTCCATTTCTTTTCATTCAATAAGAGTTACTGGACCATCTTGGCTTTTATGACAGTGAGGATTATTTGTGAAAGGAGCAAACTTTTCTTTTTGAAGGGAAAGTCACATGTTATTAGAAAGTTGTGTTTTGTTATAATGATGAGAGTTTTCTATCAAGAGTGGCTAGTTAGAGCATAATAAAGGTAACCAAAGCTGTTGGTCTATCATGATCCCTTGAACCTCCCAAATAGCTCAACAAATGTTCCTTAAATAAGAGTTCTAGTCTCAGCCTGACTCTGAAATTATGTGTGAGTCTGGTCTCAAGCCATTTTACCTGGCCAGGACTCAAGTTTTCTTATTTTTAAAATGCATATAAGTAGAGCTGTCCTACCTATATATCAATGAAGAAGAGAAAAAAAAATGAAACAAAATAAGCTCTAATGAAAGTAGCCAGGAGGAGACTTTAAAACTTAAAAGTGGGCTTCTCTGATTGATGGATACATTTACTCATGTGGTGTCAAAGAAAACATGAGATAAGGGAGATGAGGCAATTATTGATCTGAGGAATTCAAAAGAAATGCTTTATAAACTTGAAAATAGTTGAGCTCACTCTGAAGATTCTATTAGGAAGGAAGTTTCAACTATCCCCATTATATCTCCATGGAATGAAAAGGATAATGCACAGGTCAGACTAATGCTAGATTACCCAATAGGCAACATAACAAGACAAGAAGGGCTATCTGGAAACAAATAGCAATGACATAAAATCGCTTATAGCAGCAATCAGAACGCTCTGTAATTTCGTACAAAATCAACTGTTGGGGAACTATAAACCTTTTGTATTTAGGGCTGCCAAGCGTTTTAAAATATGAACCCAAAATCTAACTTTCTGTTCTTATTTAAAAAAACATTTCTCTCTTTTTCAATTTTAAATCTTCCTTTTTTTCATTTAATGTTTGATTTGTTTTTTGTTCTTTAGCTACCCTCTTCTATTAATCCTTCTCTACCTCTTCCCCTCTTTCCCCCCCCCTCAGTATTTTTGTCCTCTCTTTTTTATCAAATTCTGGGCTTCTAGCTACTTTATTTTTAATTTCTCACAATTGGAAAATAGAGGGACCACCTCATTTAGAAATATTTGCTGTTGGTAAAACATTTATAACAATAATCTAGATGTGAGCAGATGAATCGAGAATTGAAAAAGGGAGTACCAAATGGTAAGGAGTGGAAAATATATCTGGCTTTTTTTTTTCTAAATATTGATAACATCCTAAATGACCTTAGAAGTACTAGCCTAGAGGTGTTTTCATTCAGAATTTCATCTTCTCTATCCTATATAATAAAGAAATAATATGCAAACTGGGTAAGGACCAGATCAAGGATTAGCAGGAGGGTTCGGCAGCAAGCTACAAGTGGGTGGTGGAGAGTTGGAGGAGGGGGCAGGGCAGCAAGCGGGGGCAGGAAGGAGGGAGTGGTTGAGCTACTGGAGGGTGGCTGCGAGCTACTGGGGAGCCAAATAACATCATGAAAACATCAATGATAGAGGCAGTCATATAGACCATCACACAGTGACAGCCCTATTTTTACCCACTCTCTCATTAGAATTGGGATGTTTTCAAATTGTACTTGAAAGAAGTTTGAGTTCTCCCCTGGAAAGGGAAAATGTAGAGGTGGAAATATTATTTTTTTATGCTAAGAAAGTATTGCACAATTGGTTTCTTAGCATCAGCTAAAATGAAAAGAATTGGTTTCACCTTTTTTATTTAATAGTCTACTAACAGTACTTTATATTCCTATTATCTCAAATGATGGTTGGTGATCCCCAGCTATCTGCTCTCCTGCACATTCAAACCATTTGCTATTCATTCTTTACACCCATACGGACATATTAGGGTTATATAAATACATTTTTTTGTCTAAATTTTATAGTGTTTTATTTAAAATCTATAGTGTCATCAAATTCTCACTTTTCCTGTTTTCTTTTCTAGCCAAGGAAGGCCAAATTGTTTATGTCATAGTTGTTGAAGTGTGTACGTGTATGTGATTGCATTTTTTATTTATTTTTTATTTCTAAAAATAACATATGGTTAAATTGACTACCTTTCGGGTGAACAATTCTATGAGTGTTAACCACAACTAAAATCAGTTCTATTATCCCCCAAAATTCCCTTTCATATCCTTGGTTTCTACTGCCCAGAAAGTCTAAACCTGGCTTACAGAATAGCTGAACTGAGAGAAGCCAGCTATCTTACAGAATGATTGGTGTTCTCTTAATCTCTCCATTTTAATATGGATTTCAGGTCTGTCTCTCATCCTTCAATCTACCATTTCTTTGTCCATACCCTAGAGCAGTGTTTCTCAACTTTTCTAATGCCATAACCCTTTAATACAGTTCCTCATGTTGTGGTGACCCCTAATCATAAAATTATTTTTGTTGTTACTTCATAACTATAATTTTGCTACTGTTATTGAATCATAATGTAAATATCTCTGTTTTCCAATGGTCTTAGGCTCTACAGCAGCGGTTCTCAATCTGTGGGTTGTGACCCACAGGTTGAAAACCACTAACAGGATTACCTAAGACCATCAGAAAACATTATAACTCATTAACAGTAGCAAAATTACAGTTATGAAGTAGCAACGAAAATAAATATGGTTGGGGGTCACCACAACAAGAGGAGCTGTATTAAAGGGTCACAGCTTTAGAAAGATGGAGAACCACTGCCTGAGAGAGTAAACATTTGGTTTTCTACTTATTAATTTCTCATCTTCTTAGAATGTAATTGTTGCTTTTAATTTTACTTTTTAAGTTTTGATTGTGACTCAAAACTTTAGTAGCTTTTATTAACCTTCCATCAAGTAATTGTTTTATGGTAAAAAATACATAATGTAAAATTCATTACATTAATCATTTTAAGTGTTCAGTTCAATGGTATTAAGTACATTCACATTGTTGTGCAACCATCACCACTACCCATCTCCAGAACTTTTTTATCATCTCAAATTGAGATGATACCCAATAGGCAACATAACAATAAGAAAAGAAGGGCTATCTGGAAACAAATGACAATGGACATAAAATAGCTTATAGCAGTAATCAGAATGCTCTATAATTAACCTATTAAACAGTAACACCTTATTTCCCCACTCCTCATTCCTGCTAGCCACTGTTCTCTATGAATTTTCTATTAGAAGTACCTCATTTAAGTGAAATCATACCATATTTGGTCTTTTATGTTTGGATTATTCGTTTAACATAATATCTTCACACACATCATATTGTAGCACGTGTGAGAATTTCCTTTCTTTCTAAAGCTGAACAATATTCTATTTTGTATATACCAACTTTTGCTTACCCATTCATATATATCAATATATATCAATATGCTTTTACATTTAGACCATTATGAATAATGTTTCTATGAACAAGTGTGTACAAATATCTGTTCCTTCTTTCAATTATTTTGGTTATAAAATTCAGAAGTGGGATTGCTGGATCATATGGAAATTTTATGATTAATTATTTTGAGGAACTGACATAATGTTTTCCACAGAGATTATCCAATTTTACATTTCTACCAGCAATGCACAATGGCTTCAATTTCTCCACATCCTCACCAACCTTTGTTATTTCCGGTGTGTGTTAATAATGGTCATCCTAACAGGTGCAAAGTGACATCTCATTGTGGTTTGCATTTCCCTAATGATTAGTGATCTTGAGCATCATTCTGTGTGCTCATTGACCATTTCTATATCTTCTTTGGAGAAATAGAAGGAAGATTCTTTTTTATAGAACTTCTGGAAATTAATTTCTGGCTAATGTTTACTTTTATATTGTTCTTACTTGAGGTGGATATTTAATTACTATTTCTTGACTGAAAGAGGGATAAATGAATAAATGAGTAAACAATAAGTACTGTCTCCTGTTACTGTCCAGAGCATGTGGGTCTCAATAACTAGTAGATTTACTACCAGGGAAAGGTTCCTTAACTTTGCTAGGCTACATTTTTATAATCTATAAATGAGGGTATTAATGCCTGCCCCACAGGATTGCTACATAGATTAAATACTATGTAAAATACTTTTAAATCAGTGACATATCAACATGAAATTTAAGCTTGCTAATAAAATACGTAGTTAATATTTACAATTATTTAATATATTTAATTTTTATAAGATATAAAATGCTAATTATTTGTGGGGTTTTTGTTTTGTTTTCATTTGTTTCTTTTTTTGTTTGTTTGTTTCTTGTTTTTTGTTCATTTCTTGGTTTATATATTAGGAGTGCCATCTTAAAAATCTAAAATATTTTAAAGTGTATATGGCACAGGAACCAGCTCAATATCTTTCAAGAAATATTTATTAGCTAAATTTAAGGGTGATGAATGAATATACACAAACATACATATAACTTGAAGTTGCATTTGACCTCTCTGGCTTAAAAATTTTACTAAGTGACTTTTCCTACTACTTAGAGTGAATCTAAAATATTGTGTTGCCTCAAACGCTATTGGATTGATATTTAAATAACTCTAAGTCTCTAGTAAAGTACCGAGTTAAGCGAAAGAGCAAAAGTTAGAGGGTTTTTGCCTCTTTTAAAAATTTATTTTGATGACTAACATAAACTAAAAATAACTTTATCTGAATTTTGTGTCTGTTTTTTTCAAATTAAATTTTTGGCATTAGTAGCACTATATCTCTTATTCTCTGAATAGAAAATAATAGCAATAATATCTACTAACTAATTTGATGAAGCTGTAGTATGGCATTTATAGAGGATTTTTTTAACTCTTCAAGTTTGTGGAAGTGTGATACACTGGAAAAGTACAGGATCAATGGTAAGTCAATTTGGTGTTGATTTACTTTAATGGGTTAGTTGCCCCAATTATATGAGAGGAAATACTACTGAAAATGTGTTCTCTCCACTAAGGCATTTTCACTTTAAATAAGATTGACTTTATCTTCCCTTTTTTATCATCTTTTTTTTTTTCACTCTCACTGAGATCAGAATTTGGTGTTTACATACTGATTTCAACCAAATGTTGAAGTGTAGGGTCAGAAGAGGCATAAGAGATGATCCAAATATAAAAGAGAAATGTTAAGATTTTTAAAAAAGCTAATTTGTCATTTCACTCATTGCCTATGAACTGAATAGACTTCTAACCCTTAAAATACTTTTCTCTTTTTTTATTGCCTGGAATCTTAAGAGCTTTATCATTGCAGTCATAAAATGAAAATATACACCAAACCCTCAAAGGGCAAGTATGAAATTAAATTATATTTGGGCAGCTGTAACCTTTTAAAACGATCAGATTCCAGTTAATGTATTTCTTCCTGTTCCAAGTGCTGCCATGGTGTTTGATGGTGGGAAGCAGTCCAAAGGGCACTGGGAGATAATAAATTCACTGTAAATTTCACCCCAAGGCATGTCTCGATACACCAAGGCCTCCATTTAGCAAGGCTGACCTAAAACTCTTGTCACATCCAAAGGTCATTTAGGTTGGGGTTGGTGTGTTCCATCTATCTTTCCTTGATGTAAAGAGTGACAGTTGAAACAGGATTGAGCTCATAAACAGTCATCTGAATATGAAAAAGAAGCTGGCTTTGGATAGGAAGGGGAAGTAAAGGGAAAGATCCCTGTTACAGGAGGACTGGAAGATGCTGTGCTTCTGCAGTCAGGGAAGGGGTGACATAATCTCATGACCCAGTAGCATCTGCTTCAAAGCCACCATGAATTTGAAATGAGCATTTCTTAATTTGTTTGTTGCAGAACCAGGTACTCTTCCCTCTTGCTTTTATTTATATGTGTTTTCAAAGCCTGGGGTAACTTTTCATCATTATTTTTAAAAAACTCTACTATTTCCAACCTCTTTTTTACTTTACAATAACAATACTTCTTTCTCCCTTTAAAATTGTTCTTTAGGATTAACATATAAAATGATCCAATGCCAGGGGGCAAATTAGGAGAAAACTTGTTTTAAAGTAATAAAGCTTAATATGGTACTGAAAAACAGTGATGCTGTTCTATTTCTCTCCTAATCATGTGTTTTGTTTTTCACTGTGGTAAATATGCATAACAATAAAGTTATGAATTTAATCATTTAACAACCTTAAACATTACAAAATGTACAATTCAGAAGCATTACATCCCTTTGCAGTGTTTTCAGAGCTTTGTATTCATCCCAAATGGAAACACTATACCCACTAAATAGTAACTCCATGCCCCCTCCCCACCTTCCCTCAGCCTCTGGCAATTTCCATTCCACTTTCTGTCTCTATGAATTAGCCTATTCTAGGTACCTCATATAAGTGGAATCCCATAATATGTGTCCTATTGTGTTTGAATTATTTTACTTAGCATGATATTTTCAAGGTTTATCCATGTTGTAGCATGTATCTTTCAATCAAGCACTTTGAGGAGTGACTTTAGTTCTTTTAAGAACAATATTCATTTACAAATGTTAGAAACCGTGGATATATATTTTTTCTCACAGAAATTATAAGTAATACATCATGTCATATGGAGTAATATAAAAAAATACTGGATAGATTTAATGAAAGATTAAAATCTTGCAAGTTTCTTTGGGGAAACATTCAAAATCCTTTCATTAAGGAAGAGATCTCTGTTCATGGATATGTTCTAGGTTTCTAAACAGTGCTTGGCATATAATAGGTGCCCAGTAGATAAGTATTAAGGGACCCAATCAATTTAAAGCAGGAAAGCTGTAGTTACAATTATTGATTATTTCTCTGGATGATTCATTTTTTATTGTTGTTGTTAATCCTCACCCAAGAATATTTTGCACTAATTTTTAGAGAGAGTGGGAGGGAGGGGGAGAGACAGAGAGAAACCTCAATGTGAGAGAAACACATAGATTGGTTGCTTTCCGAACACGTCCCAGATAGAACCAAGGTGCATGTCCTTGACGGTAATTGAACCTGTAACCTTTCAGGCCCACGTGCTATCCACTAAACCATACCGGCTAGGGCTCTCTGGATGATTTCCATACTGCATGAAGAGTGTGTCCTATGCAATTGGAAAAGAAGCCTGTTGTGATCCAAGCTGCTAATGAAAGTCCAAACACATTGTAAATGCAAAGTGTGGCCAGCGTGTGTTTTTGTTATTTTAATTGATTTAAGAATAATGTGTGATTTGGATGGTGCAAATGGCTCCTTTTTAATATGTCTGTCTCATTCTGTTTAAATGGTCTAGAAAAACCAAGTTTAGTGACTGAATTGTAGCAAAATATAGATTTTTTAAAACATGATTACATTCTTAGTATAAATTATACAGGAAAGAGCAAATATTTAAGTAAGAATGACTCAGAATGTTGAAAATTATATGTCCAGATTTATTCTACATTGAGTTTGAATCAAGTTTAAATCATGTAAAAAAAAGTGATTAGGTAGATGTTACTTCAGTTAAAAGTGGGTTGCAGGTGAACCAAAACCTTTCAGTCATTTCTCCTTATTATATTTAGACTAATTTTGTGGAAATGCAAATCTAATTATGCCTTTCCTCTTCTTGAGCTGTTACAGCTTCCCATCTACTTTTGTGAATATCTTTCCCACCCCACTGGAGCAGCACTGGCCTTCTCCCAGGACCCAGTGCTTGTCCTATTCTCTCCCACCATGAGGCTGTTCTGCCAGGACTTTTTCCTACTCCATATGTGTACTTTCACTGGAACTAATTATATTTATAGGGAAGCCCTTCCTGATCTGCCTGAGAACATTATATATCTACTCTTACAACACAGTGAAATGAGAAGAAAACCCACTGAAACAATGTTTTACTGAGAGTAGCCAAGGGGAAGAAGCAGGGTGAAAATGCGAGGCAAAGTGGCCTCTTGAAATATTTATCACTTCCTGCCCTACCTCTGCAATAATATAGTTTTTATCAGAAGAACCCAGCCTCTGTCAGCAGCACTGTTAGAATTGCCTTCCTCAGGCTTGTCCAACTCTTTGACCCAAAGCCCCAAATCCTGCGACTATATTAAAATGACCAGAAGAAAGAAAGTTCATAAAACATAGAGGTTAAGCATTTTAGTCTCTCTAAAAAGACTTGGATTCTAGCCTCAGCTGTGCCTCTTACCTGTTCCTTTGGATAAATTATTTTTACTTTCTCTGTCTTTCATTGTCCTCCAGAAAATACAAACAATATCTATTTTCTAAGGCTGTTGAGAAGGTTCAGAGA
Organism: Lasiurus cinereus; assembly: GCA_011751065.1. Classification (NCBI taxonomy): domain Eukaryota; kingdom Metazoa; phylum Chordata; class Mammalia; order Chiroptera; family Vespertilionidae; genus Lasiurus; species Lasiurus cinereus. The sequence continues at coordinate 22,670,858 of JAAGEH010000311.1, forward strand.
GATGTAAGCATGAGCCTGACATACAATTAGCATCTGTCCTATCAAGTTTAGCTATTATGGTTACTTTTGCTGCTATTGTTATTATTCTGTGACCATGTTTCTCTTGAAATTTAGATCAATTTATCTTAATGGATGTACTGAAATAATCAACACTAGTGTGAATAGGCAATATTGTCTTAATCTTAAAGGTTTACAGGGAAAACAATGAAAAAAAATAAGGGGGAAATGCAAAGGAAGAAGTCCTTTTCATTTTAATCCATCAGATGTGTTGGCTATTAGTACCAGCAGTGAAAACAAAAACAATTGAAGAGAAAAATCTTCAATGGCTGTGGTTTCTTCTGGGAGAGTAGAGTTCTGTCATCAGACAATCAAGAAACCCTTTACTCTTGAAGCTTTAACCTTTGGCCTTGGAAATTATTGTTGATTCAGAGTTCAGGAGACATCCTATTTCCACTGACCAGCAGAATGGGGACTCCCAATGCCGTAGAGGGCGATTATTTCATCACATGAAGTTTAAGTTTGGAAAGCATTTTCACATAATAACATGGGTCCCCATGTGGCAAGTTTATATGGCACAAGATAAAAAGGAGAACTCTCATGGATACTCATACTTCTGGAACTGCCAATTGATTAACCTTTGGCAAGTTATTGAACCACTGAGAGCCTTCCTTGTATCCACTGAGCACACAATTGTTATGGTGAGCCCTAAAGCAGCATGCAGACTTCTAGGCTGGCTCAGTGTCGCCACTGAGAAAATCCTGGCTCTTACATTCTCTCTCCCTCTGAGTGCCTTACATTTTCAAGAATCTAGCCACTATTTATTCTAGAAGCGAGTCTGATTTTTAAAATATGCAAAAATAATACTTAATCTGACTTACTGGGAACTAATCATTCTTTTTGTATTATGATAAAATGCTATTTTTAAAGTGTTGATGACTCTTACACCCAGCCCTAATCTATTGGGTTAAAATGAACAATGGTTGCATAATGATGAACTTGGGCAAACAGAAGTGTTTTCTTTAAAAATCTTTCTCATAATAGTCAGTTTTTCTGTATTAAATTATGAATAATTGATAACAACAGAACTTTCCCACTCTGGTAAACAAGCGTTTCTCTTATCGTTACTCTGAAAGGAATTTCAGCAGTGTTTTATTATTCCCCCAAAACTGAAATCAATTAGAGATATGAGTATAGTAATTGGTATATAAAAATTTGAAGAGCGTTCCAGCCAGTGTCCTTCTTACGTTGCCAAATGGAGAGGTATTTACTTGTTGGTGACCTCAGGCATAGATGCAGTCCTCATCCTCCCACAGTAACAAGCAGCAAGACTGAAGCGGCATAAAAAGGGTCAATGGAATAGGTCATACATCATATGGGGAGGCAGATGTTGGAACATATTGTAATGGATTACTGTGCAGTACATGGAGATGGCTTATGGAGGAGAAAAAGCAGGCGGGGAGAGCATGAGAGAGAAACTATCAGTTGGTGTTTTCTTGCCTGACTCGCACAAATAGATCTGGTTCTTTACAGAACTGCTTCAATTAGAAAAGTCAAAATGTGCGTGTGTGCGTGTGTGTGTGTGTGTGTGTGTGTGTGTGTGTATGTGTATGTTTAGCTAGTTAAGATTTACTTGTATGTGATAAAATGAAGAAACCCTTTTTAATCAGTTGATTTCAAGTGTTTCTTATTTATATGCTTTGGTATCTGCAGTGTGACAGAAACAGCACGAGAGCATCACACCTGTGAAAAAGGTCTTAGGATTTATGTTAGTTCAAATGCATTCTGTAATTTTGAGCAGGATGCCACTTTCACACCCTCTCAGCACTCCACTCCTAATTGATAGCTCCACATTCCATCCAAGTATCACATTGAGTGGGACTCAATTTGGAATAAATAATAAAGATCTGTGTATTATTAATATTTGGTGATAGCAGTTGTACATGGATAACGTGGCTTCTTTGTTCAATTACAGTTCAGATTTAATGTTATAGTGTATTAGTTTCAGGTGTATTAGTTTCAGCAGTTGGACAATCAGATACTTCACAAAGTGTTCCCCCCTGATATTTCCAGTACCTGCTTAGCACCATGTGGGTTTTAATCATAAAAATGCACTACAGTGAAACATAAGGGAGAAAGAAATATGGAAACATCAATGATAAGAGAGAATCATGGACTGCCTCCTGCATGCGCCCTACTGGGTACTGAGTCCGCAACCCAGGCATGTGCCCTGTGCCTGACCGAGAATCAAACCATGACTTTCTGGTTCATAGGTCAATACTCAACCACTGAGCCACACCGACTGGGCTAATATTTTACTTTTTATTCCAGTTTTTCCAAGACATATTACCAGGAGTGGTTAGATAGATAGATAGATAGATAGATAGATAGATATAGATAATCTATCTATCTATCTATACACACACACACACACACACACACACACACACGGGAAGAGAGAGAGAGAGAGAGAGAGAGAGAGAGAGAGAGAGAGAGAGAGAGAGAGGCCTAGTGCACAGATCTGTGCAATAGTGGGAGTCCCTTGGCCTTGCCTGCACCCTCTCTCAATCTAGGAACCCTCAGGGGATGTTGGACTGCTATCTTCAGCCCAATCCTCACAGGCCAGGCTGAGCGACCCCACTGGTGCATGAATCCATGCACCTGCCCTCTAATATGCATATAAGATCTGTGATTAATCTCTTCCTGCCCTCTCCCCTTCCTCCTTCTCTCTAAAATTTATCGGTCTATTCCATGTTTCCATGTCTGTGCATTGAGCATCCGTCCCCTAATAGTCAGTGTGCATCATAGCTACCAGTCGAACAGTTGCTTAGGCTTATATATATATAATGGCCCAGTGCACAAAATCCACGCACTCAGTGGAGGGTGGGTCCTTCAGCCTGACCTGTGCCCTCTTGCAGTCCAGGAGCCCCGTGGTTGATCACCCTCTAGAGGGAGCTACCACCCACTGCCACTGGAGGGTTGCCTGGGCCTTCTTCTCTGGGGCAATCACAGAGCCTCCTCGGCTGGTAGCCTGGCCAGGCCTCCCTCTGTGGAGTGATTGTAGGGTGATGATGGAGCCCCATGACCAATCACATCACACCTGCCTTGGCGTCAGCAGTCAGTGCTGGATCACTTCAGTGCTTGTGAGGGCAGCAGTCAGTGCTGGGTTGCCATGGCACACGTGACTCAGGAGGGACCAAGAGGTTAGCAGTTCAGCCCGCTCTCCAGTCCCTGCTCACAGGAGCCTGCTGCGCATACAGCTTGCCATTTGGTCAGCCGTTCAGTCATTTTGGATGTTATGGACCCTGGCTTTATTTATTTATAAATACACACACACACACACACACACACACACACACACACTGAGTGGCCAAATTATTATGATCTCTGAACGCATAGTAATCTGGCCACTCATTGTATATCCTATATAATATAAGGCTAATATGCAAATTGTCCACTTGACCAGGAGTTTGACCAGCAGGAAGACTGGTCAACTGCCTATGTCCTATATGGAGATGTGGATCATAATAGGAATAGTTTCTGCCTTGGATCCCCTACCAGCCAGTCCCTTGTTTTCTCAGACATGTTTCCAAGTAGCTCACCTGTTTCCTCCAACAGCAGACTTTCCTCTACCTTCCACCTGTGGCTTGTCCTCCTGCTGTCTCGAATTGCCTCTGGATGTCAGCTGACCATCCATTCTTAGAAGGCTCTGTTCACTCAGATCATTTCCTTACATAATCTGCTTTTGACTCCTATGTTCTAGTAGCTCCAACTTGTTCATTTTTTAAATTATGCACCATTGATACAGCTATTAGTTTCCTCCATTTGGACAACTCTGAGTTGACATACTCTCAGTTTGTTGTATTTCTTACTCTCAAGTTTAGAAATTGTGTCCAGCCTGGCTGGCATGGCTCAGTGGTTGAGTATCGACCTATGAACCAGGAGGTCATGGTTCAATTTCTGGTCAGGGCACATGCCCAGGTTGTGGGCTCTGTCACCAGTGTGGGGTGTGTGGGAGGCAACCAAACAATGATTCTCTCACATCATTGATGTTTCTCTCTCTCTTTCCTTCTCCCTTTCACTCTGAAGTCAATAAAATTAAGTTTTTTAAGTAAAGATGAAGGTGTGTCTAAATGCAAAAGATCCTGAATCTCCCAAGTTGTGTGTACTTAGTTGAATTTGCCCTACAAGGTGACTAGCTAATCCCTGGTACACCCAGACTGCTACTCCCTTGATGTCCTTGGGATAAATGCCCCAGCTGGAATTTGCATTGGAGATAAAGTGAAAATTCTTACCAATTCCTCAGATACCTTCCTCCAGTCACCTTCTCCCATGGTTTATGTTAGAGTTGCTGAAGCAGCAAGATAAATGCTTCACTCCTCCAGTCCTGACTCCACTTCTATGGATTAACCACCGAGGAGGCTAGGAGAGAACTCCAACCATCAATTCCTTAGTCCAAGCCTTTCATCCATACATAGAATTGTCTAAGAGTCTCAATCTTGAATACTAGCTGTCAGCTCTTCCTAGTCTTCATTTTTATCCAGCAGTCACCTTAGTGGTTAATACAAGTCATTATGTTTCAGAGCTCACATGTTTGGCATGCTAGTATTCTTTAATGGGTACAGAACTAGTGTTCTGTTGATGGACACGGGTTTCTTTCAGTTTTTGGCTATTGTGACTAATGTGGTTCCAATCATGGGTGTACAGATATCTGTTCCAGTCTCTGCTTTCAGTTATTTTGGGTATAGACCCAGAAGTGGGATTGCTGGATCATATGGTAGTTCTGTTTAATTTTTGGATGAATTGTCATACTGTTTTCCATAGCAGCTGTACCATTTTATATTCCCACCAACAATGCACAAGGGTTCCAGTTTCTCCATATCTTCACCAACATTTGTAATTTTCTTTTTTTGTTTATTTTTTAATAATAGCCATTCTATTGTGAAGTTGTACATTGTGGTTTGCATCCAGATATTTTGAAGGTTTGTTTGTCAAAATGGGAGAGTAAAACATACTTTATTTAACACTGTACTAGCATGATTTGTAAAATGTAATTTCTTATAAATTTGGTATGTGAGTTTCTGTTTGCACTTTGCATTTTTGCCCTGGGATCTCATATATTTAAGGTCTTCCTTCCTCCCTCCCTCCCTCCCTCCCTCCCTCTCTCCCTTCATCCCTTCCTTCCTTCCTTTTTTCTTTCCTTCTTTCTTTTGTTACAATATACTTGGAGAACACCCAAAGGAAGAGCAGACAATATTAGAAAAAGAAAGTCCATGTTTAAACTTAAGTTGCTCTTGCCAAAACCGGTTTGGCTCAGAGGATAGAGTGTTGGTCTGCGGACTGAAAGGTCCCAGGTTCAATTCTGGTCAAGGGCATGTGCCTTGGTTGCGGGCACATCCCCAGTGGGGGGCGTGCAGGAGGCGGCTGATCGATGTCTCTCTCTCATCGATGTTTCTAACTCTGTCCCTCTCCCTTCCTCTCTGTAAAAAATCAATAAAAATATATTTATAAAAAAAACTTAAGTTGTTCTGATAATTTTTGGTGAAGGAACATTGTGAAAAATAATGTGCAAAGCAGATTTATTCACATTGAAACATGCTGATATGTTTTGAAAGATTTTCTCCAGTACATTAGTTTCTCTTTAAACTCCACATTTAAGTTACATTAAGAAGCTGAAATTAAGTAATAAAGATAACACTTATAGAGCCTTGAAATTGTTTTCTGAATATTCTCTTCACAAATGTTTTGTCCCTTCCCTTAAAAAAACAAACAAATGCTTTCATTACACATCACATCTAATATATATCATACAATTTGATTTAAACTTTAGAAGTACACATTTACCTATTTTTAAAATCCTAATAAATGGCAGTGCACATGTTCTAAAACCTCTAATCCAAGTGGTTAACACAGTGGATATATATTAACTCTTATTACCAGATTTCAGTCCCTGCACTTAAAAAAAACACCTGTATTTTCTATGATATATTTGAACTTCAAAGTGCTATTTTTTTCTTAACCTATATCTTACTTTTTTTTTCTGCAAAAGTCATGTTTATTTTTTAATTTTTTTCTTTATTGATTAAGGTATTACATATGTGTCCTTATTGCCCCATTGCCCCTCACCCTACTCATGCCTTCACCCCCCTATTGTCTGTGCCCTTTGGTTAGACTCATATGCATGCATACAAGTCCCTTGGTTGATCTCTCCCCCTTACCTCCTCCCTCCCCTACCTTCCCTCTGAGGTTTGATGGTCTGATTGATGTTTCTCTATCTCTGGATCTGTTTTGTTCATCAGTTTATGTTATTCATTATATTCTATAAATGAGTGAGATCATGTGATATTTATTTTTCTCTGACTGGCTTATTTCGCTTAGCATAATGCTCTCCTGTTCCTTCCTTGCTGTTGCAAATGGTAAGAATTCCTTCTTTTTACCACAGCGTAGTATTCCATTGTGTTTGAAAATTTAAGTCTATATTTGTTTGCTTATTAGAGAGTTTAGAAGTCATTGCTAAATTCTGAATGAGAGCTTACTTGATCATCAAGACTGATAAAGGATTTTAACTTCCAGCCAAATTAAACAACCTCATGGGTTTCATTAAACATTAAAAATAAGTAAAATTCATTTATAGTTACATATACCTCTTTTTTCTTTCATTTATGGGCTGATGTTGGATATGAGATAACATTCAGAGAAAATTATTCTACCTATACAAATAATTTTAATTCAACAAAAACAATCTTAAATGGTTTTGCAGTCTGTTAGCCCTCTCCATTCAGATAATGGCAGGCCATGTCAAAGTTCACAAATTTCTTAAAGAATCAGTATTTGTACCATACAGCATTTAGAAAAGACAATGTTTTAGTCATAATTTTAATGTCCTTTAAAAAATATTTTTGTGCTTTTTGTACCCAGTTCTCCTATCTAGTGTGTAGTTGGGTGACATGAAAAAGGAGATGTGAGGAGTAAAAAAAAAGGGAGGGTAAGGACAAAGACAATAATAGACATAACTTATTTTGCACTATTTCTCCATTAAAGTATGGATCTCCTTCTCTCTTAATCTATGGCTGCAGTAGGGGAAGGGAAGATAGTTGAATCAAACCATATGCTGTCATATGTTACGGACTCCTGAGTAACTGTCAGAATGTAGAGTCAGCCATATCTCTGGGGACTTCATGCAAATTTTTCTCACAAGAAAGAAACACCTGATAATAGATTCTAGTTCAAATAAAAACTTAAGCTTTGATTTAAGCAATAAAAAAGGATCTTCAAAAATAGTTTATATCTATTAAAAGCTTAACTCCTAGTGAGTGCTTTTTATTCTCTAAATAATAAATATGTGGGATTCAATAAGTAGTATATATCCACTGATCAGAAGTAAGGCATTTCTCATTTGTATTTTCCAAAATATTTAAGAATATTTAATGTCTTGGTTCAATTGTCTTTTCAAAAATATATTAACTTTTTCTAATAATCTTTACCTAATTTTTCTGTTCATAATTCTAAATTGACTTAGTTACTATTACAATAATGGCTACAATGGGCATATTAAGCTATTTTTTGTTCTTATGCTGATAAGATTTTAAAATTAATTTTCTTTGTTCCTTTCAAGTGAGTAGAATGAATGCATGAGTTTCATCAACATCACCAATAGCTGTTTTTTCCTAATTCCTCGAATAATAAAGTGATGCCGATTTCTTTTCAAGTTTTTAAAATGTCATTGTCATTATTAAATATATATATATATATATATATGCATATATATATATATATAATTTATCCTGGAAATATAGTTTTGTTCAAGATTAATTATATTCTTTTATGCAGTTCATTTCTGCCTTTATTCATTTCTTCCTTCTAGGATTTTCTGAGAAAGTACTAAATAATAGAGACATAATCCCTGCCTTCAAGGAGTTTGCTAGGCAGTAAACATTTTGAGGAAACAAACAGTGATATATGGTTTCATCACTACCTAATGCTTTTAGTGCAAATACTCCATATGGCAATTAGACACTAGGCTAGTAGCCAATGGGAGAAGTTGTGTTTTTAGCAATTTGGGGAAAATAGCTTACTTATTAGGGTGAAGTGGCAAGAACTTGCCATCTCAAGTAATTAATGAAGTAATTTACCTTAGAATTTAAATAGGCTGTTTTGTGGAATTTCTCTACTCCTAGCACTGAAAAGTACTGAACACTAGCTCAGACTATCTGAGTAAAATTATTATCTTCATAAAGAAAATACAATCATATCTAACTGGTTAAAAGCCATGTTATCCAAATACCATTGTAATAGTTTCCCCCAATTAGCAATTAATAGTGCAAATTAATTAACTCTATAACCTGTACTAATTAACTAGTTCAAGTTAAAATATATGTTCTTTATCATCCCTTCAGATGTTTTTAAGACATGTTTTTTATTTGATTTTAGAGATAGAGGAATGGAAAAATAGAAACATCATTGAGAGAGAAATATGCATCAACTGTCTCTTTCACTCCACCTATGGGGGAGTAGGGAGTTGAACCCACAACCCAGCATGTGCCCTGACAGGAATCAAACCAGTCACCTCTTGGTGCATGAGATGGTGCTTGATCCACTGAGCCATACAACCCAGGCCAGACTTTAGTTTGATCCTACACTGGATCATTACAACTCAGCACCAAGAATGCCTGCTAATGAACTCCCAGCCCACTGTCAGCCTAGGAGTGCTTTGGTACACAGGGCGCAGGGCAGGAAAACAAATAAACACTGATTAGGTTTGGCTAAGATAAATACAATTCAAGCTCATCTTTTTATAGATCCAGGGCACCATGCTCTTAATGCTTAAAGAAGTGTTTAAGGAGCTACGTGTTAGGGGAGGCCCATGACTGAATGATCCTAGCATTTTTACTACCACAACATAAAATTACAGGAAAATTTTTCTGTGTTACTTGCTTCTTTGTGTTTTTTTGCTTCTGTTTTTTTTTTCTTAAGGAAGAAAAGATATGTGTTTTGGCTGTCTTACAAAGATAACAATGATTATGTATACTAATGAAATTGTACGATAGGTGAATATGTATGTACTATATCTATGAAATGAAGTCTTTATATAAATTATGTGATTCATCCTGTTCAGTTTCTTTTTACTTTTCTCCAGTTAATATGAATTTTGAGTCATTTTTCCCCTCTTCATTGTCACAAGTGTTACTTTTCAACTCAAGTTATCACTAAAAATATCACCACTAAATTTTGATAACCTCATAATTGATCATTTTGCCTCATCTTTATTTTAGTTAAAAATATCATATATATTGCTCTCAGACATTCAATGACTGTCTCTTATCCACATATTAAATTTAAATCCTTCTGCCTATATTTCAAGCTTTTCTAGAAGGTGAACTAAATCTACAAATCCAGTACTATTTTACTCTGCCCAGGACACACACTCAATTAGGTCATTGTTCTTTCTACCACATCCTCCCAACTACTCACTGCTCCACCCTATCCTGTGTTCCCTTTGAAACAACTAACTCACTCCTGCCCCTGTACCTTTTTTAAAGTTATTCTCCTTTTCTACAATGCCACCTCCATTTTTTATGTTCACCTTAGCTACATATCTTTTATGAAAACATATCAGAATGCACTAACTCATTTACTGTTTTTGTTCAGTAGCATGCAGTTATAGTACGTGAATAGTCTCACTGTTTTATGTTTATCAATCTTTACTTAGGAAAGAAATTATGTTTATTTGTTTTCTGTATCCTTCACCAAACTACCATAGTCCAGAGTATATAGCAGGTTGTTAGCATATATACTACCTAGCGCCTGCCTTATGTGGTTCAGTGGTTGAGGATCATCTCATGAACTAAGAAGCAGTTGGCTTATACTTACCTGGCAGGAGAGATACCATGATCACGAAGGTGGTTTTCCCAGGGCGAGGCTTATCCATTGCACTCGGGATGTGCTGACCCCTTCGATTTCCCCAAATGTGGGAAACTCAACTGCATAATTTGTGGTAGTGGGGACTATTAAAAAAAAATTGGCTCTATCCCTGGTCAGGACACACGCTCAGGCTGTGGGCTCTATCTCCAGTAAGGGGCCTTTAGGAGGTAGCCAATCAATGTTTCTCTCTCATCAGTGTTTCTCTCTCTTTCCCTCTCTCTCTAAAAATCAATTAAGACATATAAGAATTATTAGTTATTTATCAAGCATTCTTTGCCATGTGTTTTTCTGGAGTATTTTATACATATTATGTGATTTGCTTCTCACAACAGCCCTACTAAAGCTCAGTTTTATTTATCCCTGAATTTTCAGATTATTGATTTGTGCCTCATTTTACTTGCCCAAGGTCAGTGGCTCAGGCATGGGATTAGAATTGAGGTTTGCCTTACTTTTAACTGTTCCACTAGAGGTAGAAATCATGGTTCTTAAAGGAGCTCAAAATGCTGGACAGATAAAAATGTAGGCTTATGGAACAATGTGAGACAAAATTGAGGATTATTTATATGTATCTACACACAAAGAAACATACTTATGAACATATGACCACCAAGAATACACTAAGTAATCAATGAGTAGATACAATTTAATCATATGTGATTGTTTATTTTAAAAAATCCTTGTTGATTTACTACAGAGATGTAGAGAGGGAAATGGAATAAAAATGGAGTATTTTAAGCAATGTAAAGACTGGCAAACCTAATGCTCCATGATGTTGTGTGTTCATTAGTTTTAAGAAAGTGTCAAGTTATTGTGCAAGGCAAAAGAGTCATTCTGTTAGTCTCATAATGTGAGCATTATTTTGTAAAGCTTTAGTTCTTAATGTTTAGAGTTTCAATTTGTTTTTTATGTTTAAAACAACTTAACTATTAGTTAAAGTAGATTTATTATAATACATCTTATTATTTAACTCTTGGTTTTATCTGCCATCCTTTCAAGGAAAATGTTAGACTTCTGTTTTTATATAGATTTTATATATTTATAAAAAGCATGTAAATGTCCCCTTGGGAGTTCGATTACTCCTTATGGCATGCACTGACCATCAGAGGGCGGCGTGGAATGAAGGAAGGCCTCAGCTGGCACCCAGAAGGCCCCAATCACCTCTGATCGCTGGCCAGGCCTAGGGCCCCAATCACCTCTGATCAATTAAATCCGTGCATGGGTAGGGTCCCTAGGCCTGGCCAGCGATCTGGGCCAATCTGCGGGGAGACTGCAGGGGTGATCAGGGCCTCCGCTGTCACCTGCCTTGGCTGGCCTGGGGCCTGCAGGCTGGGGGAAACTCCTGCCTTGAGCATCTGCCCCTGGTGATCAGTTCACATCATAGCAACTGATTGTTCCACTGGTCGTTCTGCTGTTTGTTGTTGATTTGCATATTAGGCTTTTATTATATAGGATTGTATATGCATATAAAAGACCTGAGTTTGTTATATAGTTCACAGGATACTTATAACTACAGGTGGCTTTTCAATCTCCACCACATGGTTCTTCTTTCCCCTCAGCAAGGTCAACTAGTGGTTCTGGGATTGTAGATCTCACTGAGTACAGACACCTATTGTTATTTTTAATTTTCCTTAAGAGTGTGTAATAAATAAAATATTAATCATCTCTTTACTCCCTTCTTTTAACATCAGTCAACACACATATTTAAATGGATATACAAATGACTTTAATTTTTTATAAGGTTGAATGATGTCACAGCAGCAATTAATTTGTAAGTTACCATCCTTTACATATACTGTATAGGCAGGTATGAGAACCACTGTTGGTGTCTTTAAATCCACTGAAATTTCTTATTAATTTGTGAATAACCAGATTAAGATTCAGCAGTACTAAAATGTCTGGTTTATGTTAAAATTCCAGCAGACCTGAGGTACATTAGATTCTCTAAGACTTGAAGCCTTTTTATGTTTCTGTAATGTAATATAAATTTAATGAACATATATTAATTGATATAAATTAAAATGTATTCGAAATAGAGGCCAATGAGGAAAATCGATGTGGTTGGTGGCAAATGCAGTGATCTGGGAATAGTGAGAAGTTTTGATCAGAGTTGGGAAAAAAAATAACTATATATTGTCCTGTCATCCAGATTTAAAATTTTTCACATACTGCTAAATAGAAATGAAAAAAATATTAATTTAAATTTTTGATCTGGCTACTTGAATCTAAAACAACCTCCTTGTTTTAAGATACCACATCATATAGCTATCATTATCAAATTAGAACTTTGCTCTATTATTAAATTGACTTTTAGAATATTTTATTGGTTATTTAGTAAGCATGATTGCGTGATGGCCTAGCAAAGTGTGTATGTTTAGACAGTAATCCTGAAAACCCAAATCCTCAAGATAATTTCAGGTTTGTCTTCATTTAGATATTATGAGGTAAAGTGGGCTTCTGGCAGCATCTTAATTTTTATCAGTGTAGGTAGACTGGCCAGATAATGTTCTTCCAAAACTCCTTCCATTCCTGCTCAATGGTTTTCTTTGTTGTTGTTGTTTTTTGTATTTTTGTACTTCTACACAACTAACAATCACAAAAAATTGTTACAGGTGCTCATTTCAACAAGTCCTGAAAAAAAAGGGCATAATATTTTACACATGAATAATAGGAAAATTACTCTGAATATGAAGCTGCATTATTTGTAACACACTGTGTAAAATTTAAAATATGTAGAACAGAAAGAGGTCTTGACCAAAGAATGACATACTTGCCTTCCAGAGATCTTGGGAAAGAGTAACTATACAGCCTGTTATTTGCTTAGAACCTCTGCGCATTCCGAAGCTGAACCTCTTTTATGTAGTCCCTGTTACTCCTCCCATAAAAGTCATGGATGTTTAGGTGACAGCTTCTTTCTTTAAGTATTCCAGGGCACTAAGCAAAAATACCCATAGGAAAAGTACCATATCTGAAAGTAGGTACAGTCTGAAGGGTGCATTAATTTTATCGCTGAGTCTTTTTTCAATGTTCCCCCCTCTCTCTGTTTCTTCCGCAGCAGTTATATGCTGCCCAGCTGGCTGCGATGCAGGTATCCCCAGGAGGAAAGCTCCCAGGCATACCCCAAGGCAACCTCGGTGCTGCTGTATCTCCTACCAGCATTCACACAGACAAGAGCACAAACAGCCCACCACCCAAAAGCAAGGTACCCTTTTGAAGAAGCTATATCTTTTACCATTTCGAGTTTTACTTTTCATTCAGTGATATTTATTGAATATCCATTATGTGCCAGCGACGGGGCTAAACTGTGGGTGTTCAAGGAGATAAGAGTCTAGTAGGTTCAGTGCGTGTACATTCACACACATACATTTAGCATCATTTATTCCACAGATAGGTATAAGAAATGAGTGCTACAAAGATTTATAAGGTAGTTTATTGTATACAAGTTGCTTACTAGTATTATAAAATGTATATCCATACTCTATGATACAAAGTCTTATAAAGAGTTACAGATAAAATGCTTTGGATGTTACCAGGACAGAAAGATTACCTACAGTGAGAGACCATGGGAAAGGTTTCCGAAAGAAGGGGCGACTGAAATAGAACTTAAAATATGAGTACAATGAGGTCATATAGAAAATAATGTTTTAAATATCAATCACTTATAATGTGTTATGCTATAAGTTTAATTTTAGATATATCATTCATCCAATGCAATTGTCAGGTAAAGATCCTATATAAAAAAATCCTAATATGCTAAGTGTCCAGTTGACCGTTCAGCAAATCAAAGCATAATAATGCTAATGATATGATAAAGCCATTCAACCACTCCCTATGATGTGCACTGACCACCAGGTGTAAGTTAACTTGCTGCTGGGGTCTGGCTTATCAGGACTGTGCAAAATGGGCCGGACATACCCTAGAGCAGCGGTTCTCAACCTGTGGGTCGCGATCCCTTTGGGGGTTGAACAACCCTTTCACAGGGGTCGCCTAAGACCATCAGAAAACACATATTTCCCATGGTCTTAGGAATCAACAGACCGCTCCTCAGTGTAGCAAAGTGTAGCAATGTAGTTTACTGTTGTCATATGAAGACTGTTACCCATGCTATACCACGATTCAAGACAAAATTTCATTTATTTGTAATTATAAATAAATATTTCACAATATATAATTACATATTGTTTTTGTGATTAATCACTATGCTTTAATTATGTTCAATTTGTAACAATGAAAATACATCCTGCATATCAGATATTTACATTACAGTTCATAACAGTAGCAAAATTACAGTTATGAAGTAGCAAAGGAAATAATTTAATGGTTGGGGTCAACACCACATAAGGAGCTGTCTTAAAGGGTCGCGGCATTAGGAAGGTTGAGAACCACTGCTCTAGAGCCTTCTGGTAGTCCCTCTCTGGCTGGCCAACCTCCCATGTCCCTCTCTGGCTATGGTTATGCACCAGTGGGGTCCCTTGGCCAAGCCTGCTCTCTCTCACAATTCGGAACCTTTCAGGGGATGTCAGGAGAGCTTATTTCTGCCTGATCCCACAGGCCAGGCTGCAGGCCTCCATTGGTGCATGAATTCATGCACCAGGCCTCTAATATGAAGATAAATAATAGTGTTAGAGGTAAGACTATGTAGAGCTAGTTTAGTTTTAGGAGCTAAAGAAACATTTTCTGAGAGAACATGGAAAAGAATCAGGGGAGGTTTTAATAATTTGTTTCTTAATTTAGAAGAAGAAGAATGCAGAAAAATTAAATTTCTGTGTTTGTAAAGACTGGACTTATTAGATGATATGTGTGAAGATATTAAAGTTTCTATGGATGAATTAAGAAGAGTAGCCATAGAGTAGTTTTCTCTGAGATTACTTAGAGAAATATCTGCATATATTCTCTACCTATTAGAAAATGTTAAGTAGAAAACTGATACAGTTATATATCCTTAGTGTTTGTTTTTTGCTGAATTACCTAGAAAATTGCTTCTGTTCTTCGTTCCATGAAAGTCATGCTGAAATGACTAAAGGGTAACAGTGTAAGAGTAGCCACAGTCACACAGTTGAAAAAAAAAAAATTAGGAAGTGCCGAAACCACTTTGGCTCAGTGGATAGAATGTCAGTCTGCCGATGGGTCCCAGGTTTGATTCTGGTCAAGGACATGTATCTTGATTGCAGGCACATCCCCAGTAGGGGGCGTGCAAGAGGCAGCTGATTGATGTCTCTCTCTCATTGATGTTTCTAATTCTCTATCCCTCTCCCCTCCTCTCTGTAAAAAAATCAATAAAATATACTTAAAAAAATTAGGAAGTATTAACAAGGGAAAAAATCCAAGAAATTTGTTAAGCCTTTATGCCCTGGTAGCTACCTTTCACAGTTAACCAATTAATCCAGAGACTGAACTGGAAAGAGAAAGGGTCGGTTTGGAAAGTGTGCTCCAACCTCTGCCTTCTCAAAACTCCGAAGTCCTTTGCTGTATTAAGAGAGAAATAGACTGAGTGGCCAGATTATTATGACCTCTGAATGCATAATAATCTGGCCACTCGGTGTATAACCTATATAATAAGAGACTAATATGCAAATTATCCCCTCAACCAGGAGTTCAACCAGCAGGCAGGCTGGCCAACTGCTCATGTCCCCTTCCTCTGGCCAGACTGGCCAGATCCCACCCATGCATGAATACATGCACTGGGCCTCTACTACACACACACACACACACACACACACACACACAACACACATATATATTCAGAGATCATAATAATCTGGCCACTCAGTGCATATTTGGAAGTATAACTTAACCTGGACAGGGGCCTTAGAAGGTGACTCCACAGCAATATGTGCAAATATACAGTACAAATGATTATATACACCAGTGACATTAGGAAATATACATATGCCACTTGTCAGATCTCTTCCAGCTGTGTAATGGGCCTTGCCTGTTGAGTGCTTAATATATACCTAAGGCCTGGTCTGCTTTACTTTATACTGACAGCAGAACATACCTTTTTTTCAATAACAGTTTACATTCAATAGTATACTGTATTAGTTTCGCATGTACAGCAAAGTGGCTAGAAAATTATGTATTTTACAGAGTGGTTCCCCTGATACTTCAAGCAGCCACGGGGCCCCACACACAGTCATCATGACTCAATTGACTGTATTTCCTATGCTTGAATTTGTGTCTTTGTGCCTATTCTGTAACTACCAATTCATACCACTTAATCCCTTCACCCTTTTCTCCCAGCTCCCCTACAACTGTCAGTCTAGAACATACATTTTCTCAAACTTGATAATAATTATAACATTTAGTCAATACAATTTAATTTTAAAGCAGTGTCTCATGGGTCAGTAGTTGTAATATATTACATACACAGATTAAGTTTGAATAAAATAAGTAGCTGTAGCCACATAGTCATTGTCACACACAAATAACTCTGTGAGGTATTATTGTTTTTCTTGATTTACTAATGTGATTTTTTTTACATCATGCTTTATAATGATGCTTTACATTAGGACGTTTTTATTTTTTTAATTACAGTTCACATTCAGTATTATTTTATAGAGGGTATTTTGTTTTATTACTTATCATTTCAAAATATCATTAATGTCTTCTCCCAAAATCACTTAATCATAAAATTTTTGGTGTTAGTCAACCTTATCTATTTTTGTATCCATTCATCTATTCATTCATTCATTTAATTGATTGATCATTGTTCTTAGGTAACAATGGCAAACATAAAAGTGACTGAAGGTTTTCTTTGCCAAATTAGGATGCTGCTTTATAAGCTGTATGGTTCTAGACACTCATAGAACTCCACAGACTGTGTGTAGAACTGATTATTTAAGAATTGTTAAAATTCTGCAACATTTTATGGTTTCACATATCTGTATTTATTTAATATTAGCAAAAAAGTAAGTTGTTTCTGTATCTATGATTATATATAATTTAACAAATATATTTTACCTTTAAAATTCAGTTCTCTTTGAAAATTAGCTCTGCCTTGGCCGGTGTAGCTTAGTTGGTTGGGTATTGTCCCATGCACCAGGAGTTTGCTGGTTTGATTCCCAGACAGGGCATATGCCTGGGGGTGCAGGCTCCATCCCATTTAGGGGGCATGCAAAGGCAGCAGATCCATGTTGTACTCTCACATTGATGTTTTTCTCTCTCTTCCCCCCTTCCTTTCTCTTTCTCTAAAAATCAATAAACTATTCTTTAAAACAAAAAAGAAAATTAGACCTCATGGCTTTTCTATCATATAAAGTTTAATATAACTGCAGATGTTATATATCCTCTCATCTGCAATTATTGTTAAATACATAAAAAATTCAATATAAATAAAATGCCTCTTTTTACTAATAAGTAACAACAACAATATGATGAAAAGCTGTCTTTTCTTTGCTCAATATCCTCTAGCTAGAGCACTTATTGTCAGAAAAGATGCCTTAAATGTGCTTGTGTTTCACTCAGCAGTAAACTTTAATAGGTTAAAAACAGCCTGACCAATAAATATAACCATCATCACTAGAATGAAGAACATGGCCAAAAATAAATAAAAACAAGCAGTAAATAAAGAGGAACCCTTTCAAAAATATTAATTTAGTTGTTTATAGCCTGGAATTGACATTTACATATAGCATAATAAATATTTTTACTTTGCAAAGATATTTTACTTCTTCATAATAATTATCATTTATTATTGCATTTAAAATTTTATCCAATAAATTCTTAGTTTCCTGAGAAGGTATTTTTATGTGTTTTATTAGTGAATTTTCGTGTCTTAGATATTGTAGAATTATTTTATTAAAGGGCTTTGCGTTGTCTGCATACCTACCCAGCATAAACCTGATGGTTTACATTGACAGTCTATTTATTGTTCAGAACAATGGACTTGTAAGTCACATCCAGGTGATGATGTAAGGAAAATGATCTTATTGGCAGCTGTAAAAATCATGCTCTCTGGTTTTATTGCCTGCCCTTCCTCCTGGGGATGTCTTTGCCTTTGACTCACAACTCTGGAGAAGGACACAAACAAAACTTATTTGCAATTTGCAAAAAAATAAAAGGGGAAATCAAAAGGAGGGGGCTCCAAAAGACTGTAAAATTGTACAGCATGGGTCCTCTGATGCATGCTGTTTTCAATCTGCTGTGTGCCAGTTGGAGGCTTGGGGAGTGTGTATGCGCGCGAGAAAGGGTAATGCTGAGAAATGATAGAGTGGCTGTGACCTCCAAGCTCAGCCTGGAAATCCAAGACATTGATTTCACTTAGCATACCTGCTGAGAAATCTGGCGGAGTTCAGTTGTAATAAAAGAACAAGATTCTGTTCTAATGGTAATGGCGTATGACAGACATATCACTTTGTCCTCAGCGCCAGAGAGAGGAGAAGTGGAGAGAGGTCACCTGACCTGCCTGTGGTGTTGTTCCAGTGTGGTACTGGGCTCTGAACTGCCGCCTGGGAACATAATTACTTATAATATTCAATGATGAAGAAACCTTTAGAGACCTCACCGTGAACCTCTGGAAAGCGCACACGGAAATTGGGTTTTGTGAATATGAAAACAGGAAAAGGAATCTGGTCTCTTCAACTCTGCATTGGGGGCCTTGGATAGTGTTGCTTGTTGAGTTATATGTATGTCCTTGAACTTACTGTTTGTGAACTGCTTTCATTAATGGCTGAAATAATGTCACCGGTTAACCTTATTTTTATTTTTATGTTTTGATTTTATTAGACACAAGCCAAGAAAATATTTTTTTTTCGTGGTCTATTTGTCAAAGATTCAAGATTCAGATCAGTAGCAAATTTTTTAAGTTTCTCAGGTATTACATAAAAATCTTAATTCATGTATACTTGTCTCTTTAGCAATTATTTAATTTTTTTCTTCTCTCAATTCTACCCCAGCACAATTTATTTTTTCGTTCCCCAACAAAAGGAAATGTATTTAATTCTTCAGAGATATTCTCGTTGATCATGTACTCACAGCTGTGCTTATGAGTAAATATCGGTAAATAACTTTGAATAAAATCTTGAACTTTTGTTCACAAGATATCCTAAAGAAAACTGTAGAAATAATTTTGCTCCTCAAATTAAGGAAAATTGTTTAGTTAAAGTATTATTTAGCAGTATTGGCCCTTGATTTTCAAGTATAATATTGTTGTTTTGAGTCTGCTTATGTTTCTTAACAAATGTGTGAATTATTTTTTTTATAGTTTAGCTTTCTGTACAAGTGTATCTAGAGACTTTTATTTCTGTACCACATATTTCTTTATTTAAATGATTTCTGCATTATTCATTATAGGCTTTTAAGAACCTAGATAGCCTTTGCTTTATAATAGTAATTGACCTCTTGATAGCATTTGCTTAGTTATATTTTTAAAATGGTTATATTTTTAATAACAGAATTACTATTAGCCTTAAAATAGTTATTTTAGGAGGAGAGTATTTTTACTCAGTTTCTCACATTGTTGGTAATCTGTAGGCTTATAATTCTGTGTTATCAAGAAATCCTCAAATGTCATAGATATGCTAAACATCTGAACTTCATATTTTAACTTTTTTTTCCTTGACAAAGTAGCCATTTCTTGGGGAAAAGTATAAGAGCAACTTGTAAATATTAATACATGTCTCTTAGTAGTTAATGAAAACTTATTGCCTACAGTAACCAAGAATAGTTCGTTTGAAAAGCTGATTACAAGAGAGAATTTCTGGGTGCTTTTCGGTTAACCTTACTATGATCCTTGTCATATCCCTGATCACAGTTTTGTCTTTGTCAATAATAGGAATACATAGATTCTCTGAATCAATTTTTGTTCTTGTTTTCAAATACTCTGGCAGCGATGTTCCCATTTGCTCAGCAGTAGCACCTAGGAGTTATGACAAGAAAAAGAAATATTTTTCCCAACAAGTCAGAAACACTCCTGGCCAGCTTATTAGACACAATCAGGTTCTCTGAGCTATTTTTATATTTATCTATCCTTATAAATATTGCTTCAAATTCAGAGGTAAGAAGTGGAACTATATTGTTATCCGATCCTATTTCACAGGAACAGTAATACATATCTTTTCTGATTTGCTAGCCATGTGCTTGTATTAGTAATGTCAGAAGTAACAGAGACTCCTGTTAGGACACCTACTTTTTGTTGCAGTGTACCAATCAGATGGTTTCATGCTCTCAAGTAATTATTATATCAACACATACACTGATCTGCAAGGGAGAACTGTATTTTAATACTGTGAGTCACACACTGTGGTATGCATACACACAAGATTATTTAGCAATATGTGTAAGTATAAGACATCATAGGATAATTCTGATTCATCTCAACTAAAAATTAGTTATAACAGGAGATGTGGAAACTAAAGCTTTTTTGCTAACTTTGAAACAGTAGTCCATAATCCCAAGTGGGAGGTAAGGGATGAACACATCTAGTATATCCACAACCAATGTCAAACCACCACCAAGGCTAACTATAAAAACATGATTTTTAATATTTGACAAAATCATCCTTTCAGGATAAAGCACAGGACATCAAAGAGACTTCATAAGTTTGAAACAGAGAAGTGCTAAGGCCTCTGCAAGAGGTTTTTCCATGATGGAAAGTTCAAAAAGCACTGCTCAATATAGCTATCACTGAATTTCATATTTTTTTCACATTTTCTCTACCTATGAAAAATTTTTAATCATACTAGTTGCTAAGATGTAATCGCCAAGATGTAAAAGTTCCTCAAATAGTACTATTTGACTTATCCTTAGAGCTTTCCAGGTCAAGATCTTAAATAAATTTTCACTTACTACACAGGGCTAGAACTAGTCTCTGAGTATACTATCTCTAAGTAACCCACAGAGCTTAAAGTAGTCTCCGTAAGAGAGAAGCTGTCCTGCATCTATATGTGGGAGATCAAATAAAATCACTGATCCATCCTGCACCTGTAGAAGCTGGTATGCTGTAGACTTCGTTTCTTTGAAAATTCCAGAACAGAAAGAGATGTTGGCCTCAGCTAATTATAACCACCTTCAACTGGGCCATTTTCTATTCTTATGCTTTAAACACTGTCTGGCATATCCATGAAATGCTGAGCAAAAAACATTTGCGCCTAAAAGCTTTTCTAAAAGAAAGGCTGTGTTGAGCCATAGGCCTGCTAAGGCAGTCTAAACCCCCTGCAGCAGTGCTAGATGGAGAAGACCATGTTCCCCACCCTGGGATTGGCAGGGCTCGCATATACAAACAGTTTCTGGGGTGGGGTGGGGGAAGGTGTAAATTGCTTCGAGAAAGTTACATTGGCTGTTGATAAAAGCGTTAGGATAGGGGAGGGTGGGATAGTGTTGAGACAGGGGCAGTCTGTCTAAGAAAGAAGTGTTTGCTCTTCTGGATTGGTTGTAGTTAACAGTCCAGAAAATATCGTGTCCAGCCTGGTAGTCAGCTCTTTGATTAGTCTCTCTAGACCAGTGGTTCTCAACCTTTTTAATGCCGCAACCCTTTAATACAGTTCCTCATGCTGTGGTGACCCCCAACCATAAAATTATTTTCGTTGCTACTTCATAACTGTAATCTTGCTATGTTAATGAATTGTAATGTAAATATCTGTGTTTTCCGATGGTCTTAGGCTCCACATCCGCTAGCAGAGTTGCCTAAGACCATCGGAAAACACAGGCATTTACATTACGATTCATTAACAGTAGCAAAATTACAGTTATGAATTAGCAACGAAAATAATTTTATGGTTGGGGGTCACCACAGCATGAGGAACTATATTAAAGGGTCATGGCATTAGGAAGGTTGAGAACCACTGCTCTAGACAAATGGGGAAATAGCCACCTGGAAGGTAACTCAGAATTTCACCACACTTTTAGGAATGCAATCAGTCTTTTGTTGGCTTCCCCCTGCTGCTGTTGACTCATTAACCTCTCTTCCTCTCTTTCTTCCACCCTCTGGCCTGCTGTAATTTAATTTAGGGCATTTCAGAACTTTCCCATATCACATGATGAGTCATTACTATGCCAGAGACTGAGAAAGCAAAAGTACTCTTCTATTACTTTCTTTTGGGGGGATCATTTGTCCTTTTGACTACCTAAAAACATTCTTCAAGTCAATTAAAATATTTTGTTTTCTATCCTAAATAATTGGTCAGTGCTTTATTTGAGCTACTGATTATTGACCCCTGGATTGAAACTGTTTGACTAGAGAATTAAGAAGTGACATCACAGAGAATTAATCTAAACCTCAGGTTTTATTCTTGATTCATTAAATTAAATATATTCTGCTTAAAAATATTCATAAAATAAGAATATTAATGGTCCCTTTTAGAAATACCATAGAATATAGGTTAACATTACAATTTTAATTAGTATGTTTATTAAAATTACAATTACTAGTATCTCCTTTAGCTGAAGAAAATAGTATATGTACGTATTTATTTGTTAGAGTTCACCAACAGATTTTTCTTGAGAGAGAACAAAGTATTCTGCTAAGGCTTTAAAGAGCGGATAGTAGAAATAAAACAATGCATTAATTAAACAGATGTAGGAGTCAGAAAAATAAAAGAGATGTAATATTGTAAACTGAAGATGGACTAGTTCAAAATGCAAAATACTCAAAATTTATTTAACAAAATGTATTAGATATTTTGTTTGTATAATTATGGAAGCTTAAGTAAGAAGGAAAGTCAGAAAGTACGTAGAGCAACCCATAATAACCAGTCACAAGGTCACTTTTCCTCTGCCTAGACCTCTTCATAAGGTGGCAGTATTTTATAAAGGGTAACTATTACTGTCACAATATTCTTACCTAAATAGAACTGTAATCAACTTTCCAGTATTCCTAATTGTGTTCTATTGAGTGCCAATTGTATTTGTTAGAACTCTTTCAGTGATAGAAAACTCAGACCAACTGGATTAAACAAAAAGGAAATGTATTCACTAACATTTTTTTTAATTCTTTTATTATTTTTAAAATTTTATTTTATTTTTATTTTTTCCCTATTGCCCTCTCCACCCCCCAGTGCATGCCTTCACCCATCTCCCCCTGCCCCCGCTTCCCCCTCATTGCCCTGTATCCACCGGCTATGCCTACACACATGCATGCATACAAGTCCTTCAGTTGATCTCTTACAGGCCCCTCCCCCCACAACCTCCCCTGCCTTCCCACTGTAGCAAGACAGTCTGTTCATTGCTTCTTTGCCTCTGCATCTGCTTCCCCCCAACCCCCTGATTCTTGTCTTTAAAAACATCTTTCCCCTGTAGGCTAGAAATAAACCCACAAGAGCAAAAGAAAAATGTTTGAATCCCAATTTCAATGTCTAATAGCTTTCAGTCCCAGTTTCAATGTCAAACAGTTCCTTATGTGTACATGTCATCAGTGGTACCTGGATGGTGGACAAATGGTGGCAATGCCAGTCCCCTTTGGTTTGGTCCTAGGCATACTGTAGCGATGCACAGCTGCTAACTGTTTGCATGGCAAGGCATCGTCTGCATCTTCCATCTCTGGACTGTTTCTCCTCTTGCCTTTGTGGTTGGCGCAGACCTGTCAGTTCCTCTCTGTTGCAGGAGTCTACTTGGTCTTGGAGTTGTTTTCTGAAAGTATATAAACATATTTTATAAAGATTATTCTGAATCTAGGTATGGCTTAATCAGAAATTCAAACAGTAGCACATGGAATTGGTTTCTATTTCTTAGCTCCGTTCTTATCTCATTCTTCACAGAACTGTCCCCCTTCAGTGTTCTGTACCACCCTATGCTTGCATATACCATTCATTGACTCAACACATCTTAATTTATGCCTCGTGGGGACCAAGTATAAATCAAAGCAGTAGAATCAGAGCTACTACAGTGAAGAACATAACAGTTTGCCCTCTCAAGGTTTTGCAGGTTAAGGGGAAGAGGCAAACTATGAGTAATTAAACAGATGGATTTGTGTATTGGTAATCACTATATAAAGCATGGTAACATGTAAAATGCCTGGGGACAAGTGAGGGGATCTTCTTTAGGTGGAGTTATAAAGAAAGCCCTCTCTGAATCATGAAAAGGAAAGTACCTGCCAAGGTCTGAGGATCTTCCAAGCCAGAGGATAGCAATTGCAAAGGCCCTAATCTGTCAGTGAGCTTGACAAAGTCAAGGTTTAGAAAATAGGCTGGAGTGGAATGATATGAACTGAGATTGGGAATGAGAAAGACCAGATCATGTCAAGGAGCTTGAGTTATATTCTAACTATATTCATTTTTAAAGAGAAATTATGTATTTTCCATTTGTCATACCACTTACTAAATGGTTGTACTTAGCTACATAATGTCTTACTTTCTTAGGGTGACTTGTCTTTGAAGCAAAGAAGAAAAATTGTTTTATCCCTTGAACCTGTTAATATATTAAGTGTCTCTACAATACCTCCTAGAAACACTCTGAAATTTGAGCCCTGATAACATATCCTGGATTTTGCCATTGGAGAGACAATTTCATTCCACAAATGTGGGATCTGAGTCCTAGGGCCTGAGGATAACTGTAAGCGGTTCAGACAGGTCTCTGACCTTGCAGAGCACAGAGTTTGTAGTGAGGAAAATGGTGAGGGATACAGACAGAAAAAGACAATCATCTACAAAGGTGGAAAGCGAGTGCCAAGAGTATGGATTGAATTTCGAATATTTCCTGGGGATTTTTCAGATTCACTTCCTTTATCAGAGGTTTTTCATTAGTAGTGTAAGAAAACACACATAATGGATAGTGCTTCTCATCACCTGGATGAAACAAATTGAAGGTTGAGTTTTAGGAGTGATATTTTGATACTAACACGAATACAAGAATATTGATTTAAGCATAATCATGTTAAAAATCTAGAATTGCTATTTATAAGTGCTCATAAGAGTGTTGGAATTTTTATTTTACTTACTATCTTTTGAGCCAGTTAACAAGTGACAGAAGAAAGCAGAGTCTAATTTATAATTAATCTGATTTTTGCTTTTTAATTTTTTTTATTTTATAACCCAGAGATATTTTGTCAGATCTGCTAAGTACAGCAGACTTTTAGTTATCAGTGAAAAATGTGCTACAATTTTAAAAGAACTACTACAGAGTAGTTTTTAAGTTATGAATAGCATCATTTTTATCATTGGGTTAAGCCTGTTAGCTCCTGAACTGAGATTTTTTGAGAAGACAAATATCTTTCAAAATCAATACCCACTTCTTTCCTCCATCTCACACTCTACTCCCTCCCTTCCCTTCCTCAGGTTATAAGCTTTATTAAAATCACACTTCTTGTCATATAAATATGTATAACAACTTATTTTTTAAAAATCTCCTAAAAATTTCTGTAAAATTTGATAAATAATATGATTAGTTTCTTGCTTAAAAATGACCTTATATGATTTATTTAAGCATGTACATTCATAATGCACTTAAAATTCTATTTGTTTTACTGATATTGAGTTTATACAGATCTGATATATCTGTTTTATTGTGTTGTATTCTACATTGTGACTTTTTTTAGTTATACTTTTTACATTTTCTCAAGCATACACAGGATGGAAATGGCATTAATTGCACAGTTAAGGAGAAATAGAGACTATTTTATCCAGTGTCTGTCCAAAAAGTTATCAGATGATGGAGGTCTGCATCATCATTTATATTGTTTTTCACTACTTCTAATAATCAACCATATTCTTAATTATGTTTTTTAAACCAAGACCAAAAATTATGTATCTTGATGAGTATTAAGTGTGAGAAAAAATGCTTCAACTGGTGCACAATGAGTAGTATCATTCATATTGACTGTTCATTATTGCTTAAGGTCTGCTTAATATGTTCAGAGGAATTTGCCAGAATATATTTCTTACCTCCTGCATCTTAAAGTTTGATAACATAGGAGTCACAGAATATAAAATAGCTCTTTTTTGTGAAGTAGGGGAAATTTTGTAACTTGTTTTTTATTTGAAAATATATTTGAATCTTTTTCTATACTGAAATAAGAATTTTGGTAATGAAAGTTAAAAAGTTGTAAGTATTAAATTTGAAAAATACATTCTTAATGCTCAGAGTGTTGAATATTGAGAACTTGATTAATAGGTGCTGCTTAGAAAGCAGCATACCTATGGATGCAATTATCTAAATACCATAAATAGCTAGCAATTTCCCTTTACCTGAGTCCTAAAGTGTTCTCAGGTTCTCATGGGAAGAATGTACCCCTTTACTAGGCTTGGGCATCCTTGTAGATAATATAATTGGCTGCTTCTTTGAATTATACAACCTCCCTTGTGATCTGCAGGACTCATAAGTGCAATATCCCACAACATTTAGAACTTGTACTTCCAACTATGAACTAGCTGATTTTATTGGATGCCTTCTTTTAGAACCTAGCAGTTTACATTTTTAAAAAGATATTTTTATATTCAAAAGGATAAAGAAGATATCTCTAAATTTAGAGAAAACAAAGACCAGAATTTTTGTTTCACAGGTTTATATTTAGAACTAAAATAATGTGAAGGGGAAAATACATATTTAAAAAAAAGATAAAAATTCATTTTCTCTTAAATTGTTTGCCAATACCATAAAAGACTAAGAACCTTATACTTTTTGTAAAACCACAAAATATTTTTTTATGGCAGCTCAGTTTTAGTTCTTTGCAAGACCATTTGTCAATAATGAAGTATCATATGAGATTTTCATTAAAATTGGAGCTTTCAAAAACCAAGAAATCTTATTCCCCTCCACCCCCCTAGTTTATTATATAATTTCAGCTGCTTCTGTTTGCTGTGCAATTTTGATGACTTTTAGTAGTGTATATATTTTATAAATAGGAAAAAAGAAATTTAGACTAAAAATAGAAAAGATGAAATACTGCAAAGATTTTTCTCTTGTGTTATTTCAAGTAGCACTTAAAATAACATAAGAAAAATACAATTGTGAAGTATTAGAAAATTATTAAGACAGCGATAGGAATGTCCTTAAATATGTACAGATTTGGGTTTTCTGTGCTTCTCCATGCAACTCTTTTGAGGATCAAAGTTTCATTTTAAGTCGGCAGGAGCTTAATATTCAGGGCAACCCTTTATAAATAAAGGGCAAGACAAGAATTTTGGGTCAAATGATGGAATTTTGGGTGCCAGTTATTATGCAGATAATGCTTCTATTTATCTTTAAAAATGATGGTTCTGATTCGATTTTAAGAGAACCTCTGGGTGATTTTTTTTGGATTTGGTTTTCCTTGTCTTTTAATATCAGCATTCATAATGTTGCAGTGAGCTACAATTCTGATCTGTTATATCTGGAATTATAATTTATGGACTTGCAACAAATTTATGTGAAAGAAAGATCAATTCCACAAGATTGATCATATTAGATACACATCTTTTATCAACTGAATTTTAAGTGACTGGCTCATAATATAGGCTCAGTAAGTGTTAACTAGATAAAAAGTTTATACTATACTGTTTAATCTTAATAATATGTCGTTAAACCATAGTTGTCACTGTAATATAATTTTCACTATCTGTTTTGAAGTTATGCTTATTACTACCACATGATTTTAGAGAACGTGTCTGAATACAGATTTTTTAAAAATTCAGTAGCATGTCTTTTAACTCTTGTCAGGTGAACTTTGGGGCCTTTGGGGTAATCTATTATATAAAAAGCCTGTAGTCGTCATTCCGTCATGCCATAATGACGGATCAGAAGGAGGCTGCGTGCACTGCAGGCTCAGGGACTTGACTCTGGCAGGTGCGGGTAGGTTTCTGGGTCCTGCCAGCATGGCAGGTGGGTTTCTTGGTTCCACACAGCGGTGGTGGCAGTGGTGGCAGCGGCTGCAGCAGGACTCTTTCTGGGTCCCACCAAGTCACGTGACTCCAGGTCCTGGGTCTCTGGCGATTTCATGCGCTGCGCCCCTAGTTATTATAAAATTTGGGGCATGTAAAATAAAACATTGAGAATTTAATGAGACAAAAAGGAATATGTTTTAAATTCTAAAATAATCTTTCAAAATATGCTTGAATCCTGTTTTAAAAAAATATCTACTTAAACTTCAGTTAATAAAATATGACTTACCCTATCTGAGAGCTCTACTTAGGAAGAGAATGTCTTCCTTTGGAAAAAGACATGTTCCAAGAAGTAGACTTCATATCTTACTTGAAACAAAGCTATATGTTTATTAACTGGTTTATGTAATTTTTTAAAATCATGTGATATTTATGTTAGTCATAAGGGAGATTTCTAGAGTCACTTTTAGAAGTTATCAAGCAATATTTATTGACTACCTATAGTGAACTATACACTGTGGTAGAATAAAAAATAACAGTAATTAACATCAGTGTGTGTAATAAGGAATGCAGACCAATAAAGAATCAAAATACTATGTGCCAAGTACTAGTCCAAGAATAATAGGAATTAAGGACAACAGTTCCCAGCCCAACCTGAGGCAAAACAGAATAAGGAAAGAGTTGCAGAAGATGTGCCATTTATAAAGTTTTTGAAGAAAAATGAAAAAGCCTGTGCAAAGACAAATAGGTATAACCTACTGAGTTGGATGTTGGATTTTGTCTGAATTTTAAAGAAATAAGGTAGACTATAATGCATATCTAAAATTTTTGGAGAGACCTTAAGAGTACAAAATATAAAGTAAGATAGAAGTGTCTAAAGGATAGAGTCTAACCTCACCTCACCTACCCCACTAGCCTAATTTCTTATTTCTGCTTTCTCCCAATCCCGATAATCTGTGCTCCAAACAGAATCCCATCCTCACCTTTTTTTGCCTATGTTTGTGCCATTCTGCCTCTTGGGAGCTCTTTTTCCCTCTTCCTTCCTCTTTCCCTCTTGCACCTACTCATAAGAACTATCTCAGCTGTCACCTCTGTATAGAATTGGCTACTCCATCATATGTGACCCAACTGCACAGATGCATACTCCATGAATAGTATAGAGCACCCCTATGACACTTAATTGTACTTGTCTTCCCTGGTATGACAGGAGTCGCCTGAGGGTAGAGATTAGATCTTATTTTTAGCACCAAGCAGAACATTGTTCTAGTTCTGGTAAAAGAATAAACAAACAAACAAATCAGCAAACCATCTATAGAAATAAACCAAGATACCATGTTCAAACATGTGACTGATTTTGGGACCCCTTAGGTAGAAGCATCAAAGATCAATGGTTTGGATCACTGGTGTATAATCTCAATGCAGCATGAGCTGCACATAACTTTACCTATGAATAATGAAACAGTGTTATTGCACTATAGAAAAACCACATGCACAATAAGATTATGGAAACTAAAAGTACGTACAATTTATATTTGTTTATCCTGTCAGTTTCCTGGATATAGGAAATATGAGCTTTCTGATAATTGAAGAGATTATTTATAGTAAATTATGTGTGCTTAATTGACCAGTTTTGACTTTGATCTGAATGAAGCACTCACTATTTAATTATTTTTGCTCTGATTCTTACTGTGAAATTTGCTTTTTCGGGTATTTTGAAATGAGAAAAAGTTTACCTTAAAAATCTCAGCAATATTCTGGTCTTGTGTAAATTAATTGGTGTTCTGGTTTGTACATTAGCCTCGTGAATATATCCAATTTTAAAAGATGTCACAATATTCTTATTTAAATAGAACTAGTGTAGAACATTTATATTTATATGAACTTACATATGCTGAAGAATTAAGTGGAGGCTGAAATGAAAGGTACAGATTTATATTAATATTGGCTGGTTTTATTAAATTGTTTAGTTGACAGGTCAAATAAGTTTGAGGAAGAAAATTTTGTTTTTCTCTCTTATTTTTGTGTTATGTTTCCCTGCTTCTCTTCTATGCCAAACAATCTAGCTCAAAAATAGCAGAGAAGTCACTTACGTATACACAATTACATATTTGTTTATATTATATAGATTATATATAAACATATATATTCTATTTCTAAATAGAAGAATCAAAAATGTAGATTCATTTTATTTGACAATCTAATGAACAAAAACAACATTCAAACTGAGGTCAAATATAAGGCAAATGTACTCATTCTTTCTCCTTAGTTAACTCTAAAAGATAGGATCAAAATTCTTACTTAATAATATCATTACAGTTCCTATATAAAATCTTTTATGCCATCCAGACTGTGAAATGTATTATTCTCTTAATTTTATGGGTTGGGAAAAATTATACATGAGGCATTACAGCTGAGTTTCACTACACATTAATTATTTTAATTGACTATTTCTTGAATGAGTAACTGATAAATCAATCTTGCAATTTCTCATGCTTCATGACATGCTTAACTCAATACAGACACTTAAGAATCATTATTCTTTGAGAGCTCTAGTACAAATTTGAGATTATAATTAAAATCAGACTCTTACCTGATGTTCAATTCTAACTAAGCCTTTTCATCTTCATTGAATTTTCTTTGGTCTGTACTTTAAATATAATATTATAACAATGATAGGCAGAATATATACTTTAAATTTAATATTATAACAATTATAGGCAAGCTAAGCATCCTCAATATGTTGAGGAAAAAATATTTTGTCTTCAGGGCACAACATAAAAACTGGTCTTAACTGACATTCTATATAAATAGTCCTCATCCCTTAGAATACTTTAAAGACATCAATTCCCTCCTGATCACTGCCATGAAGACAAAGAATGTCTTAATGACTCTATTGAAGTTATCATTAAAATAAAAGGAGATTAACAGACATCAGCCATAAATCACTATAAAATGGCCTGTGGGTAACCTTTGACACAACTCATTTGAAATAAACCTGGAATGGATTCATAGCCTTTGGTCAAGCCAGTAGGTGGCCCAAAGGTATTTTCGATCCTCTCCTTCATTTCTTACAATATTAGTTCCTCTTGAAATGATTGGACAGCATTTGGATATATATAAATTGACACGTGTTTTATGTTGAAATAAAGTAGGTCCATTCAGAATATAGTGTTGAAGAATTTTATGGCATTTACTTGAAATATTTACTCTTTTAATGTATAAGATATATACATGCATTTGGAATTTGTGTGTGCCTGCTTTGTTAAAATATTTCATGATTTGGCATTATAAACGTTTTGCAAGGGTTTGGACTAATGTTACCCACATTGAGCTCTACATGGTCCCTATCAGAATGGGGGATAAATTTTTCTTCAGAATTAAGAAGAAATTAGAATATTTCAGAGATTGGTCTGATTTTAAAAGAATGTATCTTTTTAAAATACTTTTCCCTGTTGCCATTTAGATAAAAGTTGCCTAAGCTTAAGTTTCTCAATAACTTGAGTGCAAGTCCCAAGCTTACTGTAATTTTGACTGTTGGCAAATCTAAATATCTCTCACCTCAGCTTCTTTATCTGTAAAGTAGGATTGATTATATCTTATACTCTTGCTCTTAGACTAAAATAAGCAAAAATATCTGAGGAAGTATTATAACTTTTAAAGTAAAATTTAGATTTCAGAGAGTAAATAGTATTAGAAAATAATCATTAAAATGAAAAGACATAAAATATTTAAATTACATTAAATTTTATTAATTTTTAGGTTACTAATCTTATTAAATGTATTTTTATATGTCTTCTAATATTTAACTGATCCTCCCACCCCCTCAAAATTTATGTAACTAAGAGTGAATAGGGCTATAAGCATTTATTTATTCTTTGGAGACTAATTGTTTTAATGAAAATATTGCATTAAAAAGTTAGAATTTCTTTTCGTGGTAGAAATTCCCAGGTAAAAATTGCATAATTCCTATATTCAATTTAGGTACATACCATACCTTTTCTTTTATTCACACTCTAGTAGATTAATTATGAGAGAACGGGAAAAAAAACTCTTTAAGTCAAAAGTAATTGGGAGATAATTGCTTTTGCCGAATATCTTGGGGAAGGGAAAACAATCTTCATTTCTAGTGGAAATCATCTGATACCAAATAGAAAATTTCATAGAACTTAATGTTCTAAGAGCTCATACCTTTTTGTGCTTTCAGACTCTTCAGAAAAAGTGGTATGAGGAACCACAGAATAAGAAAATTATAACCTTATGAGATATTCTGAAAATTGCATTTAAATATCTAGGATCCAAAAATCTAAATCCCAGTCCTAGATTAATGAGCCAACCACATTTGTGATAAATAATTTGATGAAGTAGGATTAAATTAAATATACCCCCCTCAAAAAAACTTTTTAGTTTAATCACAATGATATTTCTTTAAGTATTAAATTTTTTAGCAATTTAAACATCATTAAACTATTCTATCATTTGGTGTCTGTATACTGCTTCACCAAGTGGAATATAAATTCCTTCTCTCTCATGACTAGCACTGTTGGTAAAAATGCCTAAAAGATGCTTTTGTAACAAATTAAACAATACACATACCACATGAGGGGAAAAAAACAATAGCTGGGACAACTCTTTTAATTCTATATAATCAGAAATGAAAATCATTAATACTACTCTTAATCTTAAGGGTCAGAAACAGGGTGAATTAAAGCAAGTGGAAGTGAGAGAAGTGAGTTTTGCATTTAAATTTATTTTTACTTATTCTTGGACTTTTTACCTTTTATTTTTAAGTAGAGGCCTGTTGAATGAAATTTGTGCATGGGAGCTGGGAGTATCCCTCAGCCCAGCCTGCACCCTCTCCAATCTGGGACCCCTTGAGGGATGTCCGACCGCCCATTTAGGCCCAATCCTACTTGGACTGCTGACTCCCAACTGCTCACCTGCCTGCCTTCCTAATTGCCCCTAACTGATTCTGCCTGCTAGCATGATCACCTCCTAACCATTCCCCTGCAGGCCTGGTCACCCCTAACTATCCTCCCCTGCAAGTCTGGATCCCCCGAACTTCCTTCCTCTGACAACCTGGTCACCCCTAACTGTCCTCCCCTGCAGGCTTAATTGCTCCCAACTGCCCTTCCTTGCAGGACTGGTCCCTTCCAACTGCTCTCCTCTGCTGGCCATCTTGTGGTGGCCATCTTGTACCCACATGGAGTCAGTTATCTTTGACCACATGGGGGCAGCCATCTTGTGTGTTGGAGTGACAGTCAATTTGCATATTACTCTTTTATTAGGTAGGAAATTAAATAGGATAGAGGCCTGGTGCACAGGTGGAGGCCAGCTGATTTGCCCTGGAGGGTATTCCAGATCAGGGTAGGAATTCTCTTGGGGCATGGGACAGCCTAGGTGAGGGGTGATTTTCAGGCTGGCCACACCCCCCAGTGACTGAAGCAGAGGTCCTGGTATCTGGGATTTATTTATCTTCTACAATTGAATCTTTGTAGTCTTGAGTGGAGCCAAACCTCTTTCTTGCTCTGTGGCCACAGCCATTTTTGTTGGGATTTATTTATCTTCTATAATTGAAATTTTTAATATAATTGAAATTTATTTATCTTCTATAATTTCAGCCACGGTGTGCAGAAAGCTTGACTTCCTCCATTGCCAGGAAAAGCCAAGCCTCCTGCTCTCTCCATGGCTGCAGCCATCTTGGTTCAGTTATTTGCATACTTGCTCCTGATCGGCTGGTGGGCATGGCTTGTGGGTGTAGCAGAAGTATGGTCAATTTGCATATTACTCTTTATTAGATAGGATGATTATTTCTCTTTGTCTGCAATGAGTGGAGTGGATGCATCCACTAGTACATTTTCAAGTTAAATTAATAGAAAACCTGTCACTGAGGAGTTATGATAAAGGCTCTGTTAACTGATATCTCTGAGTAGAAAGCAGTGAAAGCAAGTTGTCAAACCTCAAATCTAAAGGGAAAGGAAAAGAAAAAGGGAATAAAGTTCTGAAGACCACAGAGCTTTCAAGTGGTGAGAATAATTTATTAGAAGAGACCTTACCAAGACCTGTTTGGCTCAGGAGATAGAGTGTCGGCCTGCATACTGAAGGGTCCCAGGTTTGATTCCGGTCAAGGGCATGTACTTTGGTTGCGGGTACATTTCCAGTTGGGGTCTGCAGGAGGCAGCTGATCAATGTTTCTCTCTCATCGATGTTTCTAGCTCTCCCTTCCTCTCTGTAAAAAATCAATAAAATATATTATAAAAAAATAAAGAGACCTAAATGTGTAATTATACATTATGGTAATGTAAATGCTGCTATTTTGTTATTCACTAGTCAAAGTGACATTTGTATTGTATGTAGATGTAAAGAATTAAAAAAAAATTTTTACAAAGATGATAGAAAAACTAAGAATTTCCCAAAAGTTAGTCATTGATTTATCTTAACTATTCATTTAACTAAACTTTAGTAGTTAATGTTATTTTATTTTATTCAAGGCAAACATGAGTAATAAAAGAAACAACTAATATACTTACTCTCAAGAAAGTTTTACTGTAAAGGCTAAGAATACCAATATCATCTGTAAAGATTCCTTTGAAGAATAGTCTTCTTAAACTTTTAAAAATCTGATTATTTTTTCATAAAATGTTCAGGAAAATAATCAATGCAGTAAAATGATACACAGTGGTATTGATATTACAGTCAGTAATAATAGGTGCTACCTAGTTTTCTCTAACCACCTTGTTTTGTGTCTCATTCACCTTCAAATCCATTGCACACACACATACACACAGGCTCATTCTTCCACAAGGTTCTATGCCTTTGACATTTTAACCCTTACTCAAATCTCTCAAATATCCACCAATACACTGGCTAAATATCATTAATCACAGTAAGTGCACTGGATTATAAGAAACTGCACCTGAATATATGTTAATATTGACAACAAGGTCTTGGATTTAATATAGTTAGTATTAAATGACTTATGTATGGCTATGCCTTCAATTTCTTCTCCATCTTTCTTCTAGGTTGACTGTCTATAGATGGTCTATCTTCTTAAACCAGACGAAAGGTTTCCAGAATCTAGAAAAACTTCAATTCCTAAAAAAATCCATAGATACATTTTACAAAGTGTCTGAAGGTCTTCTAAAGTATTTAACCTTTTTAAGATCAAGTCACCCCTTTAATGTTTAATGAATGTTACCCTGACTGCCAATAATAGGCCCCCTCGTGTTATACTTACCTATCCTTTATGATACTCCAGTGGGACTCAGAGTCTATAGCATGTGTAGTGGTGGTATTTATATTGTTCTGCTGTTTGTTTGAGATTGGTTCCTTGTGTAGGTAGATTCAGGTAGAGAGGTTGGTGCACTCTTTTGTGCATCCAGGTACAGGTAGAGCTACCATCCCCAACAAGGAGGTAATAGTAGAATTTGATCTGTGTGGCTTCTATTTTGGAAAGCAGTATTGACCTGGGCTCCTGCTTGATCTGTGCATCCATTCAACTATTTAACCATTTTGTAGTTCATTTTTTTTCACATATTGTAAGTGGAACTAATAGGAAGTTAACAGTGACAAATGTTTTTTTAGTGATGAATTTGAAGACTGATTATAGGGCTCCAAGAAAACATTACATTTTTGTCCATGGAATGATCAACTTTTTAATTTTTCCAGACCACTTTTAAACCTTTTGGGGTTTTCTATTTAGAAGTTACTAAGAGAAACTGGTATGATTATTGTAGTTCCCCTTGATCAACAGAGGGTATGTTCCAAGATATCCCTCAATGGGTGCCTGAAAATGCAGAGAGTACTAATCCTAAATATGGCACTATGTTTCTTCCTATACTTATACTTTAAGGCTTCTCTTTGGCATATTTGAATTTCCAGTATCACTACTCTTGCACTTTGGGATTGTTATTAAGAAAAATAAGGCTGAATTGAACATAAGCACTGTGATACTGCAACAGTTGATGTGATAACCCCGAGAGCTACTAAGTGACTAATGTGTGAGTATCATGTACGCTGTAGTGACTCTGGACAAAGGGAGGATTCACATCCCTAGCAGGATGGAGCAGTTCATCACCTACTCAGAATTACATGCGAATTAAAACTATGAATTATTTAATTTTGGAATTTCCTGTTTAACATTTTTGAGCTATTGATTATTACAGGTAACTGCAAAGGAAGAAAGAAAAACCTTGGATTCAGGGGCGGTGGTGTGTGGCTACTATATTAACATCAACTCTTACTGATCTATGCTTTCTTTTTTTAATATTTTATTTATTTTTTACAGAGAGGAAGGGAGAGGGATTGAAAGTCAGAAACATCGATAAGAGAGAGACATCGATCAGCTGCCTCCTGCACGTCCCACACTGGAGATGTGCCCACAACCAAGGTACATGCCCTTGACCAGAATCGAACCTGGGACTTCTCAGTCTGCAGGCCAACGCTCTATCCACTGAGCCAAACCGGTTTCAGCTATGCTTTCTTTTACCCTCTTGATAGAACTGCTAATCATCTTTAAAAGATAATAGCAATGATCCAGATATAATGAACATCGGAGGACAAAATAACCATTATTATTAAGAATCTGAAGTTATTGAGGTTAAACTAAGTTAAATCTGAAATACCACTCATTTTATACTGACTAATGTTATAACTGCTCTCATCAAATATTATTTGTTGGTACTTATATTCTCTCTCATTCTTACCATTCTCAAAGATAATCCAATAATTTACCCTGAGGATTTCTGTGAATGGATTTTTATTTGATATTTGAGTTAAAGATCTTTTTATGTGATATTCTTCTAATATGTGGAAACTGTATTTATAGAGTATGTTTTTAGAACATTTTGAAATTAACAGTGGAGGTTAGGTAGAAAGTTAATCTAAAAGTAAAGTCTTAGAAGCTAAGTGAAATATGTTTAAGAAAAGAAAGAAAATATTAAAGGGAAAGAAAAAGTAAAAAAGGAGTGACATCTAGATTTGCAAAGTAAACAAGTAAAACTGAGGGAGATTCGTGAAATGTATTCACATATATGGTTAAAGAATGAAAAACAAATTTTTTTCTGGGAATCAAAATGAGTTCAAGGAAAAAAAATGCTTTGGAATCATGTATGAACTTCAGTAAATACTGACTATACTTATTTCATTGAAGATGCATTGTTATCACTGCCTACCAAAATACCCCCATATTTAGTGCTTTAGACAATGAACACTTATCTCACAGTTTCTCTGGGTCAGAAATCTGAGAGCAGTTTCCTTAGATAGATTTGGCTGAGTCTCATGGCTGCAATCAAATTGTTAACTGGGGTGGCTGTCACTTGAAAGTTTGACTGGTGCTGGTATATCTACTTCCAAAGTGACTCATTCAGACTCACAAGGCTAACAGGTTAGGGCTGATTGTTGGCAGAAGGCCTCAGTTCCATCCAGGTGGATGTCTCCATAGGCTGCTTGAGTGTCCTTGTGACATGGCAGCTAGCTGCCTCATTGGGGTGATTTTGTCCCCCAGGAAACATTGGCAATGTCTGGAGATATTGTGGGTTGCTGAAACTTGGCCAGAGTGCTACAAGCTCCAGTGGTAGGGGCCAAAACTACTCCGGTACATAGGACAAGCACTCACAACAAAGAATTGTTCATCCCAAAATGTTAACACTACCAAGGTAGAGAAAACCTTGTCCTGGAACCAAGTAATCCAAGAAAGAAGAAGGTATAAGCTACAGTCTTTTATGACATAGCATCCTGAGTCAGTCATTTCTGCAGTATCTCTTAGGAAGATCAGCCTATTCTTTGTGGGAGAAGAATACAAGGGACATAAATACTCAGAGGCAAGGCAAGAATTATCAGGATCATCTTGGAGTATAGCCAGCACAGAAGAACTTTGGTTTAGGTATTTCAAAGCAATTGTAAATATATATATATATATATATGTAATTTTTAGAGAAAGAGGAAAGGAGAGGGGTAAAGAGATAGAAAGAAACATCAATGAGAGAGAAACATTTATCAATCAACTGCCTTCTGCATGCCCCCTACTGGGGATTGAGTCTGCAACCCAGGCATGTGCCCTGACCAGAATCACACTGGTGGCCTTTTGGCTCCTGAGCTACACCAGCCAGGCTTAAAGCAATTTTTTAATTGAAAAAAAAAAGAATATGAAATATTATATCCCAGAAGCTGGGCTTTTTATTCTTTCCACTGTTTTTAAACATAAATGTGTATAAATGTGGATATAATTTACAGTTTGGGGGCATTAAATCAATCAAGTCAGAAAACAGAGAAAATACTCTAAGTATTAACAGAGAAGGAACAAGGGGGTTTTTATACAACAAATTAAATGATGAATGCTATTTGAATTCATTTCAATTAAATGGGCCAACAATTTAAATATAAAAGTAATGAAACAAATGTCTCCCAACTACACTACTGGAATCCATTTTTAAAAGAAGTAAGTGTATATTAAGCAAACATATCAAATGGTAAAATGAGGAAGCCAAAAGTGAAGCTAGAACATATCAACCTCAGCTAAATAACCTCAGGCTTGCATTTAAATGGCAATCCAGTATGAGAGTGTTAACACCACAAAAGCTTACCTGTGGAAGAATTCCTGGAGCTCTC
Organism: Lasiurus cinereus; assembly: GCA_011751065.1. Taxonomy (NCBI): domain Eukaryota; kingdom Metazoa; phylum Chordata; class Mammalia; order Chiroptera; family Vespertilionidae; genus Lasiurus; species Lasiurus cinereus. The sequence continues at coordinate 22,709,104 of JAAGEH010000311.1, forward strand.
TTGGCCTGCTTGGCAAGGCATCTTGCAGTCTTTAAGTCTGAAAGCAAGCTTGTGTTCATGGAAGGGTTTGCAGGACTCTGCTCTGTAAGATGATAGACTGGATTTTTTTAGGTAACAGGATCCTACTAATTAAGTATGGAGTTGGGGTGACCACATGAGCAGGATTTCTACTTCTTCGGGAGTTAAAAAATAATAAATACGTTCCTTAAAGTGACTTTGATATTATATTTCTTTAATTGACGCCTGCACATAAATGTAAACCTTTTCTCATCTAAGTTCTGCATCTAGAAAAGATCAGGCAAGCTTTTTGAAGTCCCTCATTATATTTCTGTTGTGCTTTGTTTTTCTCTTTAGTAAGCCTCTAGTGCAGTGGTTCTCAACCTTCCTAATGCCGCGACCCTTTAAGACAGTTCCTCATGTGGTGGTGACCCCCAACCATAAAAATATTTTCCATTGCTACTTCATAACTGTAATTTTGCTACTGTTATGAACTGTAATGTAAATATCTGATATGCAGGATGTATTTTCATTGTTACAAATTGAACATAATTAAAGCATAGTGATTAATCACAAAAACAATATGTAATTATATATTGTGAAATATGTATTTCTAATTACAAATAAATGAAATTTTGTCTTGAATCATGGTGTAGCGTGGGTAACAGTCTTAATGTGACAACAGTAAACTACATTGCTACATTTTGCTACACCGAGGAGCCGTGTGTTAGTTCCTAAGACCATGGGAAATAGGTGTTTTCCAATAGTCTTAGGCGACCCCTGTGAAAGGGTCGTTCGACCCCCAAAGGGGTTGTGACCCACAGGTTGAGAACCTCTGCTCTAGTGACTGTGGAAAGAAATGTCTGATTTGGGAGGGAAAGGTGAGAGAGGGTGCCCACAGTGAGCAACAAGAATAGCAGAAGAAAGAGGAAAGATGAATAATGTGACCACAAGCTAGGGCGGAAAGAGGTGGCATTAGTAAGCAGGATGCATTCAGCTTGTCATGTGACTTCCCTATTTAATTTAATACAATTATTTCATCAGAGAGGTTAACAGCACAGCGTGCTTAATTTTGCAATGTTTCATGAATGCTTTTACTCTTGCCCATATGTTAGTCTTGCTACTTACTGCCCATGACTGCTTATGATAAATATGAAGACAATTACAGTTTTTAAATTATGCAGAGGGAAAGCCTAAAATTATATATAAGTATAGATATAGGTATAGATAGGGATAGAAATAGAGAGAGAGAGAGATGTATAGATAGATAGAGATAGAGATATATATGTTTATATATTTCAATTACCATATGGCTATTAAAGAATAAAGCATATTTATAAATGAAATAATATATTAAATGCATAGACAGCCTGTCCTCAAAGAATTTAGTTTAAATATGATGCAATTCTACATATGTTTACACCTAGGTCTCAAATAGAAAGGAAATGCAATAGTTTTCCTCCTTTATTACTGACCACACAAAACAAAAGTCTCAAAGCCACATGCCTAGATGTCAGGTCATTTGTGTTTCTCTGATGCCTGACATATAACAGCCATTAATAAATAGTTGACATTTTATTCAATAAACTAGAGACCCAGTGCACAAAATTTATGCATGGGGGAAAGGGGTGTCCCTCAGCCCAGCCTGCACCCTCTCAAATCTGGGATATCCCTCTCACAATCTAGGACGGCTGGCTTCTAACCACTTGTCTGCCTGCTTGCCTGATTGCCCCTAACTACTCTGCCTGCCAGCCTGATAGCCCCTTAACTGCTCCCCTGCTGGTCTGATTGATGCCTAACTGCTCCCTTGCTGGTATGACCATCCCCAACTGTCCTCCCCTGCTGGCCTGATTGCCCCCAACTGTCTTTTCCTGTAGAGCTGAGGGAAATGGGGGACTCCTGTTGGATGAGGCAGGGCTTAGGGGACTGAGGGAGAGAAGCTGGATGAGGCTAGATGATGTGGAGACTGGGTGACATGGGCTGGGAGGACTGGGGGACTGAGGCTGGATAAGGTGGGGCTGAAGGGACTGGGCCCACCATTTTATGGCTGTGGGCACAGCCATCTTGTGAGGGTGTGACAGTCAATTAGCCTATTCCTTATTTATTGGCCATGAGTGTCACCATCTTGTGAGGGCATAATGATCAATTAACATATTTCCTCTTTATTTGATAGGATAATGGATGGATGGATGCTTGAATAAGTGTACTTAATCTCATGCATTGCCATTAGAGTGCTATACATTTGTTAACTACCAAATAAGTGTTTAATTTTCAATGAGCCATTTAGGTAAATATTTAAGGAAGTAGAATTTTGATACAACTTGATATGCCATAAACTAGATCATCAATTAGATACTGAGAATGAAATGAATCAATAAGACATTAATTCTTTTTCTGGAGGACACAAATCATTTGTACATTATTAGTCGTTCACCTTGTGGTCTGAGATGCACATGTGAGCATATTTCCATACTGGGAACATCAAGGATGCAAATAGAAAGAAAGAAGTAGACTTCTTTAGGATACTGACATCCCTATTAAAATTCCTTAGTGAAGAAGTGAATGAATGCTAAGGAGTAATAAGAGAGAAATAACCCTCCAGGATTCTGGAGAATGAGTTTTCTTTTATAATTAGTTGACTTCTTATAGAAATCAAACATCAAAATGTGTTTGGCCTTTGTGCATTATACATGATGAATATTATACGGTTACTAGAGGCCTGGTTCACGAATTCATGCACCGATGAGGTCCCTCACCTGGCCTGCAGGGATCTGGCTGAAACCAGCTCTCCGACATCCCCTGAGGGGCTCCAAATTGCGAGAGGGTGGTTCTCCAGTGAAATACCCTGGAATTGGGCTACCTCCTCTCTGGTTCCTGGTGTGTTACCTGAAAACCGCCACTGCCAAGTCACCACAGCTCGGCAGCTCCTGCATTGAGCATCTGCTTCTTGGTGGTCAGTGAATGTCATAGCTACTGACCAGTCAGTCAGTCACTTAGGCTTTTATAGATATAGACTAGATGCCTAGTGCATGAAATTTGGGCATGGAGGGCGGGGATGTCCTTCAGACCAGCCTGCTCCCTCTCCAATCTGGGACTCCTTGAGGGATGTCTGACTGCCTGTTTAAGCCTGATCCTGGATCTCACAATCCAGGACTGCTGGCTCCCAACTGCTCACCTGCCTGCCGTCCTTATTGCCCATAACCACTTCTGTCTGCTGGCCTGATCAACTCCTAACCACTCCCCTGCCAGCCTGTTTGTCCATAACTGCCCTCCCCTGTGGGGCTGGTCACCCCCAACTGCCCTCCCTTGCAGGCCTGGTCCCTGCCAGTTGCCCTCCACTGTTGGCCATCTTGAGTCCATATGGGGGGCAGGATCTTTTGACCACATGGGGGCAGTCATCTTGTGTGTTGGAGTGATGGTCAATCTTCATATTACTCTTTTATTAGATAGGATAGAGGCCTGGTGCACAGGTGGGGGCCAGCTGGTTTGCCCTGAAGGGTGTCCTGGATCATGGTGGGTGTTTGCCTGGGGTGTGGGTGGCCTGGGCAAGGGGCCTATAGTGGTTTGCAGGCTGCTTCCCCCCCCTACCCCCCCCCCCCCGTGACCCCAATGTGGGCCCCGTGAAGGGGGAGTTTTTTTCTTTTTAAAATGAAAATTTGTGTACCCTGGAGCAGACCCAACCTTTCCGCTCACACACCCTTTAAAATTTTGTTGTTTTATGCAGGGCCGGGGGGGGGGGTCAGGGTGTACGGAAACCTTGGTTTCCTCCATTGCCAGGGGCAACCCAAGCCTCTCTCAGTGTCAGTAACCATTGCGACTTTGTTGCCTTAAGTGGAGGCCTGAGTCTAGGGGAGGTAACCCAAGCCTCCCTCTTGCTCTGTCTGTGGCATTGCCATCTTGGTTGGGTTAATTTGCATACTCGCTCAGATTGGCTGGTGGGCATGGCTGGTAGATGTAGGGGAGGTATGGTAAATTTGCATATTACTATTATATTAGATAGGAGGATGTTAGAGTAATAAAATTTTCTAGAATAAACTTATTACTTGAAAACCATCTAAATGAAATATATTTAACTTTATATTTTACATGGAACAATCTCTGCATCCATGATGACAATTGGTATTTTTCTAGTACATGTAAGGCTCTATATTTGTGTCAAATGTATTTCCTTATTTAATTTATTATTTATATATGTGGGGATTTTCATTGGCTGGGATACAACTTAATTAGAAACTTCATGATGTTTTTACATTTTGACCACAAGTTGATATTAAGTGAAATGTTTGCTTTCAGACAAGTTATGGTAGTTCTAAGCAAATGGAACATGACTGAAATATTATGTTTGTTTGGGTTGTACGTGCTTTGGAATATCCCAGACAACTAAGATTAGCAAAGACTTTATTGGAAGAAACTATAGCATGAATAGGTTCCTAAAACTTGTATGTGGATGTACAAAATAGTATTCTCTTATACATTAATGTATGAATTGCTATATTTCTGGCATATTGTACACAAACCCTTGATATTTTCTCTCAAAAAATTGTCTAACTCTAAGGGAAAGAACGTTCAGTGCTATATAGTGTGAGAAACAGATATGCATAAAAAAATAAACAAAATAAGTCAATGATGTATGCCTCAACTTTTAAATGAATGTATAATGTAGCAAATGTGTGTATTAGTTTATTTTATTATTGCATGTTCATTGACCTTTATGTTGCTTATTACATGGTAGTATTAATATGGCTAAGCCTGGATTTCAGAAATTATATTCCATTAACATCTTTTTAAATGTAATTTTAATTTGTCATGTAAATGAAAAAATATTGTATGTTGAGTCTACAAACTGAAGTTCATTAAAACTTTCTGAACCTTAGTTTCCTTTCTTGGTCTATTAATTACTTCATAGTATTGAAAATTAAATAAATGATGGACTTGAAATAATTATAAATATATGAATGTAAATACAGTGGTACCTCGAGATACGAGTTTAATTCGTTCCATAACCTTGAGGCGTAGGAAACTATGAGACGCTCTAGTCGTGGTAAACTGGTGGGTCGTGTGCAGCCGGCCGATCCATGCGATTACTCCTATCTCAAATGTTGCTCGTATTTCAAAGCAAAAATCACTTGCTCAATGGCTCGTATCTCAAAAATCTCGTATGTTAGGGCACTCGTATCTCGAGGTACCACTGTAACAGACTTCTATTAGTGCTTACCTTAACTTATACATGTTTGCTCTATATTTATCACATACAAGTTTGGAGCTATTCAACAGACACATAAGATTTTTTTGTCTATCACTTTGTATGTAAATGAATTGTGTATGATATATGCTATTTTCAAAAGGTTGAACTGACAGCCCTAGCTGGTTTGGCTCAGTGCGTAGAGTGTTGGCCTGCAGACTAAGGGCCCAGGTTGGATTCCGGTCAAGGGCACATGCCCAGGTTGCAGGCTTGATCCCCAGTAGGGGACAATGAGTCCCTCTCATCATTGATGTTTCTATCTCGCCCTCTCTCTTCTTCTCTGAATTAAATAAAAAAACATATTTTTTAAAAAGTTTGAACTGACAACGTAATTTAACAATTGGACCAGTAATTAAGAGAAAATTGTTTTCTTCACTGCTTGATGTTGAACTTGAAAGAAGTGCTATCTTTTCCAATGCTTTCTTGACCTTGAAAATTACGTATGTTTGTTTATATGTAAACTAGGGGCCCAGTGCATGCATTCGTGCACCTTGAAAGGAACTGTAGTCCGTGAGGCTACAGTAGGCACAGGGGCAGGTTTCAGCCCATCTTCTGTGCCTCTGCCCGGCCCCACCCACCAGCCCCTGGTCCCCTGTCTGCTGGCAGCCCAGCTCCTGACACCCCACTCACACCCATGACCATGGGGATCCATTGGGGCCAGTGCCAGCAGCAGGTGTGAACAGGGCCAGTACCATCAGTAGGTGCAAGTAGTGGCTGCTGCCCAGATAGCCCCTTGGGAGGAGGGAGAGGTGGAGAAGCCCTCAGGGGTGATCAGGGCCTGCAGCCATCACTTGCACCCACTGATGGTGCCAAGTGATTGGGAGAGGCTCTGGGCACTGGCAGCAGGTGTGAGCCGCAGCTCCAGTGCTGGCTGTGGGTATAAGTGGGGCCAGCACTGGCAGTGGGTGCAAGTCGTGGCTCTGGCACTAATGGTGGGTGCAAGTAGGACTGATACCAGCTGTAGGTGTGATCGTGGGGTGGAACCGCAGCTTGTGGGAACAAAGAATTTTCAGTAACCACTAAAGGTTCGCTCTGATGACAGCAAGCAGCTCCCTGCCTTGGTCTGGCACCCCTACTCACTTGCTTCACCATCCCGCCGGGGCCAACACCCACCATGTTCTGCACATGCCCCCTGGTGGCCAGCATACATCATAGCAACCAGTTGTTTGGTTGTTTGGTTGTTCTGGTTGTTTAGTCTATTTGCATATTAGCCTTTTATTATATAGGATTATATATCTTAATTTCTAAATGTATACTTTATATGTAAAACTATAGGCTAATCATGCTAAGCTTTAAATTTTCTCCTAAATGAGATATTGAAAATAATTTTTAAAAAAGTAGAACAAGTCTTACATTTGGCACTTATTGTGCTTATTCATAATTAGGAGGCTACATCTCATAAATGAATAGTCAGTCCACTTCCATTTCATAGTTAGGGTGTTTTAATTTTTATCTAGTCAAGTAAAAAGTAATAAGAAATGGTAAACTACTTCTTCATAAATAATAGATATTTTATAGCTCTGTTATAAATTATTACAAGAATCAATTTGTGAAATATTGTATAATGGATCAAAATTATTTTTATAGCTACCAGTGTAAGGATCGAGCATGCAGGTTCTTATTAATACACCATCAGCTGGTCACACAAAGAAAGAGAATGAAAGGGCAATTATGAATGACATTTCTGTCCTCTTTGGACCTGTCAACCTCTATTATGTCCTTAGGGCTTTGCCCTTTTTGGATTTCAGACATCATGCTGCCTTGAATGGAGGAAAATATTAAGAATTCCAGTGGATCTCTTACTCTGATCATTGCTTTGCATCGTCCTTTTCCAGCATGCTCATGTAATAGTTCTTAGTGTTTAAAGCATAGCCAGTGACCTTTCACCCCATCAGCACCACATCTGCATCATTTTCAGGGACACCATCGTCCTCTCTCTGCACACACTCACCGTTTCCACTGAGCTGGTAAATCTCTGTGGCAACTCTGCGAACATACTCGCTCCTCTCTTTTCTTTCTGCACAGTCAAGTGGAACAGCCACCTTCAGTTTCTCCAAGCATCCCCTCAAAACTTCTGCAAGAGTCGTGATGCTGTCAGGGGAAGTTTTCAGGCTGTCATGACAAAAGCTAGTGGTTTCACACGGAAGGTGGTGAGCAGGTGCCACGTTTGATGGGGGGAAAGTGCCTCGACTATTTACGGCAGCATTGTAAACAGTCAGTGCAGCTCCCTTCTGACAGTATACTTTGACAGAATATCAGGGAGAGAATGTGGATTCTAGTCCTTGTTGACTCACTGAATCACGTTGCATTTTTTTATTATGCACATGCATATTTTTATTTATTATTATTAGCATATAATGTGATGTTCTGATACAAAATTAGGGATTGAGCTACTATTACATCATTTTAATGTTAGGTCCTTATATTGAAGTTTTTTTTAAAAGGATTTGAAGCCAATATGCATATATTTTAATAATCTCCCTGTACATTATATATTATATAAGGCAGTGTCACTCAAACATTAGTGTGCATCAAAGTCACCTGGGAATGCTTGTTAAAATACAGATTGCTGGAACCCACATCTGAAATTTCTAAGGATAAAGAATTTGCCTTTCTAAACAAGCTCCGAGGTGGTGCTGGTGGTGCTAGACCACAGACCACATTTTGAGACATAGTCATTCATACTGGAGTAGAGTAAAAAAGAGAAACAGTACTGCTGGATTTCTGCCCACCATAGGATTGTATATATGGATTTTGGCTGACAAGCCCAACTAAATGTTCAAATTGAAAAAATGGAGGGATGATTTTGCCCTGGTACTTTTTAAAAAACTAAAGTAATTTTTTCAAAAATATATAGTAAGCCAGTCATGGAATTATCTTACTTCCCTTTTTTCCCAAAATTCTATGAATCCATATAAATTTGGTATAATGTCATTAACTTACTATGCATCTAACATGATCCCAGATTGCCATTGAATTATCTCATGGATTTTCAGGTAATTATTCTTTTCTCTGAAACAGAAAATAGAAGTGAAAAAAAAAATGTTAGCCATTTTCCCTAGTCTGTTCATGGGTTTCATAAGTGCAGCTAACAATAAAATCTAACATTAAACCATTTTTTAAATATAAATTCAAAATAGATGTTTTATTACATCATTTTACCATTTTTAAAAAGTGCCTTGCTTCAGTGTTTTTAGTAAATATATACATAAAATTTTGCATGCATTAATTAACATGTTTATTAACAAGTTTCCATGTCACCAAGTCACACCATTTGATTCTAAACTATTCCACCTTTAACAAGTTATTCTGCTACTAATGGTAGATATTTTGTGTACTAAATTCATGAAGATTAAACAATAGCTAAGTGGAAACTATATATATGTATATATTTTTAAATCCTCACCCAATGATATGTATTTTTTACGAGAGAGAGAGAGAGAGAGAGAGAGAGAGAGAGAGAAAGAGAGAGAGAGAAATTGATGTTAGAGAAACATTTATTGATTGCCTCTCATATGCACCAAAACTGGTTATGGAACCTGCAACCTTTTTGGTATATGGGACAATGCTCCAAACAACAGAGCCACCTGGCCAGGGAAGAAGCTATATTTTTATTCTACAGTAATACTTTTGTAAAATTGGATGTAATTTAAACAATAAAATACAAGCAAATTATGTAATATTTTAATTTTAGAGCACAGAAAAGTAATAACTTTTTGTTTGTAATGAAAAAAGTGATGTAATGTCTGATTCTTATATATTTCAATAAAAATTTGAGTGATAATTATACTCATAAGGACTAATATGGATAGTTATAAAATAAAATATGAACTATGTAAACTGGACCAGTGCAAGCATAGAACAATTGAAAATCATCATACCTGCTGAACTGACCACATACAAATCTTTATACAACCATGTAATACACTGTAAGGAAAATATGTAAAATATGGATTTTTAAAAAATCTAATGTTAAGTGTTTAGAACATTGTAGCACATAAATAGTACATATTAATATAATGCTAATTATATTGTTTCAATTTTTTATTAAACTCAAAAGTGCTCCTATGAAACTTAAGAAAAGAGGTTATTTTCTAACAGCTAGAAAGTTTTCTTCTTTTTTTTGTATTGAATTTGGGAAGCATTTCTGATCAGAGCTACACATCATTTCACTCCTCCATTATGGATGTTCTAGGAACTCTACCTAAGCACTAGGCTACAAAGATGCTTGCGACTCAAGCCCTGTTCTTTGGAGGCTGGATAAAAGCTATCTCCATCATAATTTTATATGAACAATGTATTGTCTCTCCATAAAAATGAATAGTACAAATAATAGCTCTTTCAGAATATTTCTTACAGGTGACATCAGTTATGTGCTTTCTGGATAGTCAAGTGTACATGTACTTTATCTAATACAAAAGGCGTTTCATAATATGTAGTTCACAGTGACGTTTTTGATAGCTGACCAAACATTTGTAATGTTTAGATTGAATGCTAAAATCACCAATTGGTAGAGGGATTGATGGGAAAGGACAGGCACTATACCTGTGTTTTTCTAGGCATTTGTAATCAGCTTTTCCTTATCACAGCTCATGTTCTAATGATCATTGCAGGATGAAGTGGCACAGCCACTGAACCTATCAGCTAAACCCAAGACCTCTGATGGCAAATCACCCACATCACCCACCTCTCCCCATATGCCAGCTCTGAGAATAAGCAGTGGGACGGGCCCCCTCAAAGCCTCTGTCCCAGCAGCATTAGCTAGTCCTTCAGCCAGAGTTAGCACAATAGGTAAGTTCTGTTTCTTTTGTTCTTGCTGATTTTCTGTTTATGGCAATTGAATGAAATCATCTTTTAATGGCAAATCACGCATACCCTATGCATGGCTTTAGTTCCATATGAAGAGTTTCAATTTGATGAGCCTCATAGATCTGTTTTAACATGCAATTGGAATTTATAACTGAACTCCAAGTTATAATGTCCCCCTGAAAATCAAATTAAACTGCTTATGTTTGTTGCTATAACTGATGTTCTTTAGTTTATATAAAAGAGGCCTAATGTCTAATCACCGAGAGCAGTGGTTCCAGAATGCTATTGTCAGGTGACTTGCCTTTTCCATCACTGAAATTTATATTTATATGTTGTGATGTGTACAAAGTATACATAATAATGAAATACCTTCTGCCTGGTTTAGCAGTCAACCATCAGGATATGAAGTTTGTTTAGTTCCACACCACTTGAAATTTGCCTGAATATATCAAAAGTATTATAAAAAATTGATAGCTTCATTTCTCCAAAATTGTCATTTCAGTAGAATAGCCAAACACTAGAAAATGTTTCTCACATGTAATACTTTCAACAATGAAGATTTAATTTGTAAAAAAAAATGCCTTTATAAGCTTTAAAAAAATTAATAGTTTGTATTTTAGTAACAAATTAGACAGCACTTACTTAATCCCACATTCATTAAAATTTTTGTCATATATATATGGTTATGAGGAGGCTAGCACAGACCAATCCTCAAGGAGTTCAGGGTTTGTTTTGGGAGGAAAATCATCTTACAGCACAAGTCATCCATAGTAAGCAATACTCCAGAGCACAGATACAATCCTTTGGTCACAAAGAGGAGAGTGTTGAATTCTATTTAGGAAGGATCAAGGGAGGCTAAATTGGAGATAATCTATTTCAAATGGAGCCTTGAAGAAGAGTTATAGCTCTAGACATTTAGACTGTAAAAAGAAAACACACAAAAAAAGAAATAAATAAAAAAAAACACAGTAAAATAGTACACTTTTGAGAAACATATTGATTTGACTAGGTATAGAACAAGGGAGTAGTAGAAAGTGATCAGAGCTAAAACTGAATGGGGCAGAAAAATTAAAGAACATGAAGAATAAAAACATTAGGATTTAGTTGGAGCTTTTGGGTAGATGGACTCAGAGAGGGGTTAGTACAAGGGTTCCAATTACAATTATTTGAAGAATATGAGGGAAAAGAGAGCAGTTGATTTATAGACCAGTCTCTTTGTAAGCTTGATGTTGAAAAGTAATTTTGAGAAGGCTGAGTAATGATAGGTTTTAGAATAGAAAAATCATTATTTTTCAAAGAGAATAAGAATTGGAGAGATGTATAGATATAAAAGCATATATCAGTGATGGTGCAACAATAAAAAGAGATGAGATAGGATTAAATTTGAAAAGGATAAAAGTCCATTGTTTTTTCTAAGACTGAAGGAAATTTTTAAAAAATGACATAAAGTTATGAAGAAATTGTGGGATGGATAGAAAGAAAGCTGAAAGGATGTATTGCAATTGCTTCCATCTTCACAAAGTAGAATTCCAGGTTATTTGCCAAGAGAAAGTCAGTATGGAGCAGTGGAGCAGCAATAAGAAGAGAAACAATGAAAACTTAAATTCTGAGAAGTCTGAAAAAGGTTGGGTGTATGTATGCTTTTTATTATTATGCACCATTCTGTTATGGTCAAACTCTCAGTCACTCTGCTCAACATCCCAAACCGACACTAAGATAAAGACTTGCTTTCATGTCCTAAGTTGGTAAAAGAATAAAAAATACCTGGCAAGAATGATTTATTTCCATAATATACATGAAGGCTTATAAATATCACAGTGTTGGTATATGAGGTACTCTTGTAATGACCTGAGAACTAGAATATTAAACTAATTAAATGACTAATGCAGTTGCATTTTTTCATATGAATATTTTATACATTAGCATTCCAAAGATTGAGTATGAGAAAATATTTTAGAAAGGCAAGAATATACGTAATGATACTTGTCATCTGACTTTCTCCACTACTAAAACTTTTCTTATTTTGTTCCCTGAAACATCCCTTCACCACACACATATTCCTCATATTTTCCAAGGAATTGAGGGCGCTACAATTTGCTTTTCTCTTTTCAACAAATGGCAGATGTTGAAAGCTGAAACTATAATGAGTAATAATGTAGTTGGATAAAAGCTGTGAGCATTAATGGTGTTGTAAAGGTCACTCCTGAAAGAAGAATTAATGTGTTATGCCATTAATAAAGCATGGAAAACCGTGAACTAAAAGATAACTAAAGATATCTTTAATGACATGGGCTCTTCGTTATATACCTACCAGCCATAAATATAGAAAATGAGTTTTTGAGGTTGGTGACCAATATTACAGTATATTATATAAGGAGGTTTTTAATATGGTTGGCAAATGATAGGCAGCTCCAAAGAAAGAATCCTTAAAAGCCAGGGAATGTTCAGATGAATGATGGGTAATTTTAGAAGCTCTTGACCAAATGTTATCATTCCCTCATTGGCCTTTTTCACTTTTGTTACACATGTATAGAACACTTTTTAACTTTTTTCAAAGCACTTTTAATCTATTGTCTCACTGCAGTTAATTTTAGAAGTATAGAGCTTTAATTAGATGGAGCAGATATCCATATCAAATAGTGAAAACTTGTCATTTTACCGGTAAAGAAAAAAAGCCTACAGTGGCTAAGTGCTTACTAGGGATTCTAAGTAAGTTGCTCTCATGGTGTAGATAACTCTGTGACTCTGTTTATTACCTCTATTTTAATTTCAAGGAAACAAATACGTATAGACTTAGTAACTTGGCCAACTCACATCCAGTGGAGGTTGAGGCCTTAAAATTAGTCTCCCGGTTGGGATGCTTTACTTTTAGTTAAAAATAAAGACTACTATTGGTAGTCTCTCTGAATTACATGCTTTAATCAGGTACCTATTTAACCTTTCACTCATTCATCCAACAGATGGGTATTAAACATCTTCTCTATGCCATACATTTTGCTAAGCCTGGAGGATAAGCAGGTGAAAGTGTTGGACTGAGGCATAGTTGCCACGGCCTTTGTTTTGTTATCTCTGTGGGACACACTGAAACATATTATTCTTACTCTTCATTCCTGATGGATAAGTGAAATTTTACCTGAGCAAGTGTAGTACACATAGATTCAATAAGATGAAGGTAAACACTTTGAGGTCCATTAATTTGGTATTTTATTTCTGCAACTTGCTCATTTAAAATATGACGACATGAAGGAGAATATTATCTCAAATACACTTACATTTTTAATGAGAAAAACTTTTATGAGGGTAAGTTACTGAACAAGTATTGTGTAATAGTTGCATAGGAAGCCATTGGATTTTCAGGAAGTTAGGGGTATCATTCAGCATCTGGCAATTAACATTTACAAAGCATTTTACAATTTACAGTTTGCATTCATGTTTATTATTCAACTAATTATTGAGAGGTTTCACATATAAAGAAATAACAGGGTGCCAAAATTTGATAGTGATATGACGTCAAAAATCATAAAAAAATTAATATGTATTGAAAATAATTTAAAACACCTGGGCCTTTACTTTTACTTATAGTTGAAAATCATATGTAAAATAAATATGTACTGAATAAGATTTTGTATTGCCCTAATAGATTATTAAGCCCATGAATTTTTAATAAATTCGTGATATATAGTACAGGCTTCCGTTGATATGATGCCATAGAAAAATCAATGAATTTGGAATTATAACATTGGAAACTGTCAACTTAGAAATATACATTTATTCCTTTAACAATCTGCCATGGGCCAAAGGAATAAAAAACTAAAAGAAAAAAAATGCCCTCAAGTAGTACGTTCAGAGCCTGGTGTGAAAGACAAGTTTAGAAATCGGAGGACAATGACACAGTAAGAACATTTACAAGGTTTTGAAGGAGCAGATAAATGGGAAGTACTACCGCTGCCAAGGACCATGTCTGGAGTATGTCAGTGAAGTCCTTACAGAAGAGTGACATTTGAATAAATCCCCACACACACCAGGAAGAGAGAGTATTTTAGTAAAAGACAAGCTTGGGCGACAGAGGTGGGCGGGAGGAGGAAGGCTGTCCTTAGAACAGGAAATAGCTCCATGCTGCACAGAACTCCTGAGAGACCAGCAAGAAATGACCCGGGAAAGATAAGCAAAGCTGACATCATGAAGAGCTGTTTAGGCCATTTTAAAGTGTTTGGGGTTTATCTCGGAATGACGTTCCATGGGGAGCATTAAAGTGTTTCCTGTTTCAGTATATTTGGGAAAGGCTGCATATTATTGTTACTTCTCACAGATACACATTAACATATTCAAGAATTTGAGAATTTGTGCATTGACAAAACCTCTTTAACTTTAGTGTTTCCCGCATTTATTGAACATGGGGTTATTTTGCTTCACAGAATTATCATGTTATAATGCTCCTTTAAGCATCGGGTTACCAAAAGATGAGATTTTTAATTAGGTCAAGTGATATGATCCAAATTCCTTGTTTTGGGATATTTTGGAATGTTTTATCTGCAAGCAGAGTAGGAGATGGATTCAAGGATCATAAGCCTGAAGATAGGGAAACCAGTTAGGAGGTTATGGCATTAGCCCAAGTGAGCTATGAAGTGGCTTCAACCAAAGTAGGGAATGTGGGGATGGAGAAGAAACACATGTGAGAGGGAGGAGCAGACAAAGCAGTCAGGGCTCGGTTGTGGTTGTCTTTTATATGTTTGGGTAAGGGAGGCGTCTTAGATGACTCTCAGGTGGCTACATGGGCAACTGGCATGGGCGATGGGTGTAGAAAGAACAGATTGAGGAAGTGGGAGATGATGAATTCTGTTCTAGACACACTGCCTTTTAGATACTCATGGGACATTCAAGTAGAGAACCTTAGGAGGCAGATGCATGTAACTAGGAATAAGGATTTGCGTCAGACAGTAAATATTTGACAGTACTAGGAATCACCCCTTGATTCTTAGGATTATGTTTAGGACCCAATGTGGTATATTGAAGTCTAAGGCTGATGCAACAAATCACAAACTGGATAGCTTGAAACAAATTTATTCTATCACTGACTGGAAGCTAGAGATCCAAAGTCAAAGTATCAGTAGGAATTAGTTCCTTCTAGAAATCTGCCCCATGCTTCTTGCTTACCTGGTAGCTCCTAGTGGTTGCTGGCAGTCCTTAGTGTTCCTTGATTTTTAGATACATAATCCAATCTCTGCCTCCATAGTCACATGACCTTCTTCCCTGTGTTTCCATATGTCAAATGTTCCTTTCTCTCATAAGGACACCAGTCATTGGATTAAGGCCCACCCTAAATTAGGGTGATCTCATTTCAATAGAGTCTATTAAGGATTTTATTTCTAAATAAAGTCACATTCACAGATACCAGGGGTTAGTCTGAGACAGGGACATTTCCTTTTGAGAGATACAGATACAACTTAACCCATTACAAGTACTTCCTGCTTTTCTTTCTACCTTGCAATGTTTGTTTATTTTCATTGTGGAATAGCCATTACTCAGTTTTTCTGTTTAATTTTACTCTTTCTGAGATTGGACTTGCCAATTTACCCATTTATTTTTCTGCCTCTGAAGATATATAAAAGGGTCTTTTTTAATTTTAAGAATTCTTTTGTTAGTGGTTTACAAGCAACACTGAGGCACAAAACATCAATTTGTGGTAAATTTTATAAGATTACAGAATTTGGCAACTCTGGTGATGATTCCTAACCTGTGCTTCCCACATCTCATCTGGGATGCTAACTAGAGCCATACCGGCCTTGGTCCTCTCACTTCCCTCCTGAGATTGAGGCTCACTGAGTCTCTCCTAAACACATGCCACCTTCCAATCCTGCCTGTAGATACAATCACTGCCTCATAATATAATGAAAGAAGAATAAGATGTATCAGGTAATCATTTTGGGTCTTTTTGGACTCTGATAGGGGACTTCCATTTAATTGAACCTCTCTTCCAACAAGAAATGACACCTCCTCTTGGACTTTATCATAACAAGACTGCAGAGGTACACATAGGTTGGGAATGAAAGAAGAAAGAAAAGAAGAGAATAATTTTTTTTTTACTGTCTGCTCAGGTACCAAGAGCTATATACACATTCACATGTATTATTTTATGTAATTATTCCATTGAGTTTACATTTATTTTATAGGTGAGGGAAATGGAAACTCAGTGAGATTGTTATAATTTGTCAAATATCACACTTTCTGAGAATTAGAAACCCAGATCCATCTAAAGCCAATGCCCAGATCTTCCCTGTTTCACTAATGCTATTTGGCAAATGAACCACCACTTACAGAATAACTGTCAGGGACCACTTGTGATACTAAAAAAACAGATTAACTCATCTAATCTTCACAAAATTTGTGTTGCCCGATCAGTGTAACCAATGAGACCACTGAGACAGAAAAGTGAAGTAACTTTTGCAATTTATATAGCTAGTAAGTGGCAAAGCTAGAATTTTAGTTGAGCCTTGTCCAACTCTAAAACACACCCTTCTCCTGAGGGTTGAAACCCTGCAGCTCAATCTGAAGAGCAAGTGAAGAAAGGATCCCAGGAAGGGATATGAAGATGAGGAGTCGGAGAGAAGAGGGGACCCAATGCTATGATGAGAGTCAAGGAAGGAATGCATTTCAATGAGGTGATGGTCAGTGAGGTCATTCTGCAGAGAATGGAAAATGCCCCTTAGATTGGCAATTAAAAGAACACAGCAAGCAGGAACAAGATTGTAACAGGAAAGGGAGAGTGGGGAAGGGATGGGAAAATTTGAATCTTTGAGAAGCTTGGCTTAGAGGATAGAGAGGCAGAGCTGGAACAAGGGGGCAAGGAGGGAGAAACTTTATGTGCCTGTTTTAGGAGAGAGCCTTAGGTACTTACAAGTTAAGATGGTAGAGATGGGAGAGAGGATCAGATGACAAATGAGATAGAAAATAGCCAATGGTGAGGTGTTGGAATCTAGAACACGAGTGCAAGGGATTTGCCTTGAATAAAAACAGAGGCACCTTTTTACTGACAAAAGAAGAGGTATAAATGGAGATAGATTTGAAGCTGCGTGGGGTAACAATGGGCGGGGGTAGGCTAAGGGGCAGGAAGGTGAAATTCTTTCTTTCTGGTCTTTTCAAAATCAGAGGCCGGACCATTTGCCAAGAGAGGGAGTCAGCAGGAGTGGGAATTTGGTGACTATGATTAGAAGAAAAAAATGTAAAGCACCACCAAACAATCCCATTAAGATTAAATCTATGGTATATAAATGGCTTTTATGATTTAACACAAAAGGTACAAATGTTAGAATTCCAGGTAGTATGTTAATGAAAACTCAAGAGTCACTAAGAGCAAGAATGTTTACTTGAAAGTAAGCTTCTATTTCCACATGCATAGGAACACACACCTCAACTTGGAACTAGCCATTACAGAACATATGTCTGTCAGTCATTTACCCTCACAACAATTTGTATTCATTTTGCAACTATATTAATTATTTTTCCTTCACAATGTTATATTGGCAGCACCTAAAAAGCATAAACAATTAATACTTACATTCAGTACCATGTGCCAAACCATTTCACACATGTATGTGCTCTGGAAGTAGCTAAATAGACTACAAAAATGTGTGATGCATGGTTGCACATAAACAGGGGTTAGAGGGTAGGAAAATCAAGCTGTCCACTTAGAATGTTACTAAAGAAACATATACCCAGACCATCACTGCCAGAGGGTGGTAGTATTTATGAATAGAATACCTCAAGAATCATATATCAAGAAGCTTGTCCAAGTCAGCATAACATAATGTTCAAAACAACCATCTTTTATAGTAAACATTAGCCTTGTAAGTGTGACCTTCAGTCAGTTGTTCATATGGAAAATAAGAATAATTAATAAGTAATAATATAAGAATAAATTGTTTCACATATTCACAACTGTAAACCTACTTTTGCCCCACCCTGCATAGTAGGTCCAGGTTTCCTCTTGTATGGACTGCACTAGAACTTATCTTTCTGCTTGAAGGAAAGCAGAGGACAAGGTCTGGTCTGTGCGCAGTAAGAGGTGGGGGGAGACAGTGCTGCCTAATGTCACATCAGCTTCTTCAATAGAAATGTTTAAGCAGCAAGTGGGCTTCTATGTGTTTTGGCAATCAGCAGATCAGATAGAAGAGTCTAGCTATACAACGAGGATGTGTAATCTGACATGATTAGACAAGGCTCTTTAGTACCAGAACATTCATAATTGAGACAAATAAATAGTATTAATAACACTTTCCTAACACGGCAGCTAGCCACTTTATATTTCCTTTCTTTAATCTTAGTGTTTTTCAACAAATCATGGGATTTAATAGCGTGTTTTGGCAGATTAGAGGATTTATGGCCCAGATGTTTTTTGTTCTAAAAATGGATTAGGGTGTAAAGTTTGCTGGAATCCATGGAACATGTTGAGGCAAGCCGATCATTTTATGTGTGATTAGTGCCTGCCTTCTGTCTCACAGTCCCTCCATCTGTCACAATACACCAATGGATCTGGTTAGATTTAGCCTCATGTCACAAACAAGTCCCTTTTCTGGGCAATATCACATTATAGATTTAGTTTATGCCATTTTATGCCCTACTTAAAAGATAGGGAGAGCGAAAGATGAGATATTAGCTTTCCTTTCAATATTTGTGAAACAAATCTTTTCTCATTGGTACTCTACCTTAAGATCATGCAGGTTATCATAATAATGGGCATAAAAAATGACCAGTGTTAAAATTAAATTAAAAAGTGTTTTGCTTCTTACACCTGTTATTCTTTAAAAGGCACATTTGGCAATGTTTTTGTTTGTTTTCTTTCTTCTTTTTTTCTCCTAACTCTGAATTGTAGAGCTGCAGATACAGGCTGGTCATTTGACCATCTTATTGAGAGTATGAATTGTGTGACTATTCTTACTAGTAACCACAATTTTTTAAAAAAATCAAACAATTACAGCTGCTTAGTTACATTCTGTGCTTGAAATTTAGCCTCTCAACTATTACAAGTATGTATCCATAGCAAACCACTGCCACCTGGGGTTTATTTAACTGTAAATGGATTCAGAGCCAAAATGGTCTTCTTTTTCAATTAATAATGATTTATTCTTCCTTTAAATAACAACCTGGAAGTGCTGTGCCCAAACTTTAAATTGACCTTTTTAATGCTATGAGCATGTCAGTAATTACAGTGATAATTATCAATATCTGCATCTTGTGGTAAAATCAAAAGAATCCTTACATGAAAAGAAATCAAAGATAGGTTTTATTTTTGCACTTTAAAATATTCAGATAACTAAAAATAGTTTCTTTAAAAACTATATTTCAAACTTCTTTTCAAGTGTGTGGAAACAGCTATCTTTCACTTAGTATTATGCTGCATTTACAGATGTTTGGCAACGTGTTCATGTATGACTTATTCATTTAGACAAATTCCACTGAGAAATTATCATATGCCAGATACCAGCCACTGCCCAAAAAAGAAGCGATTGCTATGGTTAAAGTGTCCATGCATTTGTACAAAACATACTCTGTTCTGTTGCATCTTCAGGTTATTTAAATGACCATGATGCTGTCACTAAGGCAATCCAAGAAGCGCGGCAAATGAAGGAGCAACTTCGGCGGGAACAACAGGTGCTCGATGGGAAGGTGGCTGTTGTGAATAGTCTAGGTCTCAATAACTGCCGGACAGAGAAGGTTAGTTCTTAAAATACTTGACTTTCCAAAAATACTTAAATCACCTAACTGCTTTTCTTCCTTATTGTCTTTTCATCTTCTCATCATCTCAGAATAATAGTCCTCCTCCCTTTTTCCTCCTGTCAATAAAGAAATCTCCATGCCAAAACTGGTTTGGCTCAGTGGATAGAGCGTCAGCCTGTGGACTGAAAGGTCCCAGGTTCAGTTCCAGTCAAGGGCATGTATCTTGTTTGTGGGCACATCCCCAGTAGGGGGCATGCAGGAGGCTGCTGATCAATGTCTCTCTCTCATCCATGTTTCTAACTCTCTATCCCTATCCCTTCTTCTCTGTAAAACAATCAATAAAATATATTTAAATAAAAAAAATCTCCATGTCCATCCCAATCAAAACCAGCCAAAAATATGCAGGCTTATATTTCTCTTATTTCCACCTTCAAACCTTATTGACAATCAATACTTTCTCTATTCTCCTTTTGTATTGAAATGAAATGGCATTTGAGATAGAGGAATCTTAGTGAAAGTTCTGCTTTCCGGGGATGCTTAACTTGTATTTGGGGATGAGCTGGATTTGAAAATGCTGAATCTTCTTTAACCAGCATAAGCTTGGATGATACCCATGCTCATAGCCTAAGCATCTAGGATCCTGAGCTGGTCATATGTTTCTAATGCAAAACACTGTCAAGTTTTAGGTGACTGCGCAGCTGGAAAATTTGACTTTATCATAAAACAAAATGTAATTTTTAAAACTTGGACATTATTATCCTATCTAAGCCCAGTGAAACTTCTGAATTTTTCTGAAATTTGACAATTTAAAACATTTTTTGTCTAAAATACATTATATTCTATTCAGAAAAATATTTTAAGTTCTAGAAAGCTCAAAGCAATTTACCTCTTTTGGTGATGTTTGATATGTTTTGAATTGAAATTTTAAAGTGTTTTTGAATCACCTTTAAACAATCCTCTTGCTATATAGACAAACAGACAAGAGGGGGGAAATGATCAGCTACTTAGCAAGAAACTGAGAAATATGAGTCAAATAGGATTGCACAGAATGAGCGGTTTGCTAATCCGGATATGTTCTTGAGTTCCCGGGGTTTACATGGAATTCGGTGTATAATCTCTAAGAAGCTAGCAATCTACACAGTGAAGGGAAATATGTGAAAGACCCTGTCACAACTATACCTTTTTCTCTGGTCCAGATATGGGTCTAAAGGTAGTAGAAACTATTTCAAGCCTGTTCTGTTTCTGGAGGGGAGAGCGGATCGTGAGCCAGTCTCTCATCCCCTGCAGTCCCACAGTGGCGGGAAAAGGTGCTGGGGCAGTAAGAAGGGGCCAACCTTCCTCTAGCTAAGTGCCAGAGAGAAGAGACACAGGGAAGTGACAGCTCCAAGAAGGAAGGGAGGGTCACAAGCATAAAGGAATTTATATTCAAATATTTAAACATTCTTGAAAGGATGCTTGAACAGAAACTCCTTTTTTTTTCTGCTCCCCATGTAGAAGTGAGTTTAACACTCAGCCAGATGCTAATGCAAAGTGACTGGAGCTATTCCTCGCAAGCATAGCTAAATTGCTGTTATTTGTTAAGTGCATTGAATTCAGCTGTGGATACAGCAGTTGGTTGCATTCAGCAAGCATCTGTACTTTTTTTTTCTTTCTAATCCTCCAAAGCAGAGACAACTCTACCTATCTCCCCCCTCTCCTCCCCTATGCTGGCTGGGACTTGTCAAGTGACAACCGACCAAATCCTTTTGGACAGGAAGGCTTCATCCTAAATTCTATATACTTGCAAAACAGGCCTTGTGGTTGGATCAGGGAGCCCATTAAGAGCACTTTGGTGGTATGGAAATTCATCTTCATGAAGCTCCTAGGCCCCTAAGCAGCGTGCTGGTGAGCTCTGGTTACAGATCAGTCATTCACATCGGAGGACAATAATTGCGCTGACGGCTTGTAAGGCAATGGTAGTACATAAAATAATCCCGGGCCCTCCACCATGGCACTGCCAGTTAATCTTCTCTAATACAGATCAGCTGTTGTTCTAACACATGACTTCATGCAGGCTCCAGTGACTCTGCTCAGCCTTTTGATTAAGTAACAGGAGTGGAACCATCTGCATTCACTTTATTCCATAGTGTCTATTGTTAGGGATCCTCATTGCCACTTCTTGTTCCTTCTCAACCATCAAACTTTATTTTATTTCTCTGATTAGCACCTCCTATTTGAGATGCAGGAGTTAGATTTCCTCTGTGGAAAGCAACTGCTTTTAATTTTCCTCTCTTTTGTAGAATTATAATGACATTTTTAAAGACTATTTTTGAAGTAATATTTGCCAAAATCTGCTGCCCAATTAATATGTCTTCATGCTCAAGTACATTACATTCCCAAATCTCTTCCCCATACACGTTCAATGCAGTTGAGTTATGTCTTCAATTAAAGTCTTCTATTTTTATGGAATTTTAAGTGAAACCCTTAAAATGTGAAGGCAAGCAGTTCCACTATTGTAATAATTTGGCTAACTCTTGTAATGTATAGGTAAACCTTTCAGCAGGACCCAAATTAGTTCATCCCTTTTTACCCTTACCTCTCTTAGAAGCAGGCATTACTGTGGTTACCTTTTCTTATTGAACTGACTAGCTTGGGTGTCACTTCCACAATGTCAAGGATTGATATATGTCTGTACAATTCATGGGGATGAAATGATGCAAATGTACATATTTAATTAGTAATTATTCAGCATTAGCATCTATTATCTATTAAGGATGGGGCTGTGTACTTGAGGTGCTCTCTGTAATAATAAAAGCATAATATGCTAATTAGACCAAACATCCTTCTGGACAACCTTCCGGATGAAGCCAGGGCTGCAAGGACCAAGGTGGCCACTCCGGTGGGGAGGAGCTGGGGCAGAGGATGCGAATGTCATGCATTGGGCCTCTAGTACTTAATAAGAAAATATGTCTTCTGCCTTTATAGTTTTTAGAGTTGAAGTCAAATTATTATTTTGACTGTTAATCATGGCATATTTATGTTGGTAGGCCTACCTATGGGATTAAATAAGGACCTCACATTGCTTAGCATATCAGATCAGTTATATACCTGAGTTGACAAAGTGGATGCTTATTCTTTCACAGAAAGTGACATCACTATACGTAGTGTGTGTGTATTTCCTTAGTACCTACCTTTTTAATAGATTTTTATAATCACCCAACTTTAGCCATGTCAGAGCATATGTAGATGATGATTTCAGAGAGAAAGGGGTGGGAGAGAGATAGAAACATCAATGATGAGAGAGAATCATCAATCAGCTGTCTTCTACACACTTCCACTGGGATTGAGTCTCCCAGTGGGTCATGAGCCCCAAGGGAATCAAATTATGACCTCCTTGTTCCTAGGTCAATGCTCAACCACTGAGCAACACTAGCTGGACTGCTTCAGTGTTCTTAATGAAAGACAAACAGGGTATATAATAGCTTCCTTTATAGTTTGCACTATTATCTTCTCAAATATTTAAATTCCAAAAGGAGGATTTATTTTGTCTTCTTAAAACAATACTCCCATTTTTTCAAACCCAGAAGATACGTGAAATGTAAGAAGTAGGTTGCCCCCCTGGCCGGTGTGGTTCAGCTGATTGAGCATCATCCCTTGCACCAAAAGGTTGCCAGTTCAATTCCCAGACAGGGCACAAGCCTGGGTTGTGGGCTTGATCCTCAGTAGGGGATGTGCTAGAAGCAGTGGCAGTTGATTGATGTATTGCTCTCACATCGATGTTTCTCTCTCTACCTTTATTTCTCTTTCTAAAAATCTATAAAACATATTTAAAATAAAAATAATTATTTCTTTAAAAAATAAAGAAATGAAAGGAGTGGGTGCCATAAAGGAGAGAAAGGGGTAGAAAGGAGCTGGTAGAAAGGAAATGGGGAAAGAAATTGAGCCTGGTGTTTTCCAGCAGCCTAAAAGGTGATAGCATAACCTGCCATCCAGGTAATTGGAATCCTGCAGTGGAGATCTGTTTTCTTGAGCACACAAACCTTATAAACATTAAGTTTTCTTCCCATTTCAAATAACCAATATGGTTGTCCCAAATAGAAGGAAGGTCTTCATTCTGAAGAGCTGTAATTGGACAGTGAAAACAATTAGAAGTGTGAAGAAAGGGATGAATGTTTTTCAGTAATATGTACTGAAACACATAATGCAAGTCATTTTTACTGAAACACATTGTACTTGAAGACTTCTAAAAGAGTTTTCATTTCTTAACTTTTCTTGGAAGTGTTTCAACGTACCCAAGAACTGTGTATGTCAGGTTTCTTGGAAACTCTGAGACATAGTGTTATTTATAATTGTTGTCTCTGGTTAATTGTAGCATGATTGTATATTCAAATAATGTTATCTTTTTACCACACAGCTTTGTTACAGATTACTTTTCTGGATGAATAAGTAAACTGCTCAGGTAGGAAGGCTCAGAAAGAATACCCCCATACAATGATTTTGTAAAAAACACCTGCCTTGCTCCCTTAACATCTAAATGGCAGTTTTGATTCTACAATCAACTGCATATTTAGGTTCTGACCTGTGTTTGAAGGAGTCCATACCTAACAGAGAACCCCATCCAGCAATTTAAATGTAATAGAGACCCACTGCTCGGGACTGAAATAAATGGACCAGAAGTTTCCCTGCCCTTTTCTCTCAGTGGTGTTATCCTAGGAATGTGATACCTAGGCTGTAGTTAAATGCATGTGTTTCATTACATGTATCAGGAAATCTAAATATGGTAGCTTCAACCAAGATTACGTTTTAGCATATAATGAGGTAAAGAGCAGAGAGTTGGTGACATTGGTTTATCAGCTCAGTGACGGCAGGGTTGGAATCTCTGTGGTTCTCTTGGCTTTTCCCTAGAGTCACAAAATGTGGCCGCATCTACAGCTATCCATGAAGGCAAGCAGTGCAGGAAGGGGAATTTGTGTCCGCTTTGCTAAGTTCAGTATTCATTCACATAGGGATTTTTTTTTTACATTATTCTCATAGTAATGTTTCTCTGTACCTCTCAAACTGACTTCCACAAACATCTCTTTTGATAATGCTGGGTCATAAGCACATCTTTAAGAGGATTACTGGTGAAAGGAAGAGAAATTGCTTTAAATTGATCATGAATTATATTCTGGGACTGAAAGAGACCGGATTCTATCTATCCTCCCTGAAATCAAGGGATATCTTAAGATCAAAGATTATATTGGCAGGAAAGAAAAAAAAAGGAACCACCAGCATAGCTATTGAGTAATTGGGTAGGAAAAGGCTATTGGGAGCCACAGCTACATTAGAAAAAGATATTAAAACTCTCAAAACTGCTCAGTTTTTTATTGTTTCATGTTTGTTGTCATCTAACTACCTTGGCTCTTGTACTATTACATGTTGAGAACCTTCCTTATAATTTGTCTGTGGTTCATTAAGAATTAAATTAATTGCCCTGGCCAGTGTGGTTCAGTTGGTTGAGCATTGTCCAGTGCATTGTGCACCAAAAGGTCGAGCATTCAATTTCCTATCAGGGCATATACTCAAATTGTGGGTTCAATTTCTGGTCAAGGAGATTCCGAGTCAGGATGCATATGAGAGGTGACCTCTCTCTCTCTCTCTCTCTCTATCTCTATCTCTATCTCTATCTCCATCTCCATCTCTATGTCTCTCTCATCTCTATATCTCTATCTCTCTCTTTCTTTCTCTTTCTCTCTCTCCTTCCTCTCCTCTCCTTTTTTCCTTTCTCTCTCTCTAAAAATTAATAAAAACATACAAGCATGTCCAGAAGAAAACATTGCTTGGTGAAAGGTTGAATCAATAAATGTGTGTTCACACACATGCTCTCTACATGTTAAAGCCAACTTCTGTATTAGTTTTCTGATATAAAACAGATGTCAGTCACAAAAATAAACATGCAAATATATAAAAAGAAGAGTGCCTACATTTCTTAAGGCAGAGAATTTCATCCTCCAGATATTAATTGCCAACAATGTACCTGGAATCTAAACACCTGCACATGCCATGAATGCATTTTTAACTGCAAAGAACAGCAGCTGGGAAAAAAATGTCTTATTTTTCCTTCTGAGGGTCAGTGAAAATGCTTTGCAAATTTTCATAGAATAAGAGGAAAATTGGGTAAATAACATCTATATTATAAATAATAATTTAGTCAATAATGACATCATTTCTCTTTACACTTCTCAGTCAGATTCATACGAAACCTTACCACAGACGCTATACCCAGACTGATTTGTAAATCTAGGTGGATTTTCATGACTAGAGAACTCTTCCTTCCAACCCCCCTCTTCGATGCCATTGTCATTCCTTTCTTTCCCTTTAACAGAGTGCCAAACATGAACTGACAGTGACCAATGTTGACTTAATGTGGATGTTTAATAATGAAAAAAAGTGTGTCAGTCCCAGCATTAGTTACAAATGGCAGTAAGTGTATCGGATGGCAGCCCTGTAATAATTTTGCATCCATCATTCTTTCCCGACGCTCCGCTGGCCACCTGATGGATGGGGCCAGCAGTGTTAACGCTTCTGAAACTGACACAGTAGATCTAGTTCAGCATTACCTAACACATGCTCCTGCCCTCAGATAAGGAGGAGGCATGTGAGGAATTGTGAATTACAGGTTTTGCTTGCTTTGAACAAATGATTAGGAAGATTCTACAATTAATTCGTGATTTATGGATGGCGTTTGTAGATGTTGCCTTTAGCTAAAAATGCATTAGAGAAGTCAAATTAAAACGAGATATTTCAGTGGTTAGAGAGAGACTCCATGAGGAGAAAGTCATGTTAGGTAAATCCTTCAGGAGGAAATGAGTTGCCACTGGAAGTGTGGCCAAGCAGGAGCTTATAGTAGGGGTGTGTGTGCGTGTTAAAAAAAAAAAAATCCCGACTAAACTTTTAAAACCACTGGCTAGAATTTGCCTAAGAACTAATTACAATAACAAAAATGATTGCTATTTTCTCTTTATAGAAGTGAATATATGTTTTTTTAAATCTCTACTTTACATATAATTATTTTTTGGAGACTAATTAAAAGGTACGCACAATCTGGTATTGAACACTTGCCTTTTATTATGGGAGTCTCTCTACTTTGCAAATTTATATAAATGGATGGGGAACTGCTTTCTAGGCAACTGAGTATTAGGAAATCTAGACCAGCTTTGTGTGTGCAAGTGGGCATTTGATCCTTAGATTTTCTTTTCTTCTGTTTTTCATTCATAAAAACCTTCTTAATTCTGAGCATCTTAGCTGGGGAACACTTCTTATGGGACAGGAAGGGAGAGGAAAACCCCTTGGTGAATATTATCAGCACAGAGCAGCCAGTTTCCAAAGACCACGACAAAAAGGCAAATAGGTATTATGTCATCATCCATCCATCATTCTATATGTCAGCCTTTCAATAATTCCAATCGACATTCTCAACAGGCTGGTGCAAGTTAAAGGGGCTGTTTGTTTCTAGAAATAGAGTATAGGCTGTCTATAGCCTTTTGTTCCAGATGGGTGTTTTTTTCCTGTGTCTTTTCATTTCTTTCTTTTCTTTTTGGGGGCATTTAATTGAAATCCATGCCGAGTGTGCAGACTGCAAAGATCAGAGCTGTTTTCGTCCAGCAGTGGTAGCTATGCATTAAACATTTTGATTTGTTTGAGCTTGAAGTTTAGTCCTTTTTTGCCATTTGCTTCATGGAGTTTGTGTATATTTACAGCCTCTGCATTTAATGGCCACATGCCTTATTTTCACAGATGGCCAGTGGAAGACTTTTTCTTCCTCTTAGTATAGCCCGCTTTCAGTTTTGCTACATTTGTCACAGTGCCATTACTTGCAGCTAGCAAGTGCCCACGCTTGGTGGGGAGCAATTATGGTGTGAGTTTTTAAGAAGCTTTTTAAAGGTTTTTTTTTTCAGTAAACTTTTTATGGTTTAATTTCCAAGCCTAGAAAAGCTGTGCGTGTTTTCAAACAGAGAGTCTTGTGTTCTTTACATCATTCTGGGAGAGGGGTTAGTGCAGGATGGTCCAATAAAATGAGATACACAGGGCACACCAAATTGGTCTGTCAGATACACACCCACAGGCCTCTTGATGATTGAAACTGTCTATGCATTTAAAGATCTGAAGATACACTTACAGTAGCGTTCTTTCTTTTTAAATTTGTATTGAACTTATTGAGAGGACAGTGGTTAATAAAATTATACAGGTTTTAGGTGTACAGTTCTATAACACATCATCTGTATATTGTATTGTGTGTTGTTCACCACCCCAACTCAAGTCACCTTCCATGACCATTTACCCCCTTTCCCCTCTCCTACCTTCTATCACCCCCCTTACCCTCTGGTAATCACCATA
Source organism: Lasiurus cinereus (assembly GCA_011751065.1). Classification (NCBI taxonomy): domain Eukaryota; kingdom Metazoa; phylum Chordata; class Mammalia; order Chiroptera; family Vespertilionidae; genus Lasiurus; species Lasiurus cinereus. Next base: position 22,737,221 of record JAAGEH010000311.1, read on the forward strand.
TGAAGTGAATTTGAAAACACTGTGTTGAGACCAATCTAGATATGATATTTTTAAAGTATACTTCCAGGATACATAGATAACAAACTAGAAGGAGAATAAACAATAATTATGCCAAGGTCATAGGGTTGAAAATTTGCATATACAGTGCCCCACATTTCTGATTTTTCTAAATTTTCCATAAGTAAAATAAGAATCACTTTTTGTTGGACTGGAATTTTTTTCAAGCGTGGTCTCTTAAGAATGGTCTTCACTTCCCTTCTCCCTTGTTCCCATCCTCATCCCAAAGATCCAAGGAGAAAGACCTACATATGAGTCCTCGGAGTAACATTGGCGACTGATATTTATTTGGTGCCTTTACCATTTTCAGAGTGCTGTCACATTAAATTTCAATCTTATAGGTACTGCAATACAAGCAGCACAGTCTGCTTATCTTTGTTTTAAAAATAGGAAAACCCTGAGATCTGAGAAGATGACAACAATTGAAATGATAGAGGGGTTTTTAAATCCATGTCCCCTGGCTAGAATCTCAGTCTCCTTTCTAAGGAACCATCCTGGAGAAAGCAGCTCAGGACAGTCTCCCGTGCCTCTTTGATTAGTTTGTTTGTGCTCAGTGTTGGTGATGTGTATTATTTAGTTTGTTCTTTTTGAATCTTTTTCACACACAAAAAAAATCTCATTTAAGCTATCACCACCTCCACAATTTGTATATACCCGTATTTTCCGGCATATAAGATGACTTTTTTTTTTAATATATTTTATTGATTTTTCACAGAGAGGAAGGGAGAGAGATAAAAAGTCAGAAACATCGATGAGAGAGAGAGATCGATCAGCCGCCTCCTGCATGCCCCCCACTGGAGATGTGCCCGCAACCAAGGTACATGCCCCTGACCGGAATCGAACCTGGGACCTTTCAGTCCGCAGGCCGATGCTCTATCCACTGAGCCAAACCGGCCTTGGCTTAAAGCCTTTTTTTAAATATATTTTATTGATTTTTCTACACTGAGGAAAGGAGAGGAATAGAGAGTTAGAAACATTGATCAGGTGCCTCCTGCACACCCCCTACTGGGGATGTGCCCACAACCAAGGTACTTGCCCTTGACCGGAATCGAACCTGGGATCCCTCAGTCCCCAGGCTGACGCTCTATCCACTGAGCCAAACCGGTTTCAGCACATAAGATGACTTTTTAACCCAGGAAAATCTTCTCAAAAGTCGGGGGTCGTCTTATACACTGGTGTTGTCTTATAGGGAGAGTATATCCCAAACTCTATATTTTAACTGGAAAATTCGGGGGTTGTCTTATACACTGGAAAATACCATATTTTCCCCAGTTCTTTATTTTTTCTGTTTTGGCTCCCTTTCTAGGTCTTCCTTTCTCCATCATGCACCAGCCCCTTCAGCTGATAATGAACTGGGAAACAGAATATATTCAATCTTTTTTTTCCCCAATCTTATTTATTTTGCTTCTTGTAGCAGCTCTGATAAAACATAAAACTTTTTCGTTCAATAAAGTGGGATTTAAATATCTATTGTAATCTACATTTTCTCCTCCCTTCCTCTAAAACTACCATGGATAATTGAAAAGTGAACTATCACCCTGACATGCCTGCCTCTATTTATCAGACCCAGCCTTTCTGAACCCAACCATGATTCTTTAAAATGGTGCAATTATATTTCTTTAATTGAGTTAACTACTGGCGACTGAGGCTTCTTTGGTAAGAATGCTGACAGTTTTATCTTTTTATTCCATGAAAAGGAAAAAATTAAAAGAATGATTCGTTACCTGTCTGTAGCTCAGTAACTGACTTGCCCATGGTTTATAGAACAGTTACTATCAGACAACATTCCAGTTTTGTGTTTACATCTGTGCAGCCCTCCCACCCACCGGACATCCAGTGTAGGTTGTGAATTTTATTGTCTTTGTTGTCCCCTGATTTTCTCCCATTAACCCTTCTGTGTTGGCTCAGGGTGCATTGTATCTATACCTGCCTTGATCTGAAATAACCACAAAGTCATTTTTTAGACTGTGATTCAATGCTCACCACATCTACAGACATTTAAAAAGTCAGGTCTTATTGTTTTCCTCTCTTGCCTTTTCCCTCTTCCACATGTACACACCCTAAGAACCATCATGACAAATAAGCAAGAACCAATATTTTGCCATGCTGTAGTCTTGTCTACCTTCTCTGTGAGTGATTTGTTTTCTGCAGGTGCCTTGAGTGGCTTTTCTGTGCATTACAGACCCATGCCTCATTGACTTCTTCTCCACAGCAGTGTTTTCCTTATTTAAGTACTAAATTATAATGTTGAATTTGGGCCTATAAACGTGTACTTTATAAAGTACCTGAATCTGTAAATCTTATTTTTATTGGACAAATTCATCATAAAATATATTTCCATAAACATGTTTTTTATAATTTGAATTTACTCCTTTTGAATTTGATGAAGTGATTATGAATTCTCAGCTATACGTGGGGTGCCTTTAAGTTTGGAAACTTAACAACTTTTGAGGACATTATAATTTATGGATAGAGAAAATATATATGGTTTTAGACATTTACCAAAATATTGTACTTTTGTGTTAGGGAGTCCAGTCGAGTAAGACATAAAATTGCAGGTTTGTAAGAAAGTGAAAGGGATCTTTAATCTGATATGGAATTACCTGTTCAATACCTCCAACATGCCAATACTTGAAGACCTGCAGAGAAGTGAAGTGTTTTACATCCTGAGGCAGCTCATTCAATGGAGAGATAGTTCTGACTATTCTAGAACTCTTCCTTCAGTTTTTCATTATCTTTCACCAGGTGACGTGCAGCCATTAGTCAGTCAGTGTTCTGCAGCTCAGTTGCATGTAGCCAAATTCCCTTTTTCACAAATAACAAGTCTTGTTGGGTTTTAAACATAGAGGTTCTTAAGGTATTGAGAGATATCTATTGTTGATCTCCTCTTCCCACTCCATTCAACTCTCTTTATCAGGGTCCTGTGCAATTTCTCCATCATGACAAGATATTGGTAAAACATAATTCAAAAGCTGAGTTAAGTCCCACACATCATGACCATTGAGCTTCTCTGGTATGCATTCCAATTCCTGTAGGAAAGAAAAAAATGAGGTCATTGTAACATTGTTTTTCTTAGTGAATCTATGTTATCTTCTTGTTATCGGCACATCGTGTTAAGTGCTCTTACCTAATTCTTAAAGCAGTCAGCTCTATCTTTTCTGGAACATACAGTGTCACTAGTGCTCACATTTCTCTCTTTATTCATGGAAATCAGAACTAGTTACTTGTCACCAACTTTCTAATATTTCTCCCACTTTAAAATCAATTATTTAAAAATTATAAATAGGGATTCAGTTTTATCCACAAGTCATTTTACTATATTGGATTGTTATTCATCTGGATTAAGCCTTGAATTCATAGAAATTGTATGTTTCCTTCAAAACCATTCTATCTTCAACTTTATACTTCTTAAGAAAACTTGATCTGCCATTATATTTTAGTTATATCACATTGCCTGATGAAACTAAGGTCCTAAGGAATTTAGCTAATATTACCCTTTAGGAAATATTTCAGGAAGCTGGATATCAAATTTCATAACAGAAAATCAGATAACGCAATCATATTATGGCTTCTAATTTATACTTTTCTACTATGAGAATCTAGTGGAATTTAGAAAGATGAAAATCAGGATTAGAGAAGGCTTGTTTTATATATGATTAGACTCAGAGGACACTTACAGACCTTTCCAATCCTATCTCCCTGTGATTCTCTGACAGAGAAAATGAATGGAAAAATATTCCTAAGGAATATAAAATTTCAGAATACCGAAGTGACTGGGAATATCTTAATGGGTAGATTAACATTTGACCAGAGTAAATTAGTGAAAGGTTTCTTCAAGTTGCATTATTGTTGATGTTGAAGGGAAGTGTGTGTGTGTGTGTGTGTGTGTGTGTGTGTATTTGTATCTAATTTATATACAATTTACAAGAAGACTTTAATTTGTGATGTTAGATTATGTGGGTAGATGATTATTTTTTAGAAAATGGGAATATCAGTAACCACGGATGAAAGTGAGAGGTTGAGTGGGTGGACACATGCATTGTTTCTTTGTATATTACTTAAGCTAATGAAAACATCTCCAACTAATAAATCGTTAAAACATTATAAATAATCTTTCATCTTCTTTGGTGGTCTGTGAGATTCACATAAATGGAGGGTTAAAAACCTTTTTTGTTTCTTTGTTCTTCTCGTATCATTAGTATTGAAGGAGACCATAAAAAAGTGCAGCCAGAAGGGGTTTAACTGTTACTGAGTCAACATTTGACAGCCACACTCTGTTCTGTCATTTCATGCATGTGCTTTTTATGAGTTTTATAGCTTTGTGAGCTTTATTTCAGGGATGTCCATTATGATAGCTGATCCAAAGCCCATCTCTCCCATTGTGTGTGTGTCTGGTGTGGGGCAAAGCTCATCACTTGTACGAATCCCAATTTCAAGGAGTAATAGAGAAACCCTCTACTCATGAACCATTTAATTCAGGCTTAGGTAGCTAAGGAAGTATCTACCTCTTCTGAAGTACAGTTGTGTGTGTTTTTTTATTTTGACTTCTCTTAAATATTAACAAAGGATGTGCACTTGAGCCTTTACAAACTGAATTTTTAGGGTTTTTGTTCTGCGTAAGTTGAAGTAACAAAATAGAAGTTTTCAATTTAAATATATAGTAGATTTACATTATAAAGCTATAAACCATCATGCCTGAGCATCACATGTAAAATAAAATTTAAAAAAATATTCCTGGCCAGGTAGTTCAGTGGGTTAGAGCATCTCCCAGTACACCAAAACATTGCACATTTGATTCCTGGTCAGGGTACATATTTAGATTGCAAGTTTGATCTCTAGTTTGGGCACCTATAGGAGGCAACTGATCAGTTTACCTCTCACATTATTTTTTTTCTCTCTCCCCCACCCCACTCCCATACATTTCTCTCACTCTCTCCATACATTTCTCTCTCTCTAAAAAAGAAAAAGATTACATACATTGTTGTAGATGTTGGACAAGAGGGAAAAACATCTCAAGAATTTTTAAGAGTTGAAACCAGATGACGGAATCACATTATGGCTTCTAATTCATACTTTTTCTAACAGGAGAATCTAGTAGAATTTAGAAGGGTGAAAATCAGGATTAGAGAAGGCTTATTTTATATATGATTAGACTAAGAGGACACTTACAGACCTTTTAATACATTAGTCCAATACTTGGCCATAGAGAATAGAAGATCTTAACCATGGCAATAAAAGTTTATTTTAAACCAGCTTTCTCTAAGACTCCTGATGGAACCCTTTAATTTGTAGGAGGCAGTCTATGTAAATGATAGGTATGAAATAGAAAAAGAACAGCAGATTTAATACTGGTATGTTGTAATGCTGTCTTTTCTATGCTGTAGAATCTTTAGTTATGAGAAGAAACAACTCAGGCCTAGAAATATATGAAATTGCTCTAATTCTTATATGTTAGGAAGAATCTTTATCTTTTCAATTTTCCTCATTTACTTTTTTTCTAATATTAAAAGTATATATTTATTAATTTTTTTAATTAATGAGAATCTATCATATATTTAAACCCTATTATACAGATAGGATTCTGGGATGCAGGGAGGAGAAATGATTTGTTCTGAGTAATACAGCTAATATATATATGGAAATTTGGTTAAGACAGGATGCTCTTGATCCTCAGACCCATTATTTTCTAAATGGATTATTATCTATATTTACAAATATGTCCTCTTCCCATTAATCCCCGAGGCCTATTGCCATTCAGTACATTCATAGCTTAGAAATATAGATCTTCACTGTCCACTTCTAATCAATTCACTGACCATATTTCTTTAGATGTTTAATGGCTCTTCTTGTTGATTTCCAACATAGCCTGGTGTTACATGCAAACAATATATGTACTGTTTTCCATTCTGCAAGTCATTGGATAAGTCACAGAACCCAAGACCAGCCGCTAGATTTCCTAAGTGAATACATTGATAATAGTTCTTTGAGTGTTGAATTTTAGAGTTAAGGATTTGACCCCAAGAAACTAAATAGTCTAAAACTTTCTTTTCTGCTGTAGATAAGATACAACATAGGATTATAAGTTTTTCCAAGTAAAATCAGACTTTACCTAATGTTTCCCACCTTAGTAAACCTACATAGTTCTATAAAATTTGATTGGCCACATAAGAATCATCTATTCAAAGGAAATCTAGTTGTTATCCAATTGCTCATTTTTAATCAAGAGAGAAAGCATACAGGTCATCTTCTTTAGTCTTAATTTGTAAATCCTCAAGACTATTTCATTTTTACTACTTTTTAGTAATAAATCTGCTTGCACCCTCTACTCTGATATTACTCAATGCAGTGTAGAATTTTAGCAAATATTTCTTACTAAAGGCCCAGTCCATGAAATTCATGCACAGGTGGGGGTCTCTGGGCCTTCCCTTCCTGGCAATAAGGGCCAATCTGTGGAGCAACTGGTGAGATGATGGAGGGCCCCCCACTGGCACCCACCTTGGACAGCTTGGCACAGCCTGCTTGCCGGCCCTGCTCCCTGTAGCCACTGCCAGTACCAGTAGCCTCATTCTGCAGGGTGACTGGCAGGGTGATCAAGAGGTCCCTGCTGCTACCTGCCTTGGCTGGCCTGGGGCCTGTGGGCTGGGAGAAGCTCCGTGCACATCATAGCAACCCGTCCGTCTACCAGTCATTCTGCCATTTGGTCAATTTGCATATTAGGCTTTTATTATATAGGATATGTGTTTGTTTTTCTTTGATATTTGTTATATAACTAATAGAAAAAAAGATAACGAAGAGAGAAGCTACCTTGTCAGTTTCAGATCAATGCTTGTATAGTAGTAAGAGAGCAGTAAAGTATAACTAGATCTGTGTTCCAGAACACTGACCTAAAATTGGGGACATGGAGTGCTCTTTATTTGTACAAAGTATTGGTTAGTGTGGTTTTATTGGAGCTTGTTGGAACTAACAAAATGAATATGATATAAATTGTCACCTCTGTCCATCAACATTTCTTTCTGTTTCTCCAAACTCAATTTCTTCAGCGGTTCCCATTCTCAACATCTTTCTATTTACTCCCTTCTTATCTGATAAATATTGCCCTCATTTGTTTTCAGCTGCTTCAGTTTAGAAAGAAATTGATTTGATTACAAGAACTTTGAGACTAGAAATATTACCATTTTCAGTAATATATGCACACTTAAATAGAGGCTTTTGGAATGGGAACTATTTAACCCTAGGAACAGCATCTCAAATGGTTGAGACATAGTAGTACATAGTAGACACTTGTGAAAGAGACAGCCTGGGATGTTTAGGATTGGAAGAAGTGCAATGAAAGGAATCTTCCCAATATATTAGCGTGTATGCTTTATAACATTTGTCTGATACTTTCTTTTCCTGTGTGCCTAAATTGATTAAATTTAAACTTTGAGAACTATTCTTAAATCGATATCATTTTTTTTGGTGGTTCAGTATATTATCTAGACTTCTAGCCACATGTACATTTATGTCTATGTCTATACATAAGGACTAAATATAAACTTGTACTATAGTATTAAATTTTATATGGAATTACATGATAACTATCTTATAAGCACTATATTTGTATATACCATATATTGACCTTATAATCACTAGGGTTTTATTTTATCTTCTTTACCTCAGTTTTTTTAAGGTCTTCTAAATTTATTATTAGAGAGGGTTTCTAAAATGTGGCAATGTTACCATTTTGATTTACTTGCTATTATAAGATATTTTAATTGAAGGCACCCCACAAATTCTCCATTACCTCCAATCAGCTGTCAATGTCTGGGCAAAGGGTCACAAAAAAAAAAAGAATCCTACCATGTTAACTTCTATCTCCCACTGATACATTCTTGAGAAGTATTATAAATTCCACTTATGGGTAACTAATTGAATAATTTTTTTTATATATAATATGTGCTTTAGAGGTATATAATTAGAAGTTACTATAAAAACTAGTTGTGACTTTCCTACTCACTCATCATTTGCTAATTTTAGTCTTTTGGTAAGATGATTCAAGATCCATACAGCTGAACTCAGAACTTTAAAAGTCACTTAACATTTCATTCTTTTTTACTCTGATCAGCTTCATTTTGGTTCTTCTTCTTGAAAGATTTTACTTCAGAATGAAAACTCTCTGGAAAATATGTAGTAGCCCAACCAGTATGATTCAGTGGTCGAACACTGACCTATGAACCAGAAGGTCACAGTTGAATTCTTGGTCAGAGCACATGCCCAGGTTGCAGGTTTGATCCTCAGTAGGGGGCATGCAGGAGACAGCTGATAAATGATTCTCTCTCATCTATGTCTCTCTTCCTCTCCTTCCTCTCTGAAATCAATAAAAATATTTTTTTAAAAAAAGAAAAGAAATTATGTAGCACAATTGTCATATACATTGTTAAATCAAAACCTGAGAGGTGATCCAGGCCTAGTATATACCAAAGATATTACAGTAGTCTTCATGGACCTGGGGATTATGTTGATGGAAGGTGTTGTTGTATTTTACATTACTATCTTGCACTTTAACAACTATACTTACTATTGTGAGAGTCTGTCAAGCTGGTATCCTTGGTGCTCCTGAGCTCAGCTGAACATAAACAGCAGACTCAGCAAAAGAAATCCAGAACACATAAAACAGTTGAAATACCAACTATACACACAAAAAAAGTTGGGACAGGATCTACATTTTCAAGTTGAGAATGTATTTCAGAGTTAGCACTAGATAATCCTATAGAACTAAAGTTGATAGAATTATTTTATTCCTAGTTTCCCTACCTTATCCTATATAATAAAAGCCTAATATGCTAAGTGTCTGGTTGACTGGTTAGCCATTCAACCAATCAAAGTATAATCTCTCTATATGAAAACCTAAGCAACCGTTAGGAGTGAATGACCAGAATGACCAGTCACTATGACACACACTGACCACCAGGGGAAGATGCTCAATGTAGGATCTGCTCCCTGGTGGTCAGTGTGCTCCCATGGGGGGGAGTGCCACTCAGTCAGAAGCTGGGCTCACAGCTGGTTAGCACAGCTATCATGTTGGGAGCCTCTCCTGACTTCACGGCTGGGATGAGTGAAAGCAGCGCCCACCTGCCACTTGGCACACTGCTACATCCCCTGAGGTGTCCCAAAATGCGATAGGGCACAGGCCAGGCTGAGGAACCTCCCATCAGTGCACAGTTTCATGCACTGGACCTCTAGTGTTATAATAATTTACAATTCAAAATCGTTTTTCTAATAAAACATATACAGAATTTGACAAATAGAAAATAGAAGTTCCAAGGCCACTAAATTAAGAGAATTGTTAATGTAGTATGTACAACTGTAATACTGTCAGAGATTGTATAGAGATAAAACATGTACTGTATTAATTTCAGAACCCTTCGTCTCTTGCTGGGGACATTACCTTGGCCCTTTATCTGTAATACAATTATCTTAAATAGTTGATTATTTCCTGTGAATATCTTTGTTTTCAATAGCTGTTCCACAGTATATGTGGTTCACTTGTTCAATTCATGTTTGTGTTTCTCAGAAAGAAAGGCGAATAATTATAAAGTAACATGAGCAAATTTTATGAAATCCAACAGATGCTTTTCTTAAAACTGTTTTGGAACCACATTGTCCTCGAAGCAGTGATGGAGAGTGCTAGAGAAAGTTGTGAACCTTTTGTTGTATGCTTTTTCTGTTCTTAAACTTAATTTGGAAGTTGTTTAATATATCTGGTGGTTTAGATTAGGGATTGTATTTTCCTTGAAAATAATTGTGTCTGTAATGGCATGTTCTCCATGAATTCAAATCATGCACTGCATGCTTTTAAATTATTTTATTTCCTTACAGATCTAATTTTGGTATATTTGTAGCTCAAATAATTCTCCAGCTCAATATTTTGGCTTAGCAATCCACACCAAATTGTGGTCCAAGTATCAGGCACTCACACTGAATGTATGGAACCTTGACAAGCAATTAGCAATGAATATTTAAATGTCCTCATTCCTCTTGCATGAGGAATGCAGATGGCATTTAAGGAGATGGCAACCAGAGGGCACTACTGTGAATTACGCTTCTATCAGTTGGTCACCTGACTATTGGAAGACTGTCTCTGGGTCCCATGCCACTTCTATATTTCTACTGTCTGTCTAAAAAAATAAGGCAGGCATTTCAAATGTTACAAAACAAGTTGCTTTTGTGAAATGTCTATGTATATGTGATTTGGGAAGATTATCTCCAGGAATCCCAGCATTTATTATCTGGGCATAATATGTCCAAATACCAAGACTATAAAGGGGATTCTAAGAATAAGAAGAATTTCTTCAAAATTCCTGCTGATTATTTACTTCAACTACATAATGTGCTGAGTGTACAAAGGTGAATAAATCAATACCCCATCCCTTCCAAATGCTGATGTATTATCTGTGGCCCAAGAAAAAAAATGTCTCTGAATAATTATCACTTCCAGACTCTCCTATATATTTTTTATTTTACTTGTGTGTTTTTTTGTTTGTTTTGTTTTGTTTTTAGGAAAAAACAACACTGGAGAGTCTGACTCAGCAACTGGCAGTTAAACAGAACGAAGAAGGAAAATTTAGCCATGCCATGATGGATTTTAATATGAGTGGAGATTCAGATGGTTTGTAAAGATTTGATATATATTCCAGTAGTGGGCAGAAGTGTCCATTTAGTACAATTACAACTACTAAAAATATACCATTACAATAGGAACTCATGTGTACTGAGCGGTCCCCATGTAACAAGCACTCTACTGAAACTTTGCATTGATCATCTCATTAATCCTTGGCCCAACCTGTGAGATAAGTATGATTACAGATAAAGAGATTGGCCCTTAGGAATTTTGAATCATTTTTCCCAAGTTTACAGAACTGTAAGTGCCAGAGACAGGCCTTGGATTCAAGATGAAATGATTCCAAGCAAATATTCTTAATCACCATCTATCCTGTCTCTCGCTTCCTTATTTCTTGTACCTGAAACAAACTTTTCAGAAATTTGCATCTATAAGCTCATTTCCTAGTTTTCATTTTTCAACCCCTCGTCAGAACACATGGTTCAGAAGACATTTTATGATGGTTTCTTACATTTTGGAACCTTTCCCTCTCCCGCTGTCTACCATACATTGATGTGCCCTGCCTACTCTATAACCGAAGTAGAACTCTAGCAACCAGCCTCTTGCCTTCCTCACATGCCTGGAGACTTCTGTTGCCTGCATCCTCTCTGAATATTCTAAACATCCACAGTGACAACTAATTAAACTGATGCCCCAATTTTAATAGCACAGCAAAGAGGGGAAAAGAAAGTGCTGCTATTTCTCTTACACTGAACCCCAACTGGGAAGATATCTCCAGTGTCAGGTGACATGTGTGCATTGGAAGAGCACTCCCATCACATTTATTATTTGTTGCAGAGGGAGTTGCTCGCATATAGAACAGACCACACCACGGCAAACCATACTTTAGGACAGAGGGCCTCACTTGGATCTCCCAAAATACACAAGTGCCTATTTGTGCCTTGGGCCAGTTCTGCTTTTAAGTCAATTCATTGGCCAAGGGACTAGCCAAACTTGAGCACTTAACCAGATAATTATGTCAAAACTGAATTTTATTCTATTGGATATATAAAAAAAGTCTGTGTTTTACTGGTCTATTATATTCAAACATTTCCTTCTATTTTCTCCTTTTCTTAGATAAGATAAACCTGGCCTAAGTACATGCAAAGAGATTATTTAGCGCTGATGAAGTCACATAACATTCACTTTACTGCTTATGTTGCTGTAAGGTGTAAGAATAGGAAAAAGCAGATGTGCAAATGATCATTTGCTAGTTACAAGCTTGCTTTAGAAAGAAGTTGCCATACATTAGCACTCATTTTTGTCAATAAAAAAACAATTACTGCTATACCATATTTCATAAATTTTAGGTTATATCAGCATGATAAAATATACGCAAGATAATGGGCATTAAAACATCAAAATTTTGTTACTGTTGTTTATTGAATTCAGTCATGCTTCTACACAAAATACTTCCCAATCTTCATGAGACCAAAGAACATTTAATGAATGAGAAATAATGATATGCTGTGTCTTTTGGTGTGATGCTATAGATGTCTTCAAGTGTATGTAATTTTGGTTGACTCCTATTCTTTCAAATTAAGAAAAGAAAGGAAGGATATGATGGAGAAGGGGGAAACATGCTTTATCAGTACTATATGCTCTAAAAATCTCAAATTATTTTAAAATTTTCTACTACCAATCTATCTCTCTTCCATATTTTGTAATCATAGTCCTGGAAAACTTAGTGTCAGAGTTCCATGTGTTCAGCATCTCTCTCTCTCTCTCTCTCTCTCTCTTTCTTTCTTTTCCTTTTTCCTTTTTTTCCTAAACTCAGGAACCTTTAGAAGCTCTTTAATCTGCTGAGGCTATTCTACAAAATCACATAAAGCCTAGAGGAGTGACGGCAGCTCCCCAAGGTTCCTCTGTGACTCTTGGTCATGTTTTATCATGAGTCCTGCTGATTGGAATGTAACTTTCAGTGGGTCTCTTAGGCAGACATTAGGGGCAAAAATAAGGGAGAAGGAAACATTTTTCACCTTAAATAGGTGGCTGTTGACTTGGTTAGAAACCATAGTAATGTAGCTATTTGTCTTTTTTCCTGTACAGTATTTTGCAAATATCTTTTGGGGAAGCAGACTGTCATTGCTGCATCAGAATATTTTATGCATTTATTAGTAGCACATAATTTCAAAGAAAAGCCAGAAACACTATAGGAGAATGTCTATATTGTACTTTAATCTCAAAATTTGACCTAGTAGCATGTTTATTTATGTAACATCAGAGAGAGGAAAAGAGCATGGATACTCTATGTTCTGATAGTCCTGAGGTAGCAGAGACCCATACTTGCCTGTATTCATCCAATCTGTCGTACATATTAGTGTTTCACAATTTTTGAGCTTCTTCACCTAATATTTCTATAGTACTTACATGTCTATTGACCTAATTCAACTAGTCTCTATGCATTTTGCATCAAAGATCACATATTCAAGTTTCTTATGGGCTCTTGAAAGTAAATGGTGAAAAAAACCACCATTGTAAGAAAGGAAAATATATTATAAATGGATTAAAAATACAAATACAGCATTTGTCACCACAAGGCTAATCACAAAACTTCGTAAACAAGCATCTGTCTCAAGAACTAGAAGTACCATTATTACATGTACTTTTTATTTTCAGATATTTTAATAGTCTAAAAAACAGTAATGCAAGGAACAGAAATCTCAAAAGTTTTAACACTAATGAGAAACAATGTGTCCTATTTTTAGGAAGTGCTGGAGTCTCAGAATCAAGGATTTATAGAGAATCTAGAGGGCGTGGTAGCAATGAACCCCACATAAAGCGTCCAATGAATGCCTTCATGGTGTGGGCTAAAGATGAACGAAGGAAAATCCTTCAAGCCTTTCCTGACATGCACAACTCCAACATCAGCAAGATATTGGGTAAGAAAAGCATTAAAGGTTAAGTGGTGTGTAGATTAAATGTACACTTCTGTCTTCTGGTCTTGTTGAAAGATATGGGGTTTGGAGGCTAGCCAGCTCATGTTATCTGCTTATCCTATATAATAAAAGGCTAATATGCAAATTTTCTCCTCCCATCCCAGATCACTGGCAAAGCCTAGGGACCATACTATGCATGCATTTCATGCACGGGGTCTCTGGTCTGAAAATAAGTACCATCATTGAGCCTTTTCTTCTGAGGTGGAACAGTCTGTGTTTGCTAAGATATGTGCCCCATTACTACAGTTGATTTAGTTGTGTGTCTCTATATTAATTGTAATGCCATCTATTCTTCAAAAATCTAGAAATATTTGTACTAAGACTAGGAAAAAGTTTCTTTTTTATGGGGTATTAATAATCATTTTGATATTTTAATGTTTTATTTTTTTTCTACTCTCCTCTTGTTCTCTTTATTAACCTATTTATATTTATATGTGAACTTTGACCCACACTTAAAATCCCATATGCAAAAGAAGCAAAAAATTGGCTCATATGAAAGAAATTGTTTTCCTCTAAGGCAGTGGTTCTCAACCTTCCTAATGCCATGATCCTTTAATACAGTTCCTTATATGTGGTGACCCCCAACCATAAAATTATTTTTGTTGCTATTTCATAACTGTAATTTTGCTACTGTTATGAATCATAATGTAAAGATCTGTGTTTTCCGATGGTCTTAGGCTCTGCAGCAGCGGTGCTCAAGTTTGGAAAACACAGATCTTTACATTACGATTCATAACAGTAGCAAAATTACAGTTATAAAGTAGCAACGAAAATAATTTTATGGTTGGGGCTCACCACAACATGAGGAACTGTATTAAAGTGTCATGGCATTAGGAAAGTTGAGAACTACTGTTCTAAGGGGAGGGGTTTGGGTGACTGGGTAGAAGAGGTGAAGGGATTCAAAATATAAGTTAATAGTTACAAAATAGTCACAGGTATATAAAGTCCAACATAGGGAATACAATCAATAATATTGTAATGATTAGACATGATGCCAGGTGGGTACTGGAAATATTAGGGAAACAACTCACAAAATTATGAATGACCCCTATGCTATACACTTGAAACTAATACAAAATAATATTGACAATAAACTATACTTAAAAAATAAAATTTTAAAAAATACAAAACTCTTAAACGTCTGTCTCAGTTTTCCTCTGATATGATTCTGAGATTTTTAAATGAATGTTATTATAAAAGGGATATAAAGCTTGTACACAGAAAATATGAATACTTATGTATCAGAGAGTGTGTGTGTGTGTGTGTGTGTGTGTGTGTGTGTGTAATATAAAAATGGAACTGATCAACCCTACCCAGTTTGGCTCATTGGCCAAGGGATTGAAGAGTCCCTGGTTCTGTTCCCATCAAAGGCAATACCTCAGTTGCAGGCTCCATCCCTGGTCCTGGTTGGGTTGCCTGTAGGAGGCAACCAGTCCATGAGTCTCTCTCAAGTCAATGTTTCTCTCTCTGTGTCTCTTCCCCTCACTTCCACTGTTTCTAACTCAATGGGAAAATATTTTGGGGTGAGGATTAACTGAGAGAGAGAGAAAAAGAGAGAGAGAGAGAGAGAGAGAGAGAGAGAGAGAGAGAGAGAGAGAGAGATCAAAAGGAAATGTACACTTTTTTGCATCTCTTACTATCTCTGATCTATTTTTCCTTTTTAGGACTATCTTCTACCTTCCACATGGAATTTTTCATTCTTTAAAAAACACTATGCCTGTTTTATTTGGAAAAACTCTAGAAAAGAATAAAATGCTTATGTAACTATATTTCATATTTTAATATATCGGTCATTTTCAAATTAGAAATTCCAAATTGTAAAAGTAAAACCAACTAAATACTAAGATTGTTTAAATTGCCTTTATATCCATCAACTCATATATCTGATAATCACTGATTAAAACTTTAAGTATAAGAGAAATATGAGTTTTGATGTAAAATATTTTAGGAAATTTTAGCAAAAGTTTTATGGAAAAAAAGATGACTAACTAAAAGAATTTCTTTCTGGTTAAAAGGAAAGAATATTACAATAACCACATGAATATATTACAACAGATTACATGAAAGAGAGTGCTACCTAATTTCAGACTAAATTGAGTAATTGTTTTAATTAAAGATACAACAGGAAAAAGAAACACTGAGGTGTTTGAGACCTCAATATTTAGTCATAGCTTCAAATAAATAAGTGATCTTTAAATATCCACAAGATTATTCTGAATGGCCCATTTCATATAAAAGTACAAAGAAAGCTTGATGTTTTCCTTTTTACTGATTGTTTTGGATAACAGCCTCCAACAGCATGCCGCTAATTCATTCTGCTTAAAACAGGCGCTTGAGCTGGTTTGACATTTTACGTAGTCTCTGGGGATCCTAGTTGACATTTTAAAGGGTTTCTAAGCATTTTATAATACCCTAAAATCTGGTTTTAATAAGCCATTCTGCTGAAATTGTTAACATAAGGAATCACCTTTTACTGTTTGGCACTAGATCAGGGAATGGGGGACATCTTTTTCCGATTAGATATACAGTAGTTGGAGTGAAATGTGCAAATTCATTACAGACTCCATGGAGATGACAACGTTGCTCAGCTCAAACGCTTCATTTTTATTGTATTGCTGGATTTGGACAGGAAAGAAGCACTTTCGAGACCATTTTTTTTTCCTTTTATTTTGAACATCAAACATTTTGTATTGAATCTTCCTCTTTGTCATCAGAAAGGAATACCCACATCTCCTTCTCTGTTTTTAATTGTAAAAGGCCAGTCTTCTGATGAAATAGGTAACTAACTCCCTGTACATGGTCCAGCATAAGCAACCAGCATAGCCAAATCAAGTCTATATTTTCATACTTTTGGAAATATAGGAAAAGCTTTCCTGCCATTCTCATCTAGTGGGTTTCAGGGGTTCATGTCGCAGTTCTATACAGGGGTTGTGCCTGCAAAGCCATTAAAACCAAAACCTAACTTGTCATGTGGTTAACCCTACTCAGAAGTTACTACTAAAAAATAAAAATGGCATTTGCTACCAAATTTAAACACTGCTGTACCCTGAAGTAAATGGAAGAGTTAGCCTTTTGCCCCAGTCAGTGTTTAAGCTATCCTTATTGTTGTTGTTGTTAATGCTCACCTGAGGATATTTTTTCATTGCTTTTCAGAGAGAGTGGAAGGGAGAGAGGGAATGAACAAGAGAGAGAGAGAGATGAGAGAAACACATCATCTGGCTGCCTCCCGCATACCCCTGGCTGGGGCTGGGGAGCAAGCCTCAACTCAGATATGTGCTATTGACTGGGAATCAAACCTACAACCTGATTCTCTAACCATATAGCAACACCAGCCAGGATGCTATCTGTTTTAAATACACTAACAATGAACTATCAGAAAGGGAAACTATGAAAACAATCCCATTTGCAATTGCATAAAAAAATTTAAATGTCTAGGAATAAATTTAACCAAGGAAATAAAAAGACCTACTTGTAAAATTATTAAACTCTCTTAATTTTTAATTTTAAAAGGACTAGTAACTATGCTCTGGTAGCATTTTAAAATGTATCTTAGAATTTAGTGATAATTATGCTAGTCAATGTCTAAATATTGGTGATTCTGGGTCATGCCAGATTTAGAAGCCAACTTCTCTGAAAATTAATTCATCTTTCAGTATAGATAGCTATAACATACACACACACACACACACACACACACACACACACACACACATTTATAATGTTCTGTCTCTGCATTTCAGCCATACCCAACTTTCTTTAAGTTCCTCTAATCCCGTTCCTGCTGCAAGGCCTTGGCCATTCCATTCCTCCCCCATGGGGTGCTCTTCTCTCTCTGATACCTATCGGAGTCACTTCTGAAGCAGAGGCCTCCTCACCTACAGAAGATTGATTCCACCTCTTTACCATATGTTCTTATAGCCCCCTGTACTTTCCTTAACTATAATGAAAATAATAAATTGTATAATTAGATGTTTAATATATTTTTCTCCCCTGCAAGAAGAGAAGAACCATTAACAATTCACCGCTGCGTAGTCAGTAATTAATACAGCATCATGCATGGAGTGGGAAATCTAAAAAGAGTTTTCACCTACCAAGGCAGGTTACTAAGAGGCAGAAACAGTTCCTTTCTTTAGAGAAACATATTCTTTTTGAACTTATAGACTATGCAGACTTTGGGAAGAACATTGGCCATTCTATTCAAAATGAAAATGCTATTTTGTTGTTGTTGTTGTTGTTGTTGTTGTTCTGTGTGGTTGGTGATAAAGGTAGCCAGTGAATTGTAAGTCAGCCATTCTTGACCCATATTTTAGTGTATTCCTATAATTATTCAGTAAGTTTATTTTGCTCAGCTCACTTTTTCAGTCCCTGATACGAAGTCCAAAATTCTGGTATACTGTACATACTTAGAAGAAACTCCACAAAAATAATTGATCTCAAGTTCAGTAGTGTGATAGTTTTATTTGTGTATTTATTTGCCATGAGAAAACATAATAGTTTTCAAGTACTTCTGGAGAGTAATGTTGGGCAATAAGGAATCTCAGCCTGTACCTATCACTAACAATGTTGGACACTACTACACACAAGTTTAATAGAGGAATGGAAAAATAAATTATCTTATTTGAACTGTAACCTTGTTTCTGTTGTAAATAGAACAAAATCATATAAACTTACTAGATTGGAAAAATGTGTTTATAAACCTTTGTAACACCTGTGTGGCTATACTAGTACCTACCCATGCAGCTTCTGTCCCAGTAGGAAATCATTTTAAAGGAAGAGCTATTGTCCCTTCCCTAGTATTCCTTTAATACAGTTACAGCCCATGTTGGGGGAATTCCCTGCAAGAACTATTCATCAGGAGTTATTTGCATTTGAGATTTGGAATTATATCTGAGTAATGAACTCATTTGAAAGCTTTTAAGATCTTGCTTTGATGACTCCAGAAGGCAGGTAAAAGCAGCAGTGCCCATAAGTATTTGATAAGGATCTCCTAATTTTGGTTATTTGGCTCTTTTTGCATTTGGAAAGGGTTGAGCTGAATTTTGCAGATAAACAGATTCCATCTGCAAATAGATTTTTTTCACATGTTCAATAAAAAATAAACATTATTCCTATGACTGCTTTTAGTACTACACATAGTCATTCTGATAGAAGCTAAGCTTTAAATTTTACCTCTATTGAGAATTAGCATAAACTATTTGTAATTAAGCTTCAAGAGTTGTTTTTGCATTCCTAGTTAAATACAAAACAAAATTAAAAGTGAAAAGGATGGGGAAATCAATTTGGATTAATATTAGTAATACATACTATATCACAGGAAGTAACATCTCTATATATTATTGAAAGTGTTTTATTAAAAGTCTTCCTTACTTGTTAATGTAATTCTGATCTCTGCTAGAGCATATTTAGTAGGTGGGTATAGGTATGTAAAGACATACATTGTTGCTTACTTTCAATTCCATTAAACCTGACATTGAGTCACAAATCTGCAGTTTAATAGTTGTGTGGCCTTGGGTAACTTACTTTACTTCCTGATCTTCAATTTTTTCAACCTGTGAAAGTAGGTATAAAAGCTGTCTATCTTATAGGATTGTGGTGAAAAATAAAATGAAACAATTTATATAAAATTGTAGCACAGTCCCTAGCACACAGTAAAACGTGAATGTTCATTAATATAATATTTTATAATTGAAATTATAATTAAAATGAATTTTTAAACTATGATTATTCTTATAAATAAACATAAACCTTTTGAAAGAAGGACAATCATATATAACTAGAAGCCTAGTGCATGAAATTTGTGCACATGGGCTCAGGGGAGTGGTGTCCTTCAGTCCAGCCTGCACTCTCTCCAATCTGGGAACCCTCTCACAATTCAGGCCTGCTGGCTCCCACCTGCTCTCCTGCCTGCCTTTCTGATTGCCCCTAACTGATTCTGCCTGTCAACCTGATCACTCCCTATCCACTCCCCTGCAAGCCTGATTGATGCATAACTGCTCTCCTGCCAGCCTGTTTGCCCCTAACTGCCCTCCCCTGTGGGCCTGGGTCCCCCCAACTGCCTTCCCTTGCAGGCCTGGTCCCTCCCAACTACCCTTCCCTGCTGGCCATCTTGTGGTGGCAATCTTGTATCCACATGGGGGCAGTCATCTTGTGTGTTGGAGTGATATTACTCTTTTATTAGGTAGGATAGAGGCCTGGTGCACAGGAGGAGGTCAGCTGGTTTGCCCTGAAGGGTGTCCCATATCAGGGTGGGGGTTCCCTTGGGAAATGGGACAGCCTAGGTTAGGGGCCTGTGGTGGTTTGCAGGCCTGCCACATACCCTGGTGACCCAATCAGAGCTCTGGTATCTGGGATTTATTTATCTTCTACAATTGAAACGTTGTAGCCTGGAGCAGAGCTAAGCCTTCTGCTTGCTCAGTGGTGGCAGCCATTTCTGTTGGAATTTATTTATCTTCTATAATTGAAACTTTGTAGCTTTAAGCGGAGGCCTGGGCCAGCCAGGGTGTATGGAAAGCTTGGCTTCCTCAATCATCAGGGCAACCCAAGCCTCCCTCATCCTCTCTCTGTAGCCATAGCCATGTTGGTTGAGTTAATTTTCATACTCGCTCCTGATTGGCTGGTGGGCATGCAATATGCTAGTAAAGGTCTAAATATTGTGTGGTTCTGGGTCATGCCAGATTTATAGTATATGGGTATAGTGGAGGTATGGTCAATTTGAATACTACTCTTTTATTAAACAGGATTAATAGCTCTGCACAGGAATCCGTGTGCCAGTAGGTAACCAGTAGCTCGCTGCCACCCTCCTGTAGCTCCCTCCACCCCTCACCTCATTGTTTGCTGCCCTGCTCACTCCTGTAGCCCTCTGCTCCACCCTCCTTCTGATCTGTGATCCGGTAACTTCACAGCGTAATTACCATTTGCATAGTACATCTTTATTACATAGGATAAACTCAGACACCTTTATAGTAATATATCCCTACATAAAAATATTCAAAACTAGGTAATTAGCCTTAGATTCAAAATATGTAATGAGTTTTTGCATAACTTTTTAGTTCACACTTGAATTCCATCATAGTCTAATGTAGAAATGAAATATAAATATATCCATTAAATTACCTATAAGCTGTTAAGTACATTCCGGACCAGTTTGGCTAAATTGTTCATTCGTGCCAGAAAAAATACATCTATTGCCCAGCGTTTGTATCTTTGGGTGCACAATTTCTTTGAGGACAGAACCCCTAACACCTCCATCCTGATGGAATCTCACCTATTGAGTCAAAGCTCATGAGTCAAAAACATAATTATATACTTCTGGGTTTGGGCCAACATCTTTACTTTAGATATTCTTGTTCTCAGTTGTATCTTTTTAGGATCCCTGGCAGCTGTGCAAATTGGAATCCTAACTTTCTTTTCCCCGTAGGGTCTCGCTGGAAAGCTATGACAAACCTAGAGAAACAGCCATATTACGAGGAGCAAGCCCGTCTCAGCAAGCAGCACCTGGAGAAGTACCCCGACTACAAATACAAGCCCAGGCCAAAGCGCACCTGCCTCGTGGATGGCAAAAAGCTTCGCATCGGGGAATACAAGGCCATCATGCGGAACCGGCGGCAGGAGATGCGGCAATACTTCAACGTTGGGTATGGACCGCTCCGTGGTATTTTTCTAGGAAACATTTCTGTTATATTGAATGGGATGGGAAACATACTTGTTTAGTTGGCAAAGCGGGATGTTGAAAAGGCACCTGAACACAGTGTCTCTCTTCAGAGAGTAAATTCTCCCCCATGATCCTAGAAGAGAATCCAACCACGTCAATTCACTCTGAGCTCCTGGAACAATGGCTCTCACATGAGCTTTGTAAACGGCTGGTTTGAAAATCTGATATCTGAAAGTAAATGATTTTGAAGCTTGCTCTTCAAAACTCCAAAGTTTAATTGGTTCTTTTTCTTATTGGTTTTCATTACTTCCAAGGCTTCGCAGAGATAAAGGCCACCACAACTAACAATTTGGTTGAGAGAATACAACATAAAAATGATTTGAAAAGAAAGAAACACCAGTTTCTGGTTTTAGAGAGGTTTCTGGATGATCAAGGCACATAGGTGATCTTTGGAGGGCATGCAAATTAGGGACTCTATTTAAGGCACAATCAGGTGTGAATGAGAAAGTTCTCTTCTGAATTAAGAATGCAGCTCTGGCCTGGTCTGTGTGGCTCAGTAGGTTGAGCGTCCTTCCATGCGCCAAGAGGTCACTGGCTCTATACCTGGGCAGGACACACACATACCCAGTTTTTCTGCTTTATCCTCAGGAGGGGGTATACAGAAGACAGCCAGTTGATGTTTCTCTCTCATTAATGTTTTGCTCTCCCCCTCTCTCTTTCTCTGAAATCAGTATATATATGAAGAATGGAGCTCTCATAACCCATGCACAGACAATAATGTGGTGAAGGAGGGTGAAGCAAAGGGGGAGGAAATGGGACATCTGTAATAGAGTCAACAATTTTTTAAAATATTTTTTTATTGATTTCAGAGAGGAAGAGAGAGAGGGAAAAAAACATCAGTGATGAGAGAGAATCATTAATTGGCTGGCTCCTGCAGGCCCCTCACCTGGATCCAGCCTACAACAGGCATGTGCCTGACCAGGAATCAAACTGTGACCTCCTGGTTTATAGGTCAATTCTCAACCACTGAGCCACAGTGACTGGGCTAGAGTCAACAATCAGCTCTTGGGATGTTTTATCTTTTCCTACCTTTTTAGGGGGAACACCTCATAATATTCTACCTGCAACTGCATCACTTCTGCAGAATTTTCTCAAAAAAAAATACAGAAATAAAGTTGTTCGTATTTGGAACAGAAATAAGTAAGATCCCAAGAGCTTTGTAGAATAAATAAATTTTTAGAAATTTTGTAATGAAAATGGTCAGAGGATATCTTAGGAAAATCCTTTTCAAATCTGCCCCACCCTCTCCATTCCCTTGAAAGGATCATCATGCTCTGTCTGGGTTCTATTGTTTATACACCAGTGCATGCCTCTTTGCAAAGCTGAGATGAAATCCAACACTCCTTGGAGAAGTAGTGAACAGATGAACATATGAATGAATGAAAGAATGCATGAATGAACACCATTTATTAATCCCTTTCTACTAGGACTAGCCCATAATTTGTGGCTCCCAGGGCAAAATGAAAATACAGGGTTCCTATTAAAAAATTATTAAGAACTAGAGATCCAGTACATGAAATTCATGTACGGGAAGGAGTCCCCTCAGCCCAGCCTGCACCCTCTCCAATCTGGGACTCCTTGGGGGGTGTCCCAGAGATTGGGCCTAAACCAGCAGTTGGACAACCTTCTCAGAATCCTGGACTGCTGGCTCCTAATTGCTCACTTGCCTGCCTGCCTGCTTGGTTGTCCCTAACTGCTGTCCACTGACAGCCTGATGTCCACTCACTGCCCCTGCATGCAAGCCTGATCACCCCTAACTGCCTCCCACTGCCAGCCAGGTTGCCCCTAACTACCCCCAGCTACCCCCTCCCTGCCATCCTGGTTGCTCCTAACTGCTCCCCTCTACCAGCCTGGTTGCCCCTAACGGCCACGCCCTGCCAGCCTGGTCACCCCTAACTGCCGGCCTGGTCACTTCTTCCCTCCCACTGACCTGGTCACCCCACACAGCCTACTTGTCCAGTCGTTTGGTTATCCCTCACTAACCTCCCCACTGGCCTGGTTATAGGAAACCATCTTGTGAGGTTGTGAGTTTATTATATAGGATTCTTTACCATTTGCAACAGCATGAATGGAACTGGAGAGTATTACATGCTAAGTGAAATAAGCCAGTCAGAGAAAGATAAATATCACACGATCTCACTCATTTGTGGGATATAATGAACAACATAAACTGATGAAAAAAATAGAACCAGAGTCATAGAAGCATCGAAGAGACTGTTCAATCTATGAGGGAAGGTGGGGGATGTGGGAGTAAGAGGTTAACCAAAGGATTTGTATGCATGCATATGAGCATAACTAATGAACACAGAAAAGAGGGGAGGGGAGTGAGGGCATGTGTTGGGGGTGGGGCAGCTTGGGAGTGGTCCATGGGGGAAAAAGGAGACTTACGTAATACTTTAAACAATAAAGAATTTAAGTTAAAAAATTATTAAGAATTTTAAGACTGTGACAACAGACCTTTAAGACAAGGGTAGAATCTTTCTAAGCCCTGAGGCCTGTGTAGCTTCAGAGATTGTCCTCCCATAAGACTGGCCCTGTTTCCTATCCCCATCTAAAACTATGTCAGGGACTAAATGGAATGTGATATTATTCAGTTCTGGTGAGCTCTGAGCAATCGGTAACTTTCAGAGCTCTAATACTTTAGGATTTTTCCATTAAAATTGAATTATAATTATTTTTTTAATGTTTCTGCATGCTGCAATGAAAGAGAAATGAACTAGGGGTCAAGGACTTGGGTTCTTTTGCTTAATCTTTCTGCATCTCAACTTTTTCATAAAATAGAATAGTAACAAAACAGAATTTATCTTAAAAATTTAACAGGAAACACATATGTCTTATACTCTATAAAGCACTACATGGAAGTAAGGCATTAGAATCAAAGCAGGATACAACTTTTAAATGTTGGACAATAGGATGAAAATCATTGCCTTAGTGTTGGACAAACTGAGCAAATTAATTAAATAGCAAGGCCTGCCACTAACTACTCACTCACCACTATCTCTTTTGGGGCATTTCTCTTCGACAGGCAACAAGCACAGATCCCCATCGCTACTGCTGGTGTTGTGTACCCTGGAGCCATCACCATGGCTGGAATGCCCTCCCCTCACTTGCCCTCAGAGCACTCAAGTGTGTCTAGCAGCCCTGAGCCTGGGATGCCCGTCATCCAGAGCACTTATGGCGTGAAAGGAGAGGAGCCACATATCAAAGAAGAGATACAGGCTGAGGACATCAACGGAGAAATTTATGATGAATACGATGAGGAAGAGGATGACCCAGATGTTGATTATGGGAGTGACAGTGAAAACCATATCGCAGGACAAGCCAACTGATAAGGGTCAAAAGATTGCCGTGACTTTAGGACTTAAAGAAGCCCTAGCTGGTTCATCCTTACCAGTGGCCAAGCACATTAACTTTCTCATACACTGACTGTTACTTTAACTGTTAGTCTTAAATAGTTGGGACATCAGCTGACTAATAGACCTCAGCCTCAAAAGGCTTGGAAAGGAAAAAAATATATATACAACAAGCAAACAACAATATCAACAACAAGAGATTGAAATAAGCTATGGGTAAAATAATGCCAGTAATTCAGCTGCTACATCCAAGCACTGAAGTCTTACCCGTCAACTTTTTTTTTTTTTTAAATAAACTTTATGGCTGTTTGTTCTACAATGTTCTAGAAATTCTCACTCAGGTACACAGTGCCAACAAGTGGCTTGTGAATGTGTTTTGTTGTTTTGTGCTACGATTTTTAAAAAGAAATAAGTTTTGTTTTGTTTTGGGGGTTTTCTGGGGGTTTTCCTTTTCCTTTCCTCCTTCCTTTTCTGTTTTTCTTTTTTTCCTTTTTTTTTTTTTTTTGTAATGCACCTGACAGAAAAAAAGAAAGATGAATTTCTCTTTACTTCTTTCCACCTTCTCCATCTCTATATTTTAAAGATGGAAGTCTGTGCATGGGGCGGGGGGAGAGGGAAAAAGAGCCTGTTTTTAATTAACTTCCTTGCTATCCATCACAAAATAAGCAATTATGTATTTTCTTTAGAGGACTTTATTGCACACCACACTACATCTTTGAGCAAGTGCCAAATTTGTACTGACGTGTTGACCCAGTTCATTTCTTTCCTTTTCTTTTTCCTGTCCCTTCTTAAGTTAGGACAGTGTTACTTAGACAATCCCTTGAAAAACCTAAAATACCAGCAGCTGGTGAGATTTGACTTTTTTTTTTTAATGGAAACTGTAGGTGCTGTTCTCAGGTGAAAAGAGAGAGAGAGAGAAAGAGAGAGAGAAGAAATTTAGAGAAAAATATTTTCTGATCTTGGATTTTTGTGTGTATGTATGTGTGTGATTATGGTACTAATAGGAATAACGTTGGACCATTGTGAGTTAAACCCACACCTGGGGATGAAATCCCACATCCTCCTAAGTGACTGGTCTGGAAGCAATCTTGACCTTGACTTTGCACTTCAAATGACAACTTAACCAATATAGGGCTCAGAAATTATATTTTTAAATGTCTAATATAATGACTATTGGATGAATCAGGTGGCCCTGTGTAATAGACGTGTGCATGTATAATATGGAAGCTACTAGCAAACTGCTCCCAGAAGTCCCTTCTCCCTGGTCAGTTGGTTTCACTAATGTTTGCTACTTAATGATTTTTGTTTGTTTTTCCTGTTGATAACATCAAGCAAAAACAATTGTTGTTTTCCTTGAATACATTTGCCCATGTTCCAGAAATAGAGAATTAGCTTCTTTCTTCAAAATTCCATCCTCTTCTGTTGAGGAAATGGAACTGATGGTTTTTATAAGGTATCTTTCATCTCTCCGTGACACGCAGTGGAGGCCATTTGCATTTCAGAATTGTGGGCCACGCGCATCTCATGCAAAAAGCAGGATTTTATTAGAAGTCATCGCAGCCCAACACAATGGAGCCTGGCTGAACCCGGGGACCCTTGCCATTGTGCTTCCCTCACTGTCAGAGGAAGTCACTGGAGTCCACGTTTAGGTTCCAGCGGAGTGTGTGATAGAACAACAGTGGATGGTGACGGGACTGCTTGTTTCAGTTTTGCCAGCCAAATGCTAAGGCAGTGTGGGCCTTGTACAAATAAATGCAAACTCATTGAAAGTCAGATGCCATTATTTGTGCGGAAGCATCAAACAGTAAATACTCCAACCAGTAGTTTGGAAGTGCTGTGATTTTAACTCCAGTCATCACTTTCCTGTCCCACCCCACCCCCAGCCCAACCCTATGATTTGATTTTTTACATATAATTAAGAAAAAAAAAGTCCTTTTTATTTTTCTCTCTCTCAAAAGACTTGCTCTGGGGTTTTGCTTGGAGGGACTGATCATATCCTGCATGTCAGAGATTTTGTTTTGTTTGTTTTTCTGTTTGTTTTTGATGACTGTATTTTCATTTGAACTGCCTCTTTTTGCTAGTGTTGTAATAATGATGATGATGATAAAAATAATAATAGTAATAATAATAATAATAATGGTCAGCTGTTCCCAGATTAGTAAGTTATGTATAATTTATTTCTCCCTTTCTATTTTATTCTGCTCTGATTTGGAAGTGCAGCCAATAAGCTGTTAGATATTTAAAATGAATTTTCACACACACACACACACACACACACACACACACACCCATTTACCCAGATAATTTTACTGCTCCTTACATAAGTTTTCTCCTTTAAAAAAAAAATCTGGCCCCAATGATGTCAAGTTCTGGTGTTTAATACAAAGGAGTGAATTAATAGGAGGGTCACATTCAATTTTAATTAACTTATGCTCTCATCAGTCATTTTAGTTATTTAATTACCACAGTCATCTAGAGCCAATTTTTTTTGTTTTTGTTTGTTCCATTTGTTTTCAAGCACTCTGGATAAGAAAAAAATAGACACTTGTTTTTATTTCGTTATTATGTACAATGTGAAAACAGATTTTAAAAAAATTTGTTCTCTGTCTTCATTAAGAAATTCTCTCTGATTTATGTGGGTTCACGTCTCACATTTGCTGGATACTTATTTTACCCCATGTTATACAAGTATTTGGTTTTCATTTCATGACTTCGGGCTACAAGAATACTTTGTTTTAGCTCCAGGTAGCTGCCATTTAATGGCATTCAAGGCTGAAACCAATTCTAACACATGTACCAGTAAATTGAGAAAACACTTCTGTTTGGTCTTTTTATGATTTTTTATTATTATTATTATTTTGTTTTATTTAAACGGGAAAAGAAAATTGTTAATGGTGACCTTTAACTGCTGAAATTCAGTTAACTTTATTTAGTTACATTTATGTCACAGAGGCTAAACTGTGCATGACGGAAACAAAAGCAAGTTCATGGCCCTGCATTATATTCTCTTGTTCTGATGTCTAACTCACTAGTGTTACCATTTCTTTGCCTTAGTTTTCCCCAAAAGAAACAAAAAATTTACATTAATGTTTAAAGTGCTTTGAAGTCATTTGATAAAGGTGCTATGTTAACACATTGCCTTTCTGGCATTTGATTGGTTTATAATTTTTTAGAGGATCTTAAAACCTTGTATTATTTTTCTGTGCCCCGTGTTGACCAAAAAGATAAGGTAGAGAAAATGAAAGTAAGAGTAAACTAAAATGAACATAATCTCCCTCCTCTCTACTTTCTTTTCCTTCCTCCCCATTTACCTCTCTTTGTCTGTCTGTCTCTCTTTCTCTCTCCCTCCTCCCTCCCTCTCTCTCTCTCTCTCTCTCTCTCCTCTCTCTCTCCTCTCTCCACACACACACACACACACACACACACACACACACACACACACACCAGTACAGAGGAATAATCCTGCCAAAATTCTGGTGGATTTTTTTTATGGCTGTTGTAATCAGTTCCTCTGAAAATAGTCATGTTTTAATATGGATCTAAAAGTACATTACTGAAGAAAAATAAGTTAAAATTGCTCATTTACAAGTTGCTGACAATTTGGCTACTTACTACAATTGGATAAAATACAAAAGTACTCTTTAGTACACTTATACCTAAATTAGTTGAGTCAATTTTTTTAACATTTATTTGGCAAATGCAGTTAAGAGGTAACCATGTATAAAATCCCTCCCAAAGAACATAATCATTATCAAAACCAAATCCTCTTATAAGGAACAAATATAAGGGTCTTCTTTGATGAAATTATTTCATAGGTTTGATTTCTGGAGTAAACTTCTACCTTAATTTGTTTAAATATCATTATCTTCAAGTATTTCACAGTCCAATTTCAGATATTTTCTTAGTCCAGAAGTTGTTACTGTTCCAGAAGAAACCTCTCAGATCAGTTTTAAATGTCAGAAATAATTACATTTTCAATCATTCTAATAGATAAATTATTGAATTGTAATAAACAGCTGTATATTTACAAACAGGTTTATAAGAGATTTGTTTATCAAGTGAATAGTAAAATAAAAACTATGGGGTCTGCAAGGAAAAATATGAAGCCCACTAAAAGTGGTTCAGATATCTTTGTCTTATAGGGTGTAGGTTTTCATTTAGACAGGCTTTTACAGTATTTAATTTTAAAATTTCCTATAACTCTCAGTTTCCCAGGTTGAAGATGATGTTGTGTTGAGTTTTCTACTGATTGATTCCTGTCCTCCCCAGTGTATCTGTCACTGGTTCACTATAACAGTATTTATATAGCTCCACTGGCTCTAAAGCTCTTAGTCCTTCTTCTAACATTTTGGATTTTATGAGTAAAAATGGTTTTTAAAGTAGAAAAGAGACAATCAAATGCCTGGAGCTTAAAACAAAGTATGTGCAACCTACCATCTCACTTGAAATTTAATAAAATAAATAATTATGTAAATATAACATAGAGTTATAGATTTATATTTTGTTCATAACACATAGTGTAATATAAGTTGTATATTTTCATGTTTTTGGTTTTATGTTATCATTCATGCCACAATAAAAATAAAACAGGAGTTTATGTACTCTTAAAAAAAAAGATGTGGGTTGCCACCAACCTGTTTTTTTTGTTTTGTTTTGTTTTTGCATTCTCTTTTTTCAGTATTACTGCCATGCAAGGCACCAATAAAAACAGCAAATGTGTTCTTTACCTATTATACTGTGTTTCTTTTCACAATTATTATTACAAACGGGTAATCAGTTTTATTATGAAAAGAGCGAAAGTATCGAAAATAATTTTGTTTTCAATATAAATAACCCCACTTCCTAAATTGACTTTGAACTGAAAACTAGGAGTTTACTTCTTAAAGGTAGACATTCTGAAAAAGATAAGCTGACCTTGTTATAATGCATTTATGTCACCAGACAGGGATTATATAGCTTCACCATAATGTCAAAAGATACGCCATATACCAGTACATATATAAAACTGAGTCTAATACACTTAGAAAGCCTACAGCTGGAAGCATACTTAATGCTGTTTTCCAAAGCTTGACACTATTATTGATGAGGTTTGCTATACTTCCGGGTTATCTTTCATTCTGTCATTTGTATAGAAAAATATATAAATTTCAGATTATGAAATTAAGAAGTATAATTTTCAACTTGCTGTTGTCTAATTTGAATAACAAATCATCTAAATTGTTTAATACTCTGACTTTGGTCTCTGGATTCTACCTTCAACTTTTTAGCAAATGTTAAAACAACAACAAAAAAAAAATCTTCTTTCCTTCCAGTGGCCGCTTTTTGCTTATCTCTTCCGCCATAGTTATTTTTTTCTGCCTTGATAGGTCTATAATCACTCCCTATACGGCTTTTAGTTTAGTTTGTTGGTTGTTGTTGTTGTTTTTAGTAAGTATTGCTGGGTCATATACTAAAGTTCAGCTGGTGCAAATGAATATAAAGCATATAAAGAGGATATAGTCTACTAACAGTTTGCCCATTCTATATCTTAATAGAAGCATTTTACAAAGTATAGTCCGTGGACCACCTGATTCAGAACTAACTGCTAGAAATGCAGATTTCTGGATCCAACTGCAAATTAGTTAATCAGAATGTCTAGGGATTTAGACAAAACTGTTGCTCTTCAGCAGCTCCAAATAATTACTGCACGCTCCCATGTTTCAAGACAACCAGGAGGTGGGGCTATTTTACTCTTCCATCTAGCTACCTTCTTCAAGTCACATTCTGCAGATCCTATTGCCTGCCATACTTTAAGCTGAGGGCTCTGTGCAAACCTTGAAATTTAGGGTTAGTGAGGAGGCAAGAGTTTGAGATTGGAAAGAGCTCTCAATATGCTCTTTACAGGTTTGGTTTTGAAGGTGTTTGATCCAGCAGGACCATACTCATGATACCCTCGTTTTTCTGCTTCTCATATCATTTATTGTGGCAAAGCAGTAGGCTTCAGAGACTCCGGGTGAATAGAACACTGGAAATATAACTGAAACACACAAACTACACCCACTGAATGTTTGGGGAGAAAAATCTGAGGTTCTTTTGAAAGGAAAACAATCCACTGTAGAAGTTGAGAAATAAACATTCCATGTGGCATTTATAATAGACCTCCTAAATCTACATTGGTCATGGTCTCACCTTGTTTCTTTAGGAAACAGCATCATGATAATATGCTAATACATACTGATGGGGAAATCTTGTCTGATTATGAAACTTGGCTCATCCAAGGTGCAAAGTCCCAACCACTGCCCATTCTCTCACATCAAATAAAGTTCACTTAGTTTTGTCCTGTGAAACACCAGTTTAGAAACATTTTCTTGGCCTTACTGTATTTTAGTTTCTTATGGAATATTTAGGACTAGCATGCAACAATACATTGCTTTTACTGCCAATGCCTTGAACAACTAAACAAATATTGGCAGTAGTGACATCCCCATTTATCTCAATTTTGCCAATTTTAGTTATTGGTGTTTGAAGAAGTTCATGTCTTTGTTTTTAATTTAAAAATCAGAATACTGTCATTCTTGCCACATTTTAAAGCCCAGAAGTCATCTCTACTTATACTTGACATTATCACTGAAACCTCAATTATAACAATGGAGGTGAAGGTAAACATGAATTGGTTTAATGTCTGAGTTAAAAATATTTATGAAAAAAAGCCCAATTTATTTTTCTTGAGTTTTTAAAGCAACCTAAAAGCTAGCTGAGACCTGTTTTATAAGTAAGATTTGTAATTAGTATGTAAAATGTATGCAGTAGTATTAATAAAAGTTCTTTAAAAATAGATACGTTTTCTTAAACAGGCTAAACAGCTGTCCTACAATTTGTTTGTTCTATCAGTTTGCTTAGTAAACTACTTATACCACCAAGAATGAAGCAGTTAAGCTCTGACCACAATCTATCATCATTTTTTAATTAGTCAAATGCACATACATACAATTTTACTCCCCCTATTACTAGCATGTTCTAAACATGCAAGTGATTATGGAATAGAATCGTATTTAGTTGCACTCAAAATATAATCAAGAGGATGAAAGTTGTTTTATCATTGATATTGATGTCTCTACTCATTTAATTTAAAAAAGAAAAAATATTAGAAGAACAATTGTAGGAGTTCAGTAGGCCCGAGTAAACCTCATCATTTTGTATATTGCCTGTTCAATTTAGTATAAAATTTCAGAGTCTGAAAAGCAATCTTAATTACCTGCAAACTGTAAGATATATTTGAAATAAAGGCTTTTGTTTATAAAAATCACTGTTATGACATTTTTTTAATAAATTCATGTTGTAGAAAGTTGGGGAAACCATAGGACATATTTTGATAATTACTTATACAGATGACTGACTTTATTCAACTTGCTCCAACATTTGCCCTCAGTAAGCATTCATTTTGCCTTGTATTCCAAATCTACAATTGACTAGAGTAAAGTTTACAAATTGTGATTGCATGATCTTAAGATTGATTCAGGACTACAGTCATTACTAATGGGCCTCAAAAAATTACTCAAATTGTTCTTTTTATTTTGAAATGATCCTTCAAGCAACATTGTCCTCTGTAAAAATGTAGTTAGCAATATGCTTTCTTCTGGGCATAGTTTATGTAATATCTGGAAAATAAAATTGCCATTCATATAACTTTTGGGCACTAATTGCTAATTTGAAAAAATTTAGGTAGTCCTCTTCAAAGAAATATTAATTTCCCACTGATTCCACAGATATATAAGCTTTGATGCTATAGCATATTATGTCACTTATATCTTAGACCCTTGCTTAAAATATTCTCTGTTAGAGATTTACCTTTGTCCTCTATTGTTAAAGTAAAAACTGAAAGGTCACTTAATTGTTCAGATACTTCAAGATTACCAAGATTTATGTTGCCAAACTTGAAGAAAGTTTTATCAATTTTACTATTCAGGTAAATGTTAAAGACACAAAACTAAAGATTGTACTGTGAAAAAATATTTAGACATTTTAATAAATGAAAAATGCAAGTCAGGGAAAATGAATGATAAAATAATTTTGGGAAATTGTATAGTTTGTGCAGTCTTAATGATTTCATATTTGACACATATTGAAAGAATGAAGCTGCCTTGGTCCTGCTGACCATAAAAAACCCAGGATCCCTACCCTACTTCATCATATTGGCTTTAAATAAGTACATAGGCTCTTTTACCCATTTTCAAAATTTGGTGTGGCTTACAATAAATGCACAAGTATGAAAAATGTCATCACAATTAGCACATAGCGAATAGACAAAAGGTAGAGTAAGAAATAAAAAGGAATATACACATACACATTCACTCACATACTATACTGACACACATACACACACATACATACATGTGAGCGATTCATTTTTACTTCTTGCTTTTATATCTCTACCTTTATAAGAGGGGTGTGGTGTGTGTGTGTGTGTATACACTGAGTGAGGACATTTCAATCACTAAAATCACAGCTCTTATTTTCAAAGCAATCAGGGCAAAAAAAGCAAATACAGGGAATAGAGAATTTTCATTGCTTAACTGAAGAAAGCAACAAGTTTATCATGAGAAATAAACCTTCATTGCCCTAAATTCTCAGATGGATTTCACACATAAGTGATAAGAAACAACGCAAATAGACACCTTTTTCTTTGGTAAGCAGATCTACAAAATCTGTTGATTTGTTTCATATGTATTTATTAGTCCTTGAACAGAGCTTTATAAAGACAACTTGCAATGGATCAAAAAGAGATACTATACATATGAATAGATAATTGGATATATGGATTAGACATGGATTTACATGGACAAAACTTATTCTTGCCTAAATGCTCCCTTGCCAGTCTGATTGCTCCTAACTGCCCTCCCCTGCAGGCCTAGTCACCCTTAACTGCCCTACCCTGCAAGCCTGTTTTCCCCACATCTGCCCTCTCTTGCTGACTATCTTGTGGTGGCCATCTTGTGTCCACATGAGGGCAGCCATCTTTGACCACATGGGAGCAGCCATCTTGTGTGTTGGAGTGATGGTCAGTTTGCATATTACTCTTTTATTAGATAGGATAGAGGCCTGGTGAATGAGTGGGGGCTGGCTGTTTTTCCCTGAAGGGTGTCCTAGATCAGGGTTGAAGTTCCCTTAGGGTATGGGGCAGCCTGAGCAAGGGGCCTGTGGTGGTTTGCAGGCTGGCCACACCACCTGGCAATCCAAGCAGAGGCCCTAGTATTTGGGATTTATTTATCTTCTATAATTGAAACTTTGTAGCCTTGAGCAGAGGCCAGGGCAGGCCAGGGTGGGCAGGAAGCTTGGCTTCCTCCATTGCTGGGGGAAACCTAAGCTTCCTGCTCTCTCCAGCTCCATAGCTGCCACCATTTTTTGTTGGGTTAATTTGCATACTCACTCCTGATTGGCTGGTGGGCGTGGCTTCTGGTGTAGTGGAGGTATGGTCAATTTGCATGTTTCTCTTTTATTAGATAGGATATTCAGTATTATGATAGGTCTTTCAAGACATAAAATATTTCTTCCCTAATCATTTTTATTTTCCAAAGAAATAAGACTAACATACATTAAGAATCAAATAATGTAAGAATACAATTAATGAACCATAAATTATAAGTGATATAGACTTTTGAATGAGAAAATATTTATTTTAATATTTACAAAACTTCAGATTCTAAATAAATGTTGTAGGTGGTAAGTGGACAACATCCTATTAAAACAACTAGAAATTACTGGAAAATTTCAAAATTATGTTTTAAATTCATTAAAAAACTATGGAAGAAATGAGGATAGATGAACCACAGTTCCAGAAAAGCAAGAATCTGTCCAAGATGAAGCTCATACCAGTAACTGCTAGTCACTCTATTTAATGAAGACATTAGCAAATTCTGGGATGCTGTGAAAGACTTGGCAACTTCTAGCTAGAAGAGACACCAGCCTTGCAGTTGCAGGGATCTGAAGTGACAAATTAGAAACCTAAGGAACCTCAAATGCAAACTGGTTTTGCTAATTGCATATTTGGTGAGTATGCAAATATGCAATACTCACCAAATGGGTTGTGAGGGATGCTGGAGATTTATAGGGAAAGTTTCTAAACGAAATATCTTCTGTCATTTAGTGCTCAGGAAATAAAGACAAACTAGAGATCTGCCTCAACTGAACAGCCAGTTTCCTTTTCAAGACATTTGCCAAATCTTATGTTCAAGGGGTAGGATACTGGAGAGTTGGGCTGGGTATTTTACAAGGACAAACTCGAATCCTCTGTAGTCTTTCATGGTGAGGCGACAAATGTCCACCATGGTTCTAAGTAAATCTTAGAAGAATCATACTCTGAGATAAAATAGATGTAGCCTAAGCTTTGGTGAATTTGTTGAGCAATATTAACACAGCAAAATCCCTGATAACAGTAAAATGAGCAGCCCTTCACACTATCTGACACAAGAATGGGCAACTCTATTCTGGCAGAATGATAAAAATCATATGAGTTTTACATAGTTCTTTTATATTAAAAATTTAGGAATAAAAATTATAAATATTTGAAAAGGCAAAAAAAAGCTAATAAATCAAGGCAAAATAAAATAGATGTTGGCCCCCAAATGATACTGATATTGAAGTTAGCAAATAAAGTAACATATTCAAGAAAAATCAATAAAAGAGATGAAATATATAAAGAATAATTAAGTGGACACAGAAGATCATAGGATTAGTAAAAGGCAAATCAATTTAATAAAAAATGTAGACTTGTCAATGGAAGTATTTAAAGGGAAAATTACTGAGAATTTTTCAAAACTAATAAAATATATAAGAATGCTCAGGTAATCCAAGTAGATAAACTACCCTACACAAAGAAGTTGCAATAAAGGCATTTTCAGACAAACAAAATCTTGGAGTATTTAGCAACAGCAGATTTTACCACAAGATATGTTTAAAAGATTACTTCAGGATAGAAAAAAAATGATTTTACATGAAAAAAATGAAACTGCAGATATAAATGAAAATCAGTAGAAATGATAAAATATGTGTGTTAATATAAATGAGTTAGATTTGTACACAATGTCTGTCCATTTTTAAATGAATCAGTATTTTTATATAGCAGTCTCAGGAAGACAATGATCCATACTCTGATCTCTAGAGCAACAAAATATAGAATGATGAAAGAATGTATAACTACTTTTTTGATAGAAGAAAAAAGTAGAATAATAAAATTTAATCTAAAGGAGACTGGAATGTCAGGCTGATCCCACTTCTAGGAATATACCTTAAAAAAACAGAAACACCAATCAGAAAGAATGCAGCCCTATGTTCATAACAGCATAATTAATAATAGGTAAGATCTGGAAACGGCCCAAATACTCATCAGTAGGTAAGTGGATGAAAAAGCTGTGGTACATTGGAATATTATGCAGCAGTAAAAAAGAAGGATCTCTTACCTGTTCAGACAGCATGGAAGGACCTAAAGAACATCATGCAAAGATATAAGCCATTGAGAGAAAGACAAGTATCACATGATCTCACTCATACGTGGAATCTAATGAACAAAATAAACTGATGGACAAAATAGATCAGAGACATAGAAGCATGAGGTAAACTGTCAAATCTCAGAGGGATGGCAGGGGAGGGTGGGTAGGTGGGAAGAAATTAACCAAAGAATTTGTATGCATATATGCATAACCCATGGACACAGATAATCATACAATAGTGTGTTGAAAGCCTGTAGCAGGGAGTGGCACAGGCTATAAGGGGTCAATGGGGGAAAAGCGGGACATGCAATGTTTTCAACAATAAAGATTTTTTTAATGAAAAAAATTGACCTAGAGGAATACTAGAATGTCAGGCTGAATAAAATAAAATAAATGCTACTACAAGAAATATAACTTACTATGGTTAAAAGTAAAGGATGGAAGAAGATATATCATGCAAACTCTGATGAAAAAATAGTTATTGTAGCTTTACCAATATCAGACAAAGAAGACTTTCAGACAAGAAGCATTATAAAAGATAAACATATCTCAAATTACAAAAGCATCAATCCAATTGCAAGATGTAAAAATTTTTAAATATATATAATAAAACTCATAACTTCAAATGATATCAAATGAACAAAAAATGACAGAACTAAATTAAGAAATACATAAATCCTCTACTATAACAAAAAGCTTTAATATAGCTCATTCAGTGGCTATTAGAACAAGCTGGAAAAAAATTAGTAAAGATATAAAAGGTATGAATGATACAATGAATAAACATGACCTAATTGACATATAGAGCATGCACCCACCCAGCCCCAATGATATTAGAATGAACATTCTTTTAAAGTACCTGGGTAACTTTAACCAAAATTGACAGAATACTGCACCATAAAGAAATCACTGGCTATATATTTTCTGACCCGATTGGAATTGAATTACAAATAAACAATTAACTTATACAGTAACTAGTGAAATTCACCTATGAGGAAATAATAGCATAGGTCAATCAGCATATTAATTCCTTCCTTGCTTTAATTTATTTTCTTGTACCTCAGATAGCTTTTACTGCCTCACCACATTTCCTTTGTGGGTTTTTCTCTCAATTAGAATATCCCTTTGAGCTTCTTTCCTCCTCTGTGCTCTCTGCCCTCAAACAGTAAATAAAGGGTATGGAAAGAGAAGACAGGATCTTGGTCTCCAGCTCTTGCTTGACTCAGATCATGGCAACAGGAAGTCTGAATTCACACTAGTGTACTCTGCTAAAAACCTGATTACTGCTACTGAATACTGCAAAGAATATCCAAATTCAGATGATCATCCCACAGTGAGGGTGTACTCATTTCCATTTCTGGGTAATAATGTTTTCTTTATCACTTCTTCCCAACAAGTATGCAAATATGTGTTCAAAACCAGGTGCCAGGCTAGCTCCTAATTGTAGCCGTTCCTTATGTAAGTGTGATCTGATTGATTCAATCAAAGGAGGAGGCTCCTCAGTCACCCCAATGTTGACCAAAGAAGCTGTTATTCATTAATGACTGGTACCATTTCCGAAGAAATTTTTTTGTGTGTTTTGTTTTTGGTTGTTTATTTGTTTGTTTGTTTTTAGTACTTGGGAAGGGAAGACTTTAATAGACAATAATCCCAGCAACAATGTCAGTCCTACTAAGTAATAAGCAGTCCTACTAAGTAATAAGCTTAAAAAAAAACACACACAACTCACACAAGGAATAAAGAGGCCATGTGTTTCAGATGGTACAGCTCAAGAAGGTAGAGCTTCTGTCAACCTGGGTCCTTGAGTGACTGGGGAACCTCCACCTGTGAATCTTCAGGCAAAGCCTCAGCCCCTGACGATTCACAATGGATGTGCTGTGTAAGAAATAAAAATTTGTTGTATTAAGCGGCAAAAACAAAACAACCTACACAACCCATGCCTAGTCATAATTAGTGTATTCTGTCCTACAATTGACTTACATTTTTAAATCTCATTGACTTTTTAATCCCAGTCTATTTATGGTTTATTTCCAATGGGAACTTTGGAATTTCCTCTCCTTTCACCACCATTGGTGACTCCTGCTGGGCTCGCCATGGCCCTTCTGATTGTTCCTACAGTTGAGGCAGCCCAGCTGAAGCACTCCTCCAACCACACTCCCTCACACTAGGCATGGTGTCCCAGGTGCTCCTTCCCATTGCCACATTAGGCACCCACAGACTAAGTTTACCTGTGCTTTGATCAAGCAACCAAAGTCCCTGTGTTTTCTCTATAAAAATGTTGTAGATTGGAGAACCAAGATGACAGCATAAGTAAATACCTGTACTTGCTTCTTCTCATAACCACATCAAAACCACAACTAAAAGACAAACAAATATCATCCGAAACTACGGGAAAGCTGGATGAGTGGAAGTTCTACAACAAGAAGGAAAGAAAAAAGAGCATTGAGACTGGTAGGAGTTGCAGAGATGCAGAGGTACAGAGGTACAGAGGCCCACACGAAATGGGCTGGCAACTGGGAGTGCTGTTGTTTTTCAAATCGGGAGGGAGATACAAGCTCCTGACTGCTCTGAACTATAGTTTCAGTTGAGACTTTGGGGACACAGTCTCACAGAGGAGAAACTAGACTGTCTGGCATCGGGCCAGAATGTGAGGATGACTTTCTCTCAGAGGTGCTCACAGTGATCATTGTTCCTGCCTGGGGGCATGGGACATGGAGCCCTATGGACAAGGATAGTGGGCGGAGGGAGAGGGGGAGTAAGGAATGGGGTGGAAACTGGGTGAAGGGGAGATATGGGAAGAAAAAGAGGAACATCTGTAATAATCTGAACAATAAGTATTTATATTAAAAATGATGTAGATAAACAGATGAGCACTGAAAGCACATTTATTTTGGCATATATTTGATGTCAGGTATTGGGAATGCAGAGAAGACAGGCAAATGACTTGACATCAAGTTGCTTACTACAAGGTGATAAACAATCTATAATAATAAAAGCACAATATGCTAATTAGACCGGATAGCTGAATGACCTTCCAGACATCCTCTGGTCAACCTTCCAGATAAAGCTGGGGCTGCAAGGGCCTAGTCCCTTGCATGAATTTCGTGCATAGGGCCTCTAGTTTGTTATTATAATGGAGGAGGATCAGCCATGATAATTTAATCCACAGAGCTTGCACAATATTTGTGTGTGTTTGTATTTGGGGGTATCAGGTATCATTTTGATGATTTCACAATCCTAATTCCACAGACTGCTTATCTGACTCTTATCTAATCTTTCAAAGGTATGTCCCTCTGTAATTGTCATAATTAGCTAGCTAATATTATTGAAAATATGATATTGCATTTATTATCTGGCAAATTTGTTTTGCTAATGAGACTGTGCATTTCCTTGAAGGAGAGAGTGTATCTTCTCTGGTGTATATTCCCAATGCCTAGGATAGATAGTACATGGCATTTGACAATAAACTTTGCAGAATAAGTAAGATAAAATAATGGATGGATGGGTGATAGACATGGGGGCTTTACTAAGGGTCTTGTGCATAATTTCATACCAATGAATTTATTCTTATCAGTAAGAGCAAATGCTTGAAAATTAGCTTAAAATAACCAAATGATTTTAATGACAACAATAGGATCGCTAACTAAACTTTTAAAGAATGACACTCACTGACACTTGATAACTTGTCTCCAGGGCTAGGCAAACAACATCTCAGCCTATAGGCACAGATTCTATTAATGTCTGAAGGGCCATTCTTATTAAACTTGTTAACCTAAGGTGAGAGCATACATTCCTTACATAGTCATTAATCTTTCTTCCTAACTTTGGGATTATGCTTTAATTCTTAACTTTATGAAAAAACTAAATTGAAGAAGTAAGACATAATTTAGCCATTTTATCACACACACACACGCACACACACACACACACACACACACACACACACATAAAAGCCTGCTTTTTGAAACCAGGCCTTTGTGGGGGAAAAAAAAGCAGGGGGGACTTCCTAAGGGGGTGGGTATAAAAAGTAGCCTCACAGATTGACCTGGTCATAAATATCTAGCTGGGCAGGTCTTAGTGGGTAGTCATGCCCCAGGACTATATCTTCTTTAGTAAAAGGTTTTAAGCCAGCCCTGCCCATTATTCCCGTGCATAATCTTGTCAACTATCCTGTAACCCAATCCTCATTTTGCTTTCTGTAATCTTCCTAAATCCCCTCCTTAATTTCAAATGCATAAAAGAAGCTGCAAACTATTTTTCTCTGGAGCATTTGAGATCTTGCTCCTTTAGGCCCATCAGTTTGGCTCAAATAAACTCATAAATATTCTCTATGGAATATTTTGGATACTTTTCACATTGAGCACTTTATAACATTCTATGAAATATATATTTCCTTTCTAAAAGAAAGATAAAACTCTTATTTAAAGATGAATAAAATAGATTTATTGAAACTGCCACTTTCCCTGGGCATCTCTATTGATGACATTCTGCCTCTGAGATTTCAGAAAATACTTCCTGGCTTGCTTCTTTCTCTCTTTCATCACTAAGCAGAACAACTTATAAGTGGGTAGATTTTGAGAGGAAGTTTGCAAATCTTCAGATCTTAATTAATGTTGAACCTCAGTCAGTTTCTAAATAACACCTGAAAGGAACACTGAAGAAAGGAAGTAGAAATGATTTTGATTCTCAAAGGTTCTTTTGTCTCTTTCCTGATAGAAAGTGAAGTTATATGTAGGAGGTGGGTAGTGCCATCATAACCTGCTTTATTCTGCTTGAATAAGGAAGGTCAATGTATTATCCTATCAGAGAGAAGAAAATTGCATAGATAACTCCCAAAATGACAATAAAGACATCCTTGACAGCATGTTGAAAACAGTGGCAAACTTACATTTTTTCCCCATGGAAAAAAAATCAGTATTTAAATGACAGATGAAAGTAAATGATGGGCAAAATGCATTATTCTTATAGTGTCTCCCAGTTTTCCTGAAAGAACTATTACATTTTGAAGACTGAATTCAAGTGATTTGAATAATAATATATCAGTTTATCAATAAGACAGTGCAGTCGTTCTTTGAAGTCATTTTCAAATTACTTGTAATGTTGGCTTTGTCTCCAAACAACTGAGAAAAAGAAAAACAAAACTTCTTGCTTTATTTTAATACTAGGGGCCCTATGCATGAAATTCATATACGAATAGGCTTTCACAGCCTTGGCTGCCTTGACTGGCCCTGGCAGCGTTGGTTTTGTCTGGAAGGTCATCTGGAAGGTCGTCTGAATGGTCATTCAGCTGTTTGGCCATTCAGTCAATTTGCATATTACACTTTTATTATTATACATAGAAATTTTTGTGTAGAGTTTTCATTTTATGCACATTCATCAGGAATATCAAATGATGGAGTTTTTTTGTTTTTAAAGTTAATGACTATTCTCTTGAAGACATTAGCCAGATATAAACTATCTTTGTTTGAATCAATATCTTTTGGGCAACTTAAAAATTCATTGTTGCCAAGACTGGTTTGGCTCAGTGGATAGAGCGTTGGCCTGTGGACTGAAGGGTCCCAGGTTCGATTCCGGTGGGGGCATGTACCTTACTTGGAGGCACATCTCCAGTGTGGGCTGTGCAGGAGGCAGCTGATCGATTCTCTCTCTCATCAATGTTTCTGACTTTCTATCCCTCTCCCTTCCTCTCTGTGAAAAATCAATAAAATATATTTTAAAAATTCATTGTTATAATTTTTTAATATATTTTTATTGATTTCAGAAAAGAAGGGAGAGGAAGAGAATATGGAAACCTCATTGATGAGAGAGAATCATTGATGGGCTGCCTCCTACTACCTACAGTGGGAATCAAGTCCACAATCCAGGCATGTGCCCTTGACCAGAATCAAACCTGGGACCCTTCAGTCCACAGGTCAATGCTCTATCCACCAAGCCAAACCAGCCTAGTGCCATTTTTATAATTTGTAATAAATGTGCAAATTGACAGAATGACAGTACAACTGGGTTAGTCTTGATTTAGGCTAGTATGGCTCCACATGGCAAGTTACCATTCTATTTCTATTGTATCAGAATGGGCTTAACCAAAAATACAGATTCAGAATATAAAAGAATGTACTTTTCAAAGTGTTCCCTCTATTTCTGGCAAGACAAGATCTCAGGTTCTTGTCTTCTTGAGGGAAGGATTACAATCAAGAGACAGCCCTAACTGATTTGGTTCATTGGATAGTGTGTCGACCTGTCCACTGAAGGGTTCTGGGTTTGATTCTGGTCAAAGGCACATGGCCGGGTTGTGGGGTCAATCCCCAATAGGAGGTGTGCAGAAGGCAGCTGATCAATGATGTTTGATCAATCTCGTCATTGATGTTTCTGTCTCCCACTTCCTTCCTCTCTGAAATCAATACAAATATATTTTAAAAAGAAGAGAGACAAAGCGTAGAAAAGAAAGCAAGAACAGACCTTTGAATCTCAGAAGCAATGCAGGGAGGATGGGTGGGAAGAGATCAACTAAAGAACGTGTATGTCTATATGTATAACACATAGACACTTACAATAGGGTGGTGAAAGTAAAAGGGTTAGCGTGAAACGCAGACAGACAGGGCAGGTGTACAGTGGAAAACAAAGGCAGGTGAAACATAGGCAGGAGCAGACACGGTAGTTTGAACAGCCTAATTACAGAAACCAACCATGCAGAAGTAACAAAATGTTTCTGGACTCAAAGCGGGAGGCATGGGAAACCAAGGGAGGGCCTACAGTCACAAGGTGTATGAATGCATAGAAACAGAGAAAGTTTGGTCTGTTGCTGGGCAAGAACAATGAGGGAATCAATCGGGTAAGGACAAGGATAGATATAAAAGCAGACTTGTGGCCAATATACACCTCTGGACTACAAGGTTTTAATGGGCAGCCCATTATTGGGACCCCTCCTTTTGAGGAGGGGTCTGAATCTGCTTGTAATAAATTTTCCACACTTTTGCTTAAATCTTCTAGTCCAAGGAGCTCATTCTTCGGCCTCAAGAGACACAACCTCGGGAAAACAACCCAGTTCACTGTTCCGGTCATCAAAGGTCAGAGGTGAGGGGCAGGGATGGGCCCGAAGAGGTCAATGGGGAGGAGGGAATGGGGCAAAAAATGGGGCATATGTAATACTTTCAAGTATTAAGATTTATTTTTAAAAAAGAAAAGAAATCAAGAATATATTGACTGAAACAAAAACCTGCATAGGACAGTGAAACAGGACATTGCTCTCCTGGTTGCAAGTCTCATGGGATCCCTTAGATTCTAAGGCTTAGAAGTTAGGGGACACATGTCTGTGGGGGAAGGAGATTGGGAAGAGAATGGCATGGCGTGCTCCAGGGAGGGAGAGCATGCTGGGACATTCCTACTCAGGGGTTTTAAAAGGTTTTAAAAGGCTAAGCATCTAGGGGAGGTCTTAGAGGAGAATCAATAGAATATTCATCAGCTTTATGCTCTTAATTTATTCTCTTAATTTGTCTGTCCTTGGGTATGGTTGGCAAGTGGCACTTAATTGGATTTCTGTTATCTGTCTCCCTGAGTAGGGTGATTTAAGCTATTTACCCTCTGATTGGAGAGGAGAAATGCAAACCTTTTACTTTAAGTGTCCTTCTTTGAGAAAATGCAAACCATTTATTTTTAAGTGTCCTTAGTTTGCCTGTTGTGCTTGTCTTGAAATTTTCCTGGCTTTTTACAGAATAATAATTCTATAACACCACTGATAGTTCCAGTAACCTCCTGCCACCATACACAGTTATTACAATACTAGTGGCCCTGTGCACAAATTGAGGAAGGAGATTAATTAGAAGAAATATTTGAATATTGCTATTTGCCCTTTCTTTATAATGGAAGTGTCAGAGATGAAAGAAAATTAGTAAAATGCATAAGGAAATCTTCCTCCTGTCAGAGTCTGGGGTGTGCCATGGGACCCAGAGCCAAGTCTCCGCCCACCTGCAGTGCCTCAAAATCACGCAAGACCCAGACCCAGCAGGCCCTACCCCCACTGGGTAAAATCCAGACCCAGCTGGCCCCACCCTTGTCAAGCACCACCTGGTGGGGGGTGGGGGTACAGCCTCAGATCCCCTGTCAAGCCCCACTGGGCAGGGGGGTACAGCCTCAGGTCGCACAGTGCACCCTGAGGTCCCCCCACGGGCGCCACAGTGGGGGGCATGGCCTAAGGTCCCTCAGCCCAGTGCCAGAGTGGATAGCACAGCCTGAGATGCCCCGTCAAGCCCTGCTGGGTGGAGAATGTGCCTTGAGGTTTTTCATCAAGCTCTGCTGGGTGGGGGACATAGCTTGAGATCCCCCAACAAGCCCTGCCTAGCAGGAGGCATGACCTGATATCCCCCGTTAAGCCCTGCCAGGTGCGGGATGCAGCCTCACATCCCCCGTCAGGCCCCACTGGGCTGTAGGCACAGACTCAGGTCCCCCGGTGCTGGGGTGGGGAGCACAGCCTGAGGTCCACTGGCCTGGAGTAGAGGAAGTAGCCTGAGGTTCCTGATGCAGCACCAGGGTAGGGGGCACACCTTGAGGTCCCCTGTCAAGCCCACCAAATGTGTGTGTGTGGGGGGGGAGACACAGTCTCAGGTGAGGGGTGTAGCCTGAGTTCCCCTGTTAAGTCCTGCTGGGCTGGGGGCATGACCTGGGGAGTGTGACCTGAGGTCCCCTCTCAAGCCCCAGTGCGCAGGGGGGGACAGCATCAGGTTTCTTGTCCTGGCCCAGAGCCATGCAGCCTAAGGTCCCTGATGATTGCTCATTAAGGCTCACTATGGGAACCTGCCTCTGCTATGGGTGCCAC
Source organism: Lasiurus cinereus (assembly GCA_011751065.1). NCBI lineage: Eukaryota > Metazoa > Chordata > Mammalia > Chiroptera > Vespertilionidae > Lasiurus > Lasiurus cinereus. The sequence goes on from JAAGEH010000311.1 coordinate 22,782,194, forward strand.
CATCTTTGTGATGGCATGATGGTCAGTTTGCATATACCATCTTTATTAGATAAGATTATTGATTATATCCTCAGTGCTGTTCTTTACATCCCATACTATTTGGTAACTACTAATTTGTATTTCTCAATCCTTCACCTTTTTCAATTAGTCCCCTAACACCATTCTTGTCTGGCAACCATCTGTCTGCTTTCTGTGTCCGATTCTATCTATTTTGTTTGTTCATTTTTTTTGTTCTTTGTCACATATAAGTGAAATCATATGGTATTTGTCTTTCTCTAACTGACTTATTCACTTAGCATAATACCCTCTAGGTCTCTCGATGCTGTTGCAAATGGTAAGATTTTATTCTATTTTATAGCTGAGTAATATTCCATTTTATATATTCTTCTTTATCCATTTGTCTGAAAATGTACCTTCCATATATTACTGCACAATATAATTCATCAGACAGGCAGCTGTTATACTATTAATGCAATCATGGCTTGACATTTTTTAAATCTGTTTTCCAAGTATGAAAGGACAATAGTTCAGAGTCTCTGATATAGATGAGGCAATTTTCTAGGTCAAATCTGGTCAGGAGTTTGCCAAACAATGACTTCATGAAGAAATCAATTTCTGTCCCTTTCAGCTAACACTAAGACTATCTTCTCAAGCTTGCTTTTCTCCATTGTTATACAAAAATTAAATTTTAATCTTTATTAATAAAAAATAAAGGAATGCCAATTTAAGATATCATCATCTTATCCTATCTAATAAAAGAGTAATATGCAAATTGATTGTAACTGCAACACAAGATGGTTGCCCCCATCTGGACACAACAAAGCCAGCAGGAGAAGGCAGTTGTGAGGGACTAGGCCTGCAAGGGAGTGCAGTTAGGGGCAATCAAACCTGCAGGGAAGGGCAATTGGGGGGAACCAGGCCTGCAGGGAAGAGCAGTTGGAAGAGACCAGGCCTGCAGAAGAGAGTAGTTAGGGGTGAGAAGGCCTGCAGGGAAGGGAAGTTAGGGGCAATCAGGCTGTCCAGGAAGCAGTTAGGCTTCAATCAGACTGGCAGGGGAGTGGTTAGGGGGTAATCAGGTTGGCAAGTAGAAGTGATTAGTGGCAATCAGGAAGGCAGGCAGAGGCAGGCAGGCAAGCAGTTGGGAGCCAGCAGTCCTGGATTGTAAGAGGGATGTCCAACTGCCCATTTAGGCCCGATCCTACCAGGTTTTAGGCCTAAACAAGAAGTTGCACATCCCTTAAGGGGTGCCATATTGGAGAAGGTACAATAGGACTGAGGGACACATACCCCCATGCATGAATTTTGTGCACTGGGCCTCTAGTAATTTAATAATCCCAAAGGAACAGTATGAGTAAAAACTATTTAAAAACAAAACAAAATAAAACATGTAATTCCTTATGGTTTGAAAAATTTTGCACTAAAAATGTTGAAAGCATAAAATAGGAAAATATTTAAGACTAGAGACTTGGTGCATGAAATTCATGTGTGGGTATGGTCCCTAGGCCTGAACTGCGATCAGGGCCATCTTCTCGGCAGCAGCCAGCAGCTGGCTCCACCCCCGACACAACTCACCCCCAGTTCCCTGTTTACCATCAGGTGATTGAAGCTTACTGGCCAGGGAAAGGGTCCAAAAGATGATCAGTGCACCTTATAGTGACTGGTCCAGCAGTCATTCTGGTCATTCCACTGTTAGGGTCAATTTGCATATTTTGCTTTTATTACATAGGATAGAGGCCTGGTACATGGGTATGGGCTGGCTGGCCTGCCCTGATGGGGGCCCAGGATTGGGCTGAGGGTTCCCACTGGGGGGTTGGGCAGGCCAGGAAAAGCCCATGGGCAGATTGCAGGCTGCCCCACTCCAGATCAGAGTGGAGGTTCCCATTGGGGGACAAGGCACACAACCCATTTGAGGGTTCTCATTTTGGGGGCAGGACTGGCCTGGGTAAGGGGCTGCAGGCAGTTTGCAGGCCCACCAAACCCCCAATCATTCTGGTCTCTCGTTGTTCTGACCATTCTGCCATTTCAGTTACTGGGTTTTTATTATATACTAGTGGCCCAGTTCATGAAATTCATGCATGGAGGTGGTTCCCTTAGCCTAGCCTGAACCCTTTCCAATCAGGGACTCTTTGGATGTCTGACTGCCAGCAGTTGGACATCCCTCTCATAATCTGGGACCGCTGATTCCTAACTGCTCACCTGCCTGCCTGATCTTGCCCCCAACTGTCCTCCCCTGCTAGCCTGATCTCACTCCAGGTGGCCTTCCCCTGCTGGCCTGATCACCGCTAACTGCCTCTGCCTGCCTGGTTACCCCAAACTGCTCTCCCCTGCAGGCCTGATCTCACCCCCAACTGCCCTCCTCTGCTGGATAGTTTCGTTCTGAATGGTCAGTTTCTATGCCAGTTAGTATCAAAAGCTCCAACTCCTAGGCAGCTATTGGCTCCTCACAGTTCACCCAGATTTGGTTCTGATAGGTCAGTTTCTATGCCAGTCAGCATCTCCAGGCCTATCTCCAGGCATGATCAAAGAGGCAGGGCTGATCAGCAGCCCCAGTAGAGCCTTGGAGAGAAACGGAGGAGCGGCAACTGGGGAAGCCCGGAGTTAAAGAGAGAAGCAATGGTTGATCAACAGCTGTCATGAAGGCTGTAGATCAGACCCCACCTCTCTCTCTAGGCCTCTCTCTGGGCCTGATCCATAGCTCTCTTGGCAGTCAGTGCTGGGTTGCTGTGCCCACACCAGCAGTAACCAGCACAGCAATCCAGCACTGTCTGCAGGACTTACTTCCAATGTTCGGTTGAGTCTTTGGTCATTTTGGATGTTACAGACCCTGGGTTTTTATATATTAGCATCATATAGTCACTTTGGAGTTTTTACCTCTGAAGACTTTCCTTCACTCATGACATTTTACAAAACTAAAAATGTAGTAAATGTAATATTTTTTTTCTCTTGGATTTAAGCTTTTTGCATTCTAATTGAACATTAAGATAATTTTCAATCTTTGCTATATAAATAATGTTGTGAATATTTATGTATATAATAAATCATCATTGGTACTTCTTTTCCTTATTAACCAATCAAAGTGGTTGAAATTTTTCTGGTCAAATTTCTTTCTAAAAATGTACACATTTACATACTAAGATTTAATGTTCAGCTTCACTACCAGCTGCATATATAACTTAAGATCATGTATGCTAGGCTTTACATCTGTAAAATGGTGTCATTGGACCAGGTTATCTTATCATTTTCTCAAGAAAATATATTTTATTTACCACCCCCTTGAAGTCCTCAGTCAGAATTAAATTCTCTCTTTTCTCAGTTCCAATTGTAAAATTTCTTGCTCAACTGCCTTGATCAAGATAGGTGCTGGGGAAAACAATTTCTAAATTATTGCATTATATGATTTTTAAATTACTTCATAAGTTCCTGAACTTATCCATGAAATAACAATCACATGGCTTAAAAATATGAGATCTTTTCATTTTAAAATTAACAAGTATAAGCCCAAACCCCTTTCTTAAAAAAAAAATTGTGAGGTAATAACTAGTAGCCCATCAGTGTTATTAAAATTACTTGGTTGATTTGAATATAAAACATAGCTTTAAAAGACATGCATATTTAAGAATTGTTCAAAGGCTATTATCAAAAAAGCAAAAGTTTAGAAGGATTGACAAGCCTGTAAAGAAAATTGAGCCCTTGTACCTGTTGGTATACAGTTGGCTGTACTAGTATAGTCACTATGGAAAACAGTATGGAGGCTCCTCTGAAAATTAAAAATAGAGCTACCATATGATCCAGACATTCCACTTATGGATATATCTTGAACCAATATCTGCATTTCCATGTTCAAGCAGTATTATTCACAATAGCCAAGGCAAAGAAACAACTAAATGTCTGTTGACAGATAAATGAATAAAGGAAATGTGAGATCTATCTATCTATCTATCTATCTATCTATCTATCTATCTATCTAATCTATCTATCATCTATCATCTATCTATCTAATCTAAATATATAATGAAATGTAATTCAGCCTTTAAAAAGAAAGAAATCCTACCATTTGTGAAAACATGGATGAACCTGGAGGACATTATGCTAAATTGAATAAAGCAGTCACAGAATGACAAATACTGCATAAGCTCACTTATATGAGGAATCTAAAAGAGTCTAATTCAAAGATGAAGAAAGTGTAACAACAGTTGCTAAGGGCTGTGGGGCAGGAGAAATGGAAAGCTGTTAGTCAAAGAGTGAAAAGTTTCAGTTATGCAAGATGAATTTGCTCCAGAGTTCCAATGTACAGTATGGTGATGACAGTTAAGAAAACTGATGTGTACATGAAATTTGCTTAGAAGGTAGATCATAAGTATTTTCACCACACATAAAAAAGGAAGAAAAAATTGTAACTGTGAGGTGATGGAAATGATTGCTTGATGGTGGTTATCCTTTCACAATAGGTAAATTAGCCATACACTGCGTCATATGGGATATGGAAGCTGAGGGCCTGTTAGAAGACCTTTGCTCTCTGAATGGTCAGATTATTATGACTATCCCATCAGTACTTCATTGGGCCACCTTTTGCCTTCAATACTGAGGCAATTCTTGGCATTGACTCCATGAGATGTTGAAAGGTGATGCGAAGAATCTGACACCACTGTCCAGTTCTGTGAGATTTGATGGTTGTAGAACCAGCTGCCTGATGGCCCTTTTAACTCTGTCCCACAAATGCTCCATTGGATTGAGATCTGGTGATTGTGGGGGCCACCTAGGTAAAGTCTCCCTCATGTTCTTGAAAGCACTCCTGCACAATACGAGCACTGTGGCATGGCACATTGTCTTGTTGGAAGAAGCCATCTCCACTAGGATACGCCATCAACACAATAGGATGAACTTGATCAGCAACGATACTTAGGTATGTTATGCTATTCAGATGTTGTTCCACACAAATTAAAGGGCCCAAATCATGCCAGGAAAACATGCCCCAAACCATAACACTGCCCCCACCAGCTTAAAGGGTTGTACTCATGCTTTCATGCTGTTTCCATGAAATTCTCACTCTGCCATCTGCATGATGCAACTGGAAACGTGATTCATTGGACCATATTACTTTTTTCCAATGCTTGACTGTGCAATCCTTGTGTTCTTGTGCAAACTGGATATGTTTTATCTTGGTAACTGCAAACAGCAAAGATGTTCAAACAGGTCTTCGGCTTCCATATCCCATACGATGCAGTGTATGGCTAATTTGCCTACAAACATCAGGTGGTGATAATAATCTGGCCACTCAATATATATAAAAATATAAAATGTTACACCTTAAATATATATAAATTTTATGTATGAACTAAAGGCCCAGTGCACGAAATTCATGCACGGGGTGTGTCCCTCAACCCAGCCTGCACTCTCTCACAAACAAGGACTGCTAGCTCCAAACTGCTCACCTGTCTGCTTTGCTGATTGCCCCTAACCACTTCTGCCTGCCAACCTAATAAACCCCTAACCACTCCCCTGCCAGCCTGATTGATGCCTAACTGCTCTCCTGCCAGCCTATTTGCCCCTAACTGCCCTCCCCTGTGGGCCTGGTCACCCCTAACTGCTCTCACTGGCAGGCCTGGGTCCCCCACAACTGCCCTTCCCTGCAGGCCTGGTCACCCCCAACTTTCCTGCTCTGCCAGCCTAGTCACCCCTAACTGCCCTCCCCTGCAGGCTTGATCACCCCCAACTGCCCTCCCTTGCAGGCCTGGTTCCTCCCAACTGCTCTCCTCTGCTGGCTATGTTGTGTCCACATGAGGGCAACCATCTTGACTACGTGGGGGCAGTCATCTTGTGTGTTGGAGAGATGGTCAATTTGCACATTACTCTTTTATTAGATAGGATAGAGGCCTGCTGCTCAGGTGGGACCCAGCTGGTTTGCCCTCAAGGGTGTCATGGATCAGAGTGGGGTTTCCTGTCGTGCATGGGATGGCCTTGGCAAGGGGCCTGTGGTGGTTTGCAGGTCAGCCATGTCCAAGGAGAGGCCCTGGAATCTGGGACTTATTTATCTTCTATAATTGAAACTTTATAGCCCTGAGCAGAGCCAAACTTTCTTCTTGCTTCCTGGCCAGGGCCATTTTTTGGGGGATTTATTTATCTTCTATAATTGAAACTTTGTAGCCTTGAGTGGAGGCCTGGGCCCACAGGGTGTGCAGAAAACTTGGCTTCCTCTATTGTTAGTGAAACCCAAGCCTTCTCCTTATTCTGTGGCAGCAACCATCTTTGTTGAGTTAATTTGCCTACTTGTTCCTTATTGTCTGGTGGACATGGCTTGTAGGTGTAGTGGAGTGATGATTAATTTGCATATTACTCTTTTATTAGATAGGATTATTCTACAATAGCTGGGGAAAAAAGAACAATTATAAGTTGGTCTTTTAGAAGATAACTTTTTTTTTCCTGCTGGATTTAAACAAGCTGGACATAATGTCACGTCCTGAGCTGCCCACGCACAGGGCCACATGGCAATATATTCAGGGCAGCCTCTGGCCAAGAGATGGCAAGAAATAGGCTTTCAAGATCCTGCAAGGAATTGAATTCAACCAACAAGCACATAAGTTTGGAAGTGGATCCCAATCAAGACTCAGATGTGACCACAGACCCATTCAACAACTTTGATTGCAACTTTGTAAGACTGAAGTAGAGAACCCAGGATCTCAGCCCAGCCTCCTACCAACTGACACTGAGAGATAATGACTGTGTTTAATTTGAAGTACAAATTTATAGCAATCTAGTTAGATAGTTTTAGATAACTACAATGTGGCCCATTAATTGGCTTCATGGAGTTGAATAATCACCTCAGCAGCCCACCAATGTTTGTTCTTACATTCACTCTTGATGAAAGAGCAAGCCTAGTTTTCTATTTTTCATAATTCTCCAAAACCCATGTAGATTATTGTTATATATAATTGAGAAATTTGTACTTTTATTACATCTGGATGCAATGATAATTAATAGCTGTCAGATAAATATTGAGTCAAGCCATAGTCCAACATAAATCTCAACTAATAGAAGAGTGAGAAACCAAATAAATATGGCAGCTTTCTTCAATAGTCAGTAATTTATTATCAGATGAAAAAAAGTGCTTTCAATATAATGAGCAGGGTAGTTAGTCCCTGGAAAGTTTCTTACCAAAATTATCTGCTTATATTATTCCAGATTTTACAATTAATAAATTACCACCTTGCTATACACATTATTTTATTTCTTCTCCTAACATATTTTAACCTGATACATGAATACAAGTTAAATCATTCTGAAAATCTTGTAGTCTGTGGCTCTAGATATTGAAATTATTCAAAAGAAGATTTCACAACTTTTAAAGGGCATTATGGTCACTTTTGCTAAATAAAAATGAGCCCTCAAGAAAATACTATTTTGGGGTGACAAAGTGATAATGAAAGAAATGTGCTTAAAATGGACAACAAATATGCCTTTCAAACTGAAATGATTAAATAAAGATACGCCTGTGGAAGTGATTGAAACTGGAGAAGTGCTGAAATTCAAGGCTGTGCTCAGAACATCTAAACTGGAATAGCGTTAGCAACGTCTGCCAGGAAAATCAAACTTCATTTAAAATTTTTTTCTTAGAATTTCTTCATGTCAATGACATTCTGTGTGTGAGGGCTCCGTTAGCATACAATCTAACAGAAGCTGTGTTCAGCTGATTGGGGAAAGAATACCATGGTTTACTTTGATATTTTAAAATGTGCTATCCTCTCCTTGTGTTCTGAATATTTCTGTTCATGGAAATGTGTGTGTGTTTTTTTAACAAGAGCATTTCTTTGTGACATTTTAATTCCCAGACAATCAACTTGCCCTACTAAGCTCAAGCAAAGAGCTTTTAAAAGAATAAAATGAAAGGAAGTGTAACTCCAGTCACATGACTGGAGTGGTTTCTAACCTTGACCTTTTTTTCTGACAATGAAAGGAAAGAATCAATGGGTCACAATTACTTCCTGAACTTAAAGACTAAAGGAATGTAAGAAAAAAATGTGTGTGTGTGTGTGTGTGTGTAACTTCACAACCATCCTATGGTTTTCATAATGGTATGGATTTTTATTATAACTTTTATCATGGTTTTAGGTCTGCAGTTACTTTATGTAGTTACACATATTTCTATGAGATTAAGTGATGAATTTGACAGAGTTTGATCAGTTCCTGGATAAGCCTGGATAAGTCTTCTTTTGTACAATGTGATAGTGGATGTTTATTTCCTCACAAAATCTCCAGACTTTTATGGTGATGTCATTGACCTGTTTTCCTATACCCCAAGAGATGAAAAAAAAAACACATTTTTACTCTTGCTTGAAATATTATTGAGAAACCAAAAACTTAGAAGTTGGGCCTTTATACATTTGTAAGAGAATAAAATTGGACTTTATCTTACACTCTATAGGTCAGTGTTCTGTTAAAAATTGTTTGAGTTTATCCAATTTTACTCCTTTCTACTCATAGCCACAACTTATTACTATCCTTAACATGAATTATACCGTGATAGCTAAGAGATTTAAACTTTATCAGTATAGTAAAACATAAAAATATAGGAGACTATATGTACAATTTTTGTGAGAGACAATTTTCTTAACCAAGATGGTATATCAGAAACCATAAAAAAAAGATAGATATTTCATTATTTAAAAATGTGACATTTTTATAGGAAAAGGTAGTATACATGTAGTCAATAAAAAATGATAGATTTTCCCTGACCCGTATGGTTTAGTTAGTTGGTTGTCAATTCTTGGTCAGAACACATGCCTGTCTGTGTTCCAGGCTCCATCCTGCATAGGGGACATGCAGGAAGTAGCTCATTGATGTTTCCATTTTACATCATTGTTTCTCTCTCTTTTCCCTTTTTTTTCTCTCTGAAAATCAATAAAATATCTTTAAAAAAGAAAGAAAATTATAGATTTGGAAGATATTTGCAATTCAAAGGATAATCCTATATAATAAATAGGCAATATGCAAATTAAATCTTATTCCCTCACAAACTGACTTCCTATGACCAGGCCAGAATGGTGTTAGTGAGGGATGACCAAACAACTGAACAAGCAGGCTGCATAGGGCAATCAGGCCGGTGGGAGGACTGTGAGAGGCAACCAGGCCAGCAGGGATGGCAGATGGGGGTGACCAGGCTGGTGGAGGGGGGCAGTTGAGGGTGACCAGGCCAGCGGGGGGGGGGAGGCCCTTGGGTGTGACCAGGCCAGCAGGGGGGTCTATTAGGCTGGCAGGGGGAACAGTGAAGGGCAACTAGGTTGGCAGGGAGGGCTGTTGGGGGTGACCATGACAGCAGGGAGGCAGTAATAAGTGACCAGGCTAGCTGGGGGTGGGGGGAAGGGGAAGGAGGACTTAGGGGCAACTAGGCCAGCAAAGGGGGGGGGGCAGTAAGAGGTGACCAGGCTGACAGGGGGAGGAAGTTAAAGATGACCAGGCCAGTATGGGGGTACAGTTGGGGGCGATTAGGCTGGTGGGGGGGTCAGTGAGGGATGACTAGGCCAGCAAAGTGGAGGCAGTTAGGGGTGACCAGGCCAGCAGGGAGGGGAAAGTTGGGGGCAACCAGGCAGGCAGGCAAATGAGCAATTAGGAATCAGTGGTTCAGGATTGTGAGAGGGATGTCTGACTGCCAATTTAGTCCATATCAAGTTCAATCCTGGGGATCAGGCCTAAACCAGCAGTCAGACATTCCCCAAGGGGTCCCGAATTGGACACAGTACAGGCTGAGCTGAGGGGAACTGCCCCTCCCATGCATGAATTCCATGCACTGGGCCTCTAGTAACTATATTAAAGCTCTTATAATTTGATAAGAAGATAACAAAACCTAAGTTAAAAAGTGAGTAAGGAACACAAGTACCAATTCACAATGGAGCAAACATTTGAAAAGAGGATGAAATTTACTTGTCAGAAAAATAAGTACAAATTAAATTTAAAATAAAAAAATCACTTTACAATCATTATAATGTCTAAAGTTAAAAAGATCTGTAATATCTGGGTTCAGTCAATAAAGAAATGTGTAGTTACAAACTTTTTAAAAAGCAAACTACTGCTATTTAGTGAAACATTGATACACACACACATATAACACACACACACACACACACACACACACACACACACACACACATACACACACATTGATAGAGAATGCCTGCTGCTCTCCCAAAGCTAACTTTCTCTCTTTCCTTGGCAAGTGGTTAGATTACATTTTAATTCCTTACTTGAGTCAATTCCAGCCAATGACTGAGGAGGATTGGTATGTGCCTGTATTAGTCAATTTATGCTGCTATAACAAAATACCATAGAAGGGGATGCTTAGCAGATTTTTTTCAGCTTTATTGAGGTCTGATTAACAAATAACCATTGTATATATTTAGGTGTACAACATGATGGTTTAAAACATGTATATAACCCATGTTTATTTCCTACAGTTCTGGAAACTGGAAAGTCCAAGCTTAAAGTGCCAGAATATTCGGTTCTTGCTGAGGGTCTTCCTGACTTTCAGCCTTCTTGCTATGTCCTCATATGGTAAAGAGATACAAAGGTTGGTCTCTCTTCCTCTTCTTTTAAAAATACCAATTATGGTTGGGCCAGTGTTGCTCAGTGGTTGAGCATGGACATATGAACCAAGAGGTCATGGTTCGATTCTGGGTCAAGGCACATCCTGGTTGCAGGCACAATCCACAGTAGGTGCTGTGCAGGAGGCAGCCAATCACTGATTCTCTCTCATCATTGATGTTTCTATCTCTCCATCTCCCTTATTCTCTGAAATCAATTAAGTATGTGTGTGTGTGTGTGTGTGTGTGTGTGTGTGTGTATGTATGTATGTAAACTAGAGACTCAGTGCATGAAAATTCATGCACTGGAGCGGGGGTTGGGTCCCTCAGCCCGACCTGCTCCTTCTCACAGTCTAGGAGCCCTCAGGGGCAAGAGGCAACCTGGGTATCAGGGGAAGGTGATATCCCCATCACACCTCTGCTGCTGCCCTGGTAGCAGCACAAGCCTGGGGTGGTCCTGGGTGATTGGGCAGCTGCCATCCAAGGCTTGCCTGTACCTTGGGCATAGGCTGGGCAGCCAACATCTGAGGCTTGCCTGTGCCTTGGGGCAGCTGGGGAACTGAGAACAGATCCGGTTGCACCATATGCCTGCTGCCCCACTGGCTGGGCTGAGCAGATTGGGTGCCACCATCTTGTGTCTATGGGCAGTGCCATATTTGTGATGGTGTGATGGTCAATTTGCATATTCCCTCTTTATTAGATAGGATATTTTAAAAGAATACTAATCATGGAAGCTCCACCCTTATGAGCTCTTTTAAACCTAATTAATTCCAAAAGATTCCACTTTCAGCCCTAGCCAGTTTGGGCATCAGCCTGTGGATCAAAGGGCTGTAGGTTCAATTCTAGTCAAGAGCCTTGATTTCAGGCTCCTCCTTGGTCCAGGCCCTGCCTTCTGCAGGAGGCAACCAATGGAGGTGTTTCTCTCACATTGATGTTTCTCTCTGCCTATCCGTCTCTCTTCCAATGTTCCTAAAAATTAATGGAAAAGTATCCCCTGGTGTGCATTAACAAAAGAGTCTACTTCCAAATACAATTGCATTGAGGATTAAGGATTTAATACATAAATTGGGGTGGGGAGGGCACAATATTCAATCCATAAGAGTAACATTACCTCTACCAGGCCAGGCTCATATAAACCTCCCCCACAAGAGAGATGCTTCTCTGTCTCTTTTCTCCTTCGAGCTGAGTAGAATGGTGAGCTAAGGAGCAACTAAAGATGGCAGAGCCTGAGCTACACTGTCTAACCTACAGTAGCTGATATATGCTTGGACCTAATCATTTCTCTCTTGGGCATCTATTCTAAATAATTGAAAGTGTCAATGTGTATGAAAATATGTACAAAAATAATTATTGCAGTATAGTTCATAGTTATTAGTATTTAAAAAAAAAACTGGAAACAAATGAAATGACTATGAAAGGAAATATGATTGAACAAATTATGGTTAACCCATACTCTAAAATACTTTGCAGTCTTCAAAAAGAATAAATTTTTGCTCAGCTGGCGTGGCTCAGTGGTTGAGCACTACCCTATGAACCATGAGGCCATGGTTCGATTCCAGTCAGGGCACATGCCCAGATTGTAGCTCAATCCCCCAAGGAGTCATGCAGGAGGTGGCCGATCAATGTTTCTCTCTCATCAATGCTTTTTTCTTTTTATTTCCTCTTCCTTCCTCCCGTGGTGGCATCTTCTCATTGCATCCATGTGACAGAGTGGAGAGTCTCGCTCTAGACTCTCTCCTTTTATGAGGACACTAATGCCATCATGGGAGCTTTACTGAATGACCTCATCAATGCTTTACTTTCTGGTTCCTCTTCCTTCTTCTCTCTAAAATCAATAAAAAAAACATAGATTTTTTAAAGAATAAATTTGGATCACACAACTTGACTTGAAAAGATTTCTAAGAGCTTTTGTTGAAGATTAAGATGTAAAAAGCATATTTACTATCATCCCACTTTTTGTAAACAAATTGTAGCCCTAAATATCTCACATCTGTGTATGTGTTTTTATAGACAGTGTCATGCATCTTCATTTAATATAATTATATAAGTATGAAAATATATAGCTAACTATATACTAAACTGTAAGGTGGTTTCCCTGTGTCAGTGTCTCAGAAGATGTTAGCAATATAAGAATAAGAAAGAAGTTTTTTACTTAATTCTTGAGTAAAAATGGAAAAGAAATTTAAAAAGATAACACCTTAAAAAGCATACATTAACTATGCATTATAGTATTGTATGTATGCATTTATATAATTTATAGTCAGTGGATATTTATATACAAAATAAATTAATAACAAAGTTGGGACTGAGGTATAGAATTTTTAAATAATTCTCTCTTTGTGACCTAAAAACCCTTTTCTCCCTCCCTCTATTCAATTTTATTAAAATAAGATTTTTTACAGAAACTACTCATTGGTATTAGAATATTATTGCTTAAACAGTGATTTTTTAAAAATTGCCCTTATGCATAAGTAAATAAGAACAACCAATTAAAATAAATACGAATACACAAGCAGTAGATTTTTAAAAATTCTATACACTGCCCATGTTCTCACCTGAAGGAATTAAGGAAGGATATTTGGCATCAGTTTTGTGGAGGATATTCTTCATCTTAAAAGAAACCCGACTAAGTAAGCGTTTGCCAAGAACAGATATAATTCTGCCATATACAAATTACTCACTAAGACAAAGAGCTTAGGGCAAGATGTAGTAATGGGACTGAGGTTATTTTGTTTTAGCTTTTTAATTTGGGCACATGCCCAGACGGTATAGGTCAAAGGTTTAATGACTTCAGATGCAGCTTTGGTTGAATAGATTACTTTGGACACTGAAATGTCCCTCTTTAGAATTTTTACCAGCCATTGCTTCAGAGTTAAACAAGTTTCCATTAACAAAGAGGGAAAATGACCTTGCTGACCTCAGACTTCATTGGCAACATCAGGAGCCCGGAAGCAAGTTTATGCTTAAGGCAAGATCAAAATATCAACAGAAGCTGAAGATGGTGGCCAAATGATCACCAATGGCTTACCTAATATTTTTCTTCTATTAAATTTTGGAGACAGAGAAAAGCTAAAAAGAAAATCACATGCCTATATTAATATTTCTGTATCTTCCACATTGCTGCACCCTTTCAAAACTTATAGGACTGTCTCAGTTAGTTTGGGCTTCTATAACAAAAGTAACATAGACTGGGTAGCTTTAATGACAGTTGTTTCTCATGGTTCTGCAAGTTTGGAAGTTCCAAGGTTTAGTGTCTGGGAAAGGTCTTCTTCTTCCTGACATGTAAATGGCATCTTCTCATTGTATCCACGTGACTGAGTGTGGATAGTCTCGCTCTAGACTCTCTCTTTTTATGAGGACACTAATGCCACCATGGGAGCTTGATTGAATGACCTCATCTAAGCCTAATCACCACCTTCTGAATTCTACCCCACTGGAGTTTAGAGTTTCAAAATGTGAATTTAGGGGGACACAAACATGCAATCCATAATAAGGGTAATATATAATCTGACTCTAGAAATACTTTTTTTTTTTGCATGGTTAACTGGAAACTTGGGTTTGGGAAAAAAATTCCTGCTCCTTGATTTTTAAAAATAAATTTTTAAATGTTTAAATTTTTATTGATTTTTAGAGGGAGGGATGGAGAGAGAGAGAATATGGATTGGTTGCTTCCCACATATGCCCTGACTGGGGATTGAACCTTGACCAGTCATGCAACCCTCTACCTTTTGGTGGATGTGACAATGATCCAACCAACTGAGCTATACCTGCTAAGGATCCTTGTTTTTCTTTTTCTTCACAAATAACTATGGTGGTAAAATTAATCTGACAGTAGATTCTGTCTAAAGTATAAATGTGATCATTAATCACTCTTCTATAATGAAACCAATTAATGCTTGAGACATATACATCATCAAAAAAAGTATTGATCATAATATTTACCCTTCAGAGATCTATAAGTTTGTGCTTTATTCAGTAATGTGACTGACACATAAAAAGTATTAGTTAAATGAATTTAGTAGCTGTGCAATCTTGATCAAATTACTTATTTTCCTGTCTTAATGTTCTCATACTTAAAGAAATTTTCATACATTTTTATCTGATTATATAGTATGAAGAGTCTAAAATATGGGAAAATACAAGTAATTGTGCAAACAATGATTAAAAATAACACAGCCTTGTGGAAGTGCACAATGTGTTTTTTCTTCATAGAAACATATCGTAGATATTTTTGTTGAACACATTTGTCATGATTGCTCTTGCTCTCACCCCTTTCTGCACAGAGTTCACTCAAACCCCAGTCCATAATCCAAATATTTTGTTTGTTTTTAATGAATTATTAGCCCCCTTAACAAAAACAATGCAGTTGCACCCCAGCCCTCACACCATATACAAAAATTAACTCAAAATAGATCAGAAATATAAATAGATATAAAACTATAAAACTCCTAGAAGAAAACATAGGAATAACTCTTTGTGACCTTAGATTATGCAATGGTATCTTAGATATGATGTCAAGACCCCAGTGATAAAAGAAAAATAACATGGGCTTCATTAAAATTAAAAACTCCACCCAAGAACTCCATGGAAAAAGTCAATACAACCTACAGATTGAAAAAGTAAATGTACATAATGTATTTGGTAAGCAACTTGTATTAGAAGTTATAAATAACTTTACAATTAGACAATAAAAATACAACCTAATATTAAAAATCGGCAAAGAATCAGAATAGATATTTCTTCAAAAAGATAAGACAAGTGGCCAATAAAGACATGAAAATAACTCATTATTTTTTTAAATATATTTTATTGATTTTTCACAGAGAGGAAGGGAGAGAGATAGAAAGTCAGAAACATCGATGAGAGAGTTTGCTCAGCCGCCTCCTGCACGCTCCACTGTGGAGATGTGCCTGCAAGCAAGGTACATGCCCCCAACTGGTATCAAACCTGGGACCTTTCAGTCCACAAGCCGACACTCCATCCACTGAGCCAAACCGGTCTCGGCTAACTCATCATTATTAACCATCAGGAAAATCAAAATCAAAATGACATTGAATGAGATAATTATTTGTGCCCAATAAAATGGCTAAAATTAAAATGAAAGATAGTAGTAAGTGTTAGAAAATTTACACTGATGGTAGAAAATAAAATAGTATAGCCATTTTGGAAAACAGTAATTTCTTTAAAAATTAAACAGAGTTTGATATATTGCTAGACAAATATCTTGACATGGACATTTTTCAGATCTCGATGTATCTCTTACAGAAATACTTAATGGGCAATTCTATGACAATGCTATGGGAACATACTTAAATATTGTAACCTTATAGGTGAAGAAGACATGCATATGTCCTGTTGTTAGAGAGTCAGTAATATATTGAGGGAAGCAGCTGTTAGCAAATATTAACACCATGAGTTCAGAAAAAAGCAAAATGTGTCCACATACTGTACCTTGAAGTTACCTTTGTTGTAGCATCTATCACAATTTATCTCAGTTGTAAGTCATAATTATCACTCCAAATAAACTGTGCAGGTAGCTGATTCTCAATAAAAGTTTGTAGAAATGTCTAGTTTATTTCCACCCCACTTTTATTTGTTGACTGATGAAATGGAAGAGAGACTGCACTCATTGCTGAATCATATTTATTACACCATCAGATATATGGTAAAAAACAATAACAACGTACAGTCAGTTTTTATTCCATTCCAAGGTCCCACTAACTTTTGGCTCATTTCTGTCTCTACTATGTCGCAGTTACTCCTTAGAAAAGACTACGGTGACCAAGCATTCCAGGGACAGTCCTCCTTTCAACACCCTATGTGCTTGAAAAATCCCAGTCCTGGATAAAGCTGATGGTTAATCACTCTAGAAAATTATGCAGTTAATTTACCTCTTTAAAAAAAATATAGGTATAAGAGAAGGTGATTTAGTGGATATTGATAAAAACACTCAGCATCTACACTATACATCTTGTTGTGGGCTTTACCTTGTTACCACTCACAGCATCACCATCTGCCCTGGCAGATGAGCAAAAGTAAGTGCAGAATATTAAGATACGGAACTGAATTTCAAACCCAGAGCTGTGCAAAGCTCTGATGGACTTTATGTCCATTATATTTAAATGCAGTGAAATAGCAAGTTTCATTGTTACTGAGATTTTTTTCCCAACTTCCAGAAACTTCCATATCCCCAAGTCATGCACCCTCTTTTAGGTACTCCCTGCCCCTAGTATAAAGTTAGCCGATGTAAACACCGCAGCTCTGCCTTGAGAAATTTGTTTCCTCAGAATAAGTATGTGTAAAGCCTTTTCCATCTGGTTTTGTGCTAAAAGGTAATCAATTTGGAAAAAACTGACCATTGCACTCCTGCGAAGGATTTGGTTGGTTGTTTGTGTCGCTTATTATTAGCTGGCTCCATGGGATGATTCTGGCTGCCGTCGCTTTCTCCACGTTAAACATTTATATCCCCTCCCATTCCACAGGCTAGGGTGAGCTACTGCAGACAGGTTAGCGATTTCCAGTTTGGCAAGCACTTTGGCTTTTCAGTCTCTTTTGAGTGAAAATCAATTTACACTCTTTGCAAACATGTGACAGCATAAATCAGGCAATTGAGTTCACTCTTAAAACACAATAGGGTCTTGTTTCATTTTGCTGAGGAGATGGACAAACCATTTTCTACTAGTTTCAAACATATCCCTGTCATACTGTGACAATTTGACAAGCATACTGTTCCACCATACTTAATTCCACAGCTAATGAAAACAGAAGCAAGAGAGGTTAGATTATCTGTAGAGGGTGATGCACAAGCAGGCAGGAACAGAGTCAGGTTCAGAATTCATAGGTTCTAAATATACTGACCGTTCTGGGCTGCTTAATGCCTCCCTGTATCACCCACCCCCTGACATTTGATGCTGAGATTTGGTAGCACCCTTTGTCCTGACTAACCTATTCGGGGAGTCTTCCCATTCAGATGTCTTTTCTTTAAAGATGGTCTGAAAAAAAGTGAAGCTTTTAGTCAAATCTCCAAAACAGTTGGGTGCTAGAAAACTAATTTAAAATGGAATAAAGTGGAAAATAAAAGAACTAGTTACAATTATGCTCTTTAGGTATTGAATGGCAAGTAATTTCAGTGATTAAGAAACCATTGATGTAATGTGGTTAAAAAAGAATACACAGAGCAAAATGGAATTGGAGTTGGGCCTGGGTCATTTTTCACATCTGTCCAGGGAACACTGATGGTAAATTGAAGAGATCATTCTTTGCAGGAAACTATCACTAAAAAATATAATATTTTGTGCTATCCAATTATGCTTGCAAATTCTAACTTTGTTTATGTCATCTCTTTGCTAAATATATACATTGTAGAATATTCAGCTATTAGCCTGGGGCCAAGAAGGCTTCACAGGGGAGTTTTATCAAACATTCAAGGATGAACTAAAACATATCCTCCTCAGACTATTTCAAAAAATTTGAGAGGAAGTAACTCTTCCAAGCTCCTTCTATGAAGCTAGAATCACTCTAATACCAAAACCAAATAAAGACAACACAATGAAAGAGAATTACAGGCCAATATCTCTCATGAACATAGATGCCAAAATCCTCAATGAAATTCTAGTAAATCGGATCCAGCAGTACATCAGAAAGATCATATACCATGACCAAGTAGGATTTATCCTAGGAATGCAAGGATGGTACAATATTTGCAAATCAATAAACATGATAATCACATAAACAAATTGAGAGATAAAAATCACAGTCACATCAATTGATGCAGAAAAAGCATTTGATAAAATCTAACACCCCTTCTTGATAAAAACTCTCAACAAGGTGGGAATAGAAGGATCATACCTCAATATAACAAAAGCCATATATGAGAAACCCATAGCAAACATCATACTCAATGGGCAAAAACTAAAACCATTTCCCCTAAGAAGAGGAACAAGACAAAGATGCTTACTCTCACCACTCTTGTTTGACATAGTACTGGAAGTATTAGCCATTGCAATTAGACAAGAAGAAGAAATAAAAGACATCCAAACTGGAAAAGACGAAGTAAAGTTGTCTTTATTTGAGAATGACAGGATATTGTACATAAAAAATCCGAAAGACCCCGAATGAATTTGGCAATGTGGCAGGATACAAAATTAATGCCAAAAAATATCTCTGGCATTTCTATACACCAATAATGAACTTACAGAAAGAGAGATTTAAAAAGTGATCCCATTTACCCTCACACCAAAAAAATTAAGATACCTAGGAATAAACTTAATTAAGGAGGTAAAAGACCTATATGTGGAAAACCACGACACTGAAAAAAAGAGATAGAGGAAGACGTAAACAGATGAAAGAACATACCATATTCATGAATTGGTAGAATCAACATCATTAAAATATCCATACTACCCAAAGCAATCTATAGATTCAATGCACTCCCCATTAAATATACCAATGGCATATTTCACAGACCTTGAAAGAACTCTCCAAAAATTCACCTGGAATAAAAAAAGACCCCAAACAGCCACAGAAATCCTGAGAAAAAAGAACAAAGTAGTTGGGATGTCAATACCAGATTTCAAGCTGTATTAAAAGCCACTGTTCTCAAAACAGACTGGTATTGGCACAAGAACAGACATATAGATCAATGGAATAAAATAGAGAATCCAGCTATCCACCCAAACCACTATGCTCAATTAATATTTGACAAATGAAGCATGAACATACAATGGAGTCAAGACAGTCTCTTCAATAAATGGTGTTGGGAAAATTGGACAGATACATGCAAAAAAAAATGAAACTAGACCATCAACTTACACCATACACAAAAATAAACTCAAAATGGATACAGGACCTAAACATAATATAAGAAACCATAAAAATATTAGAGGAATCCACAGACAGAAAAATCTTAAACATATGCCAAAGCAATTTCTTCACCAACACTGCTCCTAGGGCAATGGAAGCTAAAAAGAAAATAAACAAAGGGGACTACCTCAAAATTTAAAGCTTTTTCACAGCAAAAGAAACCATCAACAAAATAACAAGAAAGCCCACTGTATGGGAGAGCATATTTACAAATGCAATCATTGATAAAGGTTTATTTAATCTCTAACATCTACAAGGAACTTACACAACTTAATAAAAGGAAGCTAAGTGATCCAATAAAAAAAATGGGCAATTGACCGAAATAATTTTTTTTTCGAAAGAAGACAGAAGGAAGGCCAACAGACATATGAAACATGTTCAAAGTCACTAATTACCTGAGAGATGCAAATCAAAACAACAATGTATTAACATCTCACACCTGTCAGAATGGCAATCATCAACAAATCAACAAATGAAAAGTGCTGGCAAGGATGTGGAGAAAAAGGAACTCTCGTGCATTGCTGGTTGGAATGCAGATTGGTACAGTCACTGTGAAGAACAGTATGGAGTTTTCTCAAAAAATTAAAAATGCAGCTTCCATTTGACCCAGTAATCCCACTTCTAGGAACACATCACAAGAAACCAGAAACACCAATCAGAAAGGATATATGCACCCCTATGGTCAGAGTAGCACAATTCACCATAACTAAGATTTGGAAACAGCCTAAATACCCATCAGCAGATGAGTGGGTTAGAAAACTATGGTACCTCTATACTGTGGAATACTACACTGCTGTAAAAAAGAAGGGATTCTTACCATTTGCAGCAGCACGATGGATCTGGTTAGCATTATATTAAGTGAAATAAGCCAGGCAATAAAAGATAAATTCCACATGATCTCACTCATTTAAGGAAAATAAAGAACATTATAACCTGATGAATAAAAAAATAGATACAGAGGCAGTAAAGCACTGAACAGACTGTCAAATTACAGTGGGAAGGCTGGGAATTACTGGGGAAAGAGGGAAATAGATCAACCAAAGGACTTGTATGCATGCATATAAGCACACCAATGAACACAAGACACTGAGGGGAGGGAATGAGGGCATGCGACAAGAGGTTAGGGAGGCTGGGGGAAGGTCAATGGGGGTAAAAAGGGAGATATCTGTACTAATATATGTAATACTTTAAACAATAAAAATATTTTTAAAAAAAGAAAACCATTTTAAGTAGCTTACCACATTGTAATTACCTCTTCCTCAAGTGTGAGGCCAAAATCTTCCCCTTCTGGCTTCTTTGCAGGTGAGGCAAAGCCAAGTGACCCATGTTTCAACAATCAGACCCAACCATGACAATGATTTCCCTGTAGCAGAGAACAACATGAGGAATGTGTTATCTGCAGCAGTCATTTTGCTGACATATGTAGAGGAATATGGCATAGGGACAATGAGTTATCAGATGTAGCAGCGACAGAAGTCCTAACAGTAACTTTCCAAGGTTCTGGACCCATCTACCCAGGGGAGGGGTATGACATACCTGTGGAAATGGCATTATTCCTGTAAGCATTACAGGGGCATATTTGGATATTTTTCCTGATAGTGTAGCTTCTGAGTCTCATTTGCTGGCCTCATGGAGATTATATGAATTGCAAAGTATGACTTAATAAATTTGTTTTCTACTTAAAATAACTGGAGTGTTGTTTGCAATTAAGAACTCTTACAGATGCAGAAATTGGGATCAGAAGTGCTTGCAAGGAATAACTTTTCAAGGAACAAACAAGCAAAACCAAGAATAACCCACTGGTTATTCCTGAATATGGTTTTGGCAACCCATTGTGAAAAGTGGCAAAACATTTAACCAAATTATGACTACAGTCACCTGGAATTGCTGTCCATGGAGGGAAAATTACCAGGCCCTAAAACACTATCAAGGCTATGAGGAATACTAAGGCCACTGATTTGAAAGGCTCTTTTGCCCTAGAAAATAAAAGAAATGATGATTCAACTACTACATTTCATGCTCAAGATGTAGCCAGATAAAGTGAACCCTCCAAAAAAACCTTTGACTAATACATTAAGGAAAAACTACTCATCTTATGACATTGTATTTCTCTTGGACACCAGAAGACACTGGTCAGTAATAATATCATACATAAACGAATTGATGTCCATAATACTTTTCACCTTACTCTACAACTCTGCAGTAGTAATTATTTTTTATGGTACTTGTCTGTCTCAGTCTAACAACAAAACATAAACAAGTTCATTAAATTTTACATTGCTTTGAGTTTGGGGTGTACTTTCTTCTTTTCTTAAGACCTATTTTTACATTATTCCAATAGTCAGATTATAGACATGCAAACTTTCTTCCTGGATTCAAACTTAATAATGTGACAAAAGAAGAAATTTTTCAATTAAATGGATGTCTATTTTGGCAAATGACAGATGCTCAAACTGACTTCTTCTTAAAAGAAAATACTTAAATGTCCTGTTAGTCTGTACTGACACTATGAACGAAACATTGACTTTCTTCAAAACATAAAATTATTTTTTCCTTTTCAAATAACTATTTTTAAAGGCCTAAATAAAAATGGTTTCTCAATTTGTGTTTCTGCTTTGTTTCTATGTTTATGCTTTTACAAAGTAATGCTTTTACTCCTAATAAAATAGCATATTCATTCACTAGGGTTCAAAAGGAAAAATGCCAAAAAGTGGCAATGATCTATTAATCCAAACCTGAAGGCTTGTAGAGCTCTCAAGTTTCTGTACTATTTATAAAAGAAATTAATCTTGATGATGTAATTTTACATTCTATATATATCATTATTCTTCATACAACACAAACATAGAACATTGTGATGTTATTATATGTCATAAATGTCATCATAATTTGTCTTTACACATCATAAATATCTTAGTTTGTGACGTTATTACACCTTTGGGTGTCTCTTTCCATATTTATGGTAATTACATCAAAGTATTTACTATAATTATGTCATTTGATGAAATTACAGTAATTACTTCAAAAAATGATAGCCCATGACTAATGAATTAAAATAGCATGGAAATTCACATTAGAAATGACATTAAAGTAATGCTAAGGATCTGAGATAAGCCACAAGAAGAACATTCATTACTGAGTTTTTAACCTCCAAACTTGGCTCTACAGGTTTTCCCTGGTTGAAATTTTTATCTTTATTGAGGACTGGGAAATGGTGCAATAAAACATCAAGACATTGAATAAAATAGATTGAAATTTAGTTGTTAGCATTATTTTTGGCAAATTGGCAAAACCAAAGTATAAATTAAAATATAATTTATTAACCATCAGAGAAGATAATTCAAATCCTCCCATTCTGTGTTCTTACTCATCCTCTCCCATACTATTATAGGCTTATATTATCAATATTATATATATTAGGTAACAGAGTGGATACATAGTGAACTCATTAGGGACTTGTTTTTCAAGCTGAAACTTATATTTATAAATCACAACACATATTCTAAAAATGACTAAGATGTGATTTCATTCAGCATTGACATACACGTAGATTAGACTTAACAATGGCTGAGAAATGACTGTTTTTAGCAGTCTCCATGAAAGAATATGCCATAGCATCTCATGAAGGCTTATAGAAAGGTTACCTTTCATTACTGTCAAGGATACCTTTCCATCTATAGCTCTGAAGCATGAGGGCTCTTCCAACCAAAGTTAGCTTGCTCTTACTGTGTTTGTTTCCCTGCATCTGCCCCAAAGGTATTTTCTGCTCTTTCTGGATATCATGACTTTCTGATTTTAATATAAGTATTTATGGAAATATTTATATTAAATATTATAATATAAATATCAACACACTAGAGGCCCGCGAATGAAATTCATGCATTAGAGTATGTCCCTCAGGCCAGCCTGCACCCTCTCTAATCTGGGACTCCTCAGGGTATGGCCAACTGCTGGTTTAGGCCCTATCCCAGGGCAGTAGGACATCCCTCTTACAATCCAAGACCACTGGCTCCTAACTACTTGCCTGCCTGATCACCCCTAACCACCTCTACCTGCCAGCCTGATGCCTCTAACTACTCTCCCTTGCTAGCCTGATCCCCCCAACTGCCCTCCTCTGCTGGCCTGATTGCCCCTAACCTCCTCTGCCTCAGCCCCTGTCACAGTAGCTTAGTCCAGAAGTATATCTGGAAGATGTCTTGTCTAATTAGCATATTACCCTTCTATTAGTATAGATTAAACCATGGCAAACCGTGGCTCATGAGCCACATGCAGTTCTTTGGTCACTTGAGTGTGGCTCTTCCACACAATATCATGGTCTGGGTGAGTCTATTTTGAAGAAGTGGCATTAGAAGAAGTTTAAGTTAAAAAAAATTGTTCTCAAAAGAAATTTCAATCGTTGTACTATTGATGTTTGGCTCTGTTGACTAATGAGTTTGCCGACCAGTGTATAAACAGACATTTGAGTGCCTACTGGGTGCCATTCTAGGTCCTGGGAATAAAATATTCCTTCTATCTGCAGATCTGCTTTTTGTGATTTCAGTTACCTGCCTTTTTGAAATATTAAATTGAAAATTTTAGAAATAAATAGTTCATCAGTTTCATGTTTTTAATTTTTTAATTTATTATTGACACTATTACAGATGTCCCCTGTTCTCCCAGTTTTCCCACCTCCATGTAGTCCGCACCCCACTTTCCTCTGGCCATCAAAGCATGCTGTTCAGGATAACATGATTGATCTTGTGTTGACTGGCTCTGTCCTCCCAAGATGTGAATCATCACTTTGTCCAGCATTTCCACACTGTATATATTCTCTGCCTATTAGTCACTTATTGGCTATCTTGGTCATCAGATAGACTGTCAAGGTATTGCAGTGCTTGGTTCAATTACATTTATTTTACTTAATATTGGCCCCAAAACATAGCAGCCTAACACTACCTCACAAAACCACATTATTCACTCTATTTTACCTAATAAGTAGGCACTTTAGCATCTCACAACATCATAAGAAGGGTGAATACAGTACAGAAAGCAATTTTGAGAGAGAGAGACCACATTCACATAATTTCTATTACACTATATGTTATTATTGTTTTATTTTTAGTTATTTTTGTTTATCTCTTACTGTGCTTAATTTATAGATTTACATCATAGGTATGGATGAAAAGAAAAAACCTTGTATATGCAGGATTTGCTACTATCTGCTATTTCAGGTACCCTAAGAGCGTATTCCCTGCCCATAAGGAAATACTAGTATTCATACATTAGCAAATACAGCAACAATTCTTGTCCCTGTGGAGCTTATGTAGAAAGAAAATAAAATTGGCACCTATGGGGGAAAAACAAAAAAATAAATAATTATATAAAATTTTAATATGTAAAACATGGTATTGAAATGTGGGAATTAAACTGGAATGCATTATTTTCCCCTGGGCAGGATGCAAAGGTGATTTCTCGGGTTCTTGTCCAGGTGGATTCAAAGAATGAAGCCATGGACAAAAGATGGTATAGGAAAAGGTGGGACTTTATTGGGAACAAGCACAGACTCCCACTGTAGGTAGGGGAAGAGAAATTTACTAAGTCCCTCTTTCTTAAGGTTTATTAAGGCTGCAGTTCTTTGTGTCCTGATATCCCCTCTGATTGGTCACTATAGCTGCTTCAGAACTCAAATCCCACATGAGGTTCCCCTCTATTTCTCCCTTTTGTTTTTCTATTTCCTATAACTTTCTTCTTTATTCTGTGTACTCTGAAAATGTATACCTTTTGGCAGCTCCTAGCCCCCTTATTCTATGAATGTGTGCCTTCTGGAAGCTCCCTTCTTCTGTGAATGTATACCTTTCAGTAGCTCCCAGCTTTGCAGCCATGTTGGGTCTCCCCTGTGAACCCCCTACTTCCTAAAACTTCCTAAACTTGCCTATTTTACTCCTAAAAACTCCATCAGTATATTATAATTAGTACTGTAGAGAGTGCCAGGAAACAATGGGCAACAAAAAGTTGCTAATTTTAATAAGTTTGTAGGATTTTTGTGTTTTTTTTTAATATGTTTTATTGATTTCAGAGAGGAAGAGAGAAGGAGAGAAAGATAGAAACATCAATGATGAGAAAGAACCATTGAGTGGCTACTTCCTGAATGCCTTCTACTGAAGACCGAGCCTGCAACCCAGGCATGTTCCCTTGACTGGAATGGAGTGGGAACCCTTCAGTTCACAAGCTGATGCTCTATCCATTGAGCCAAACCAGCTAGGGCTTGTAGGTTTCTTTGTTAATCCTCACTGGATGATATGCTCTTTATTGATTCAAAGAGACAGAGAGAGAGAGAGAGAGAGAGAAAGAGAGAGAGAGAGAGAGAGAGAGAGAGAGAGAGAGAGAGAGAAACATTGATCAATTGCCACCCATATGTGTCCTGACTGGGGATTGAATGTGCAGCCTAGGTATGTGCCCTGACTGGAATCAAACTCACCACCTTTCAGTGTAAGGGAAATAATTGAATTGGTATTCACCCTTTGAATACCAATTCAAATTCTCACTAAGGAAAAATAATAACATCTACACAAATAAAAGAGAAACATGCAAATTGACATACTTCTGCTACGCCCATAAGCCACAGTCACAAGCCAATCAGGAGTGAGTATGCAAATTAACCCAACCAAGATTGCTATGGCTATTGAGCAAGCAGGAGGCTTGGGTTTCCTCAGCAATGGTGGAAGCCAAGCTTCCTGGCTGGCCCTGGCTTCCACTCCAGGCTACAAAGTTTCAGTGGTAGAAGATAATAAATCCCAGTTACTAGGGCCTCTGCTTGGGTTGCCGGGAGGGTATGACTGGCCTGAAAATCACAATAGACCCCTTGCCCATGCTGCCCCACACCCCAAGGGAACCCCCACTCTGATCACTCTGATCTGGGACACCCTTCAGGGAAAACCAGCTGGCCCCCACCAGTGCACTAGGCCTCTATCCTACCTAATAAAAGAGTAATATGCAAATTGACCATCATTCCAACATACAATATGGCTGCCCCCATGTGGACACAAGATGGCTGCCACAAGATGGCCAGGAGGAAAGGGTAGTTGGGAGGCACCAGGCATGCAAGAGAGGGCAGTTTTGGGTGATCAGGCTAGCAGGGGAGGGTAGTTGGGAGGGACCAGGTCAGCAGAGGAGGGCAATTGGAGGTGACCAGGCCTACAGGGAAGGGCAGTTTAGAAGGACCCAGGCCTGCAAGGAAGAACAGTTGGGGGTGACCAGGCCTGTACGGGAGGGCAGTTAGATGTGACCAGATCTATAGGGGAGGGCAGTTAGGGGCAATCAGGAAGGCAGGCAGGCGAGCAATTGGGAGCCAGCAGTCCTGGATTGTGAGAGGATCCATACTGGGATTGGGCCTAAACAGGCAGTTGGACATCCCTCAAGGAGTCCCAGATTGGAAAGGGTACAGGCTGGGCTTGAGGGCACACCTTCTGTGCATTAATTTCATGCACCAGGCCTCTAGTTGGGTATAAAAAGCTTTATGTTTCATGAAATCTTTCTAATTTAGACATTTCAAAAAATATCCCATTAAAGTTTATTCCATTCTTCCAGTCTTATCATGCTCGATTTTGTCTCAGACTTCCTGTGTCAGATATTCCCAAAGTGTAGACCTGGAGATTGGTGAGATCAAAACTATTTTCATAATCAAACTGCTAGTAAGACTTTATTTGCCTTTTCTCTCTCATTTTCTCATGAATATAGAGTGACATTTTCCAGAATCTACATGACATGTGAAATCTCAACAGAATGAATACAGAAGCAAATATAAGAATCCAGCTGACTTCTATTGAGTCAGACATTTATAAGAATTTTTAAAAGGGATAACACAAGTAAATACTACTTTTCTTAATGATTTTTGAGCCTAATACCTTCTCAACATATGACCTCCACTCTGTTCATATATATAATTTAAAAACAATACAATTGTTTTCTTATAAAAATAAATAACTAAAAATATCTAAGTGTGATTCTTTTTCCTTATTTCTGTCTTGACAAATATATTTCTGCAAAATAAAATATTGCTATTGTCAGATAATGTATTTTTATTTAATTTTTTAAAAATATATTTTTATTGATTTTTTTTACAAAGAGGAAGGGAGAGGATAGAGAGTTAGAAACATAGATGAAAGAGAGACATCAATCAGCCGCCTTCTGCACACTCCCCACTGGGGATGGCCCACAACCATGATACATGCCCTTGATAGGAATCGAACCGGGGACCTTTCAGTCCACAGGCCGACGCTCTATCTACTGAGCCAAACCGGTTTCGGCAGATAATGTATTTTTAAATGAATTAAAATGTTTTAACCTTTAATATGGCATAATGAAATGCTTACATTTAAAAAAAGCTTTCTATAATCCTTAATAATGTTTGATAACCACTATCTATAGCATTTTAGTCCATGCCACTCTGCTTTGCCTTTTCTTACATAATTGTTGGTATTTATCTTAGTTTCTTTTACATAATCTTTGTCATCCCAGATTATTAGGGTTGAAGGCACTATCATTTTTCTTTTTCTTTTTTAGCTTCCTCTAGGACTATTCCTACCTGTGGGTAGTTAAGCAATTTCCAATCAACATGTCATGATTTTTCATAGATCTTTTCATAGATCGGTTTACAGTGGCACCTCGAGATATGAGTGCCCTAACATACGAGATTTTTGAGATACGAGCCGTGGAGTGAGTGATTTTTGCTTTGAAATACGAGCAACAGTTGAGATAGGAGTAATCGCGCGGATCGGCAGGCTGCACACGACCCACCAGTTTATCGCAACTCGAGCATCTCAGTTTCCCACTCCTCAAGGTTACGGAACGAATTAAACTCGTATCTCAAGGTACCACTGTATTTCCCAAATTTCTTTTTCACTAGTTCAAAAAAAAGTGTCTGGCCAAGACTGGTTTGGCTCAGTGGATAGAGCGTTGGCTTGCGGACTGAAAGGTCCCGGGTTCGATTCCAGTTGGGGCTATGTACCTTGCTTGTGGGAACATCTCCACAGTGGGGTGTGCAGGAGGCGGCTGATCGATGTCTTTCTCTCATCGATGTTCCTGACTTTCTATCTCTCTCCCTTCTTCTCTGTAAAAAATCAATAAAATATATTTTTTAAAAAGCGTCTGGTTGTAATTTCACTGCTTTTGGAGATCACTTCTCTCAGAAATTCATTTAACACATATTACTGTGCACTTGTTGATTAGAAGGACCTGTGGAAGATACCAAGATAGATTAGGCACAGTTCTCTCCTTCTAGGCATTTATAAACCAGAAGGAAAGATAAGATGGGGTATCTCTTTATCAGACATGGTATATCCTTGATTCAAAGAATGCAGCATACAACCAGGTAATTCTGCAGTTATTTTCCTCTAAACTATTTCTTCACAGATTCCATTTACATTAAACTTGATATCATTTTAAAATTTTACTTCTTTATATTAGCTCTAAAAATATGGAGCCTTTAAACTAAAGTTTCAGGCCGAGACCAGTTTGGCTCAGTGGATAGAGCGTGCAGTGGGGTGTGCAGGAGGTGGCTGATCGATGTCTCTCTCTCATCGATGTTTCTGACTTTCTATCTCTCTCCCTTCCTCTCTGTAAAAAATCAATAAAATATATATTTTTTTAAAAAAGAGTTATAAACTAAAGTTTCAGACTGAGTCT
Source organism: Lasiurus cinereus (assembly GCA_011751065.1). Lineage (NCBI taxonomy): Eukaryota > Metazoa > Chordata > Mammalia > Chiroptera > Vespertilionidae > Lasiurus > Lasiurus cinereus. The sequence goes on from JAAGEH010000311.1 coordinate 22,811,290, forward strand.
CCATCAAAACTCAAATAGCTTAACACCGAAAAAGGATTGATTGCAAGCTAGGTCCTTCATAATTTGTCAGGAAAGAGTTTCCATTATGGCTCCATATGGTGGGTGTATGGACAAAAGGCATGAGGTCCTCAGTTTTGGACAGTAGGTTAAAAGAAAAGTACCCCTCCCCCAGATTTTTCACACTTTGTCTACCATCTCCTTTCTGCACAGTTTTACCAAGGTCCTATGCAATTGCCATATGAATTAATATACAACAAGTGAGTTTAGAATCAAAAGGTTACCATTACTATAACACTCAATTTACCAACTGAACTAATTAGTCAAGTACAAACTAATCATGACTGTAGTATTTTTCTCTTCAGTTTTAGGAGAAAAAGAAAAAAATACAGGAATTTAAACACATATTAAACTGAACAAAAGAAGTTCGTGGGTAAATACCTGTCAAGTCTCTTCTACCATCCAAATTAAGATTTAGAATTATGATCATAAGACTCTAAAACAGTAGTTCTCAACCTGTGGGTCGCGACCCCTTTGGGGGTCGAATGTCCCTTTCACGGGGGTCGCCTAAGACCATCAGAAAACACATATTTCCCATGGTCTTAGGAACCAACAGACCGCTCCTTGGTGTAGCAAAGTGTAGCAATGTAGTTTACTGTTGTCATATGAAGACTGTTACCCATGCTACACCACGATTCAAGACAAAATTTCATTTATTTATAATTAGAAATAAATATTTCACAATATATAATGACATATTGTTTTTGCAATTAATCACTATGCTTTAATTATGTTCAATTTGTAACAATGAAAATATATCCTGCATATCAGATATTTACATTACAGTTCATAACAGTAGTAAGATTACAGTTATGAAGTAGCAATGAAAATAATTTTATGGTTGGGGGTCACCACAACGTGAGCAACTATATTAAAAGGTCACTGCATTAGAAAGGTTGAGAACCACTGCTCTAAAATATCCAAGTTATTTCCATTTACTCTATTATTGAGGTAATTGCTTGTACATATAAAAAAGTATTACTTGAAACTAAAGCAAAAATAAAAACAAAACAAAATAAATATAAAAACACTTTATTAGAAAAATTAATTTGTCAAAATAAAACACTCTATCCTTTGGGTGTAATACTGGTAAAAATGTATCATTTTATTATACATTATTCTGTGAATGTTGTGAGTGAGACAATCATTGTAATGATCTCTTATTTGGAGTAAAAAACAGGAAACCAAATGAGGCAAATTTTCATTATTCTTGTTTCTGACCCTTTCAAATGGGGAAGGAAATATAAAGGTTTGCAAACAAACAAACAAAAACAAACAAAAAAAAAAACAAAGAACCATAAATTATTTGGCTTACTATCTCTCTAAAAAAGTGTTTATTTTCTGTATTATCCAAATTATTTACCTTAATGTTGCTCTCTGGCTTCAAGTTTGTTTCTGCATTAATATTGCATTTATAATCATATCTTGGAAGGAGTGGTTAGCTTGAAAGGATTAGAAGTCAAATATGGAATCTGGTCCCTTAGGTCATTTGTTTATATCCAGCTGAAGTCAGCAGTGGCTAAAATTCATTACCATCTGGCAGTTTTTCCATGGCCTCTGTGACAGAACTTGTGGTCCTCGTCTAGTACATACTAGACAGATGTCCAGGTCATAAAAATCACAACGATACTTGGCATTGTGTCACCCCCTTGTTGACAGTACCATCACACAGGCCAGAGATAGAAGTGGAATAAAGAATGAGCTGTCTTTATCCCATCCAGTGGTCCATTGGCAAACAGATAGTTAGTCCTTATGTATTCTGTGTGTGGGGAAAAATCTCTTGGCTATACTCAAAGGAAATGGAAATAATGCTAATGAATACAACATCTCACAGATCATGATCAAGTGTTATGATTTATGTGCTGTACAAACAAAAAATCAGATGAAATGGTTAAGGTTTCAAATCTTTTCTTTTTGATGACAAATGGTGCTTCATGTACTCATATTGTCTTAAAGTTTTCAAACTATTGGATGAAGTGTGGAGGGCCAGCCTTATCTGTGATTGTAAACACAGCTTGTAAAGTTGAGCTAGCCATGCACACCACACTTCTTCACAAGCTCTGTATGTGCCATTCTGACCTTATTGCACATCTATCTCAGGCATCCCATTTTCCCATGACAGACATATGCTCATCCATTGGCTACAAAAAGTATTTATATCCTCAGTCTTTTCTCTGAATATTTTCTTCACTTTTTTTTTTCTAATTGAAATCTTCTGATTTTAACAGATACTTTTCTTTCCATCTTCTCAAGTAATGGCTGGTTTCCCTTTCATCGGCCATTTTGATATCATTATACTTACAATCCATGTGATTTTCGTATCCCCAGGGATGATCCAATGAAAAAGAGTTCTGGTCCCTCTCTGATCTAGTTGTCCATAACACCTTAGCTACTTACTCCCACAGTTTTACCTTCATTCACATCAACACCAGTAACTGCACAATGTCTAACTTCTCAGTTTATTTTTTAAATATATTTTTATTAATTTTAAAGAGGGAGAGAGAGGTAGATACATCAATGATGAGAGAGAGTCATGATCAGTTGCCTCCCGCACACAACTACACTAGGGACCGAGCCTGCAACCTGAGCATGTGCCCCAACCAGGAATCAAACCATGATCTCCTACTTCATGTTCAACCACTGAGCCATGATGGCTGGGCAGCTTCTCAGTTTAAATCATTGTATTTTCTGATTGTTATCAAGTATAATTTCATCTGATATTCTCTAATTCCTTAATTCTTTACTAAACCAATACCACTAATCTATTAACCCAATTGCCTTATCACTGTATATGATTTTTCTTTTGTCATCATATCCTATTCAGCTAAATTCAGGTTGCAAGGTCCCTCATTATCTCTATCATTATCACATTCCCTTATAAAACCACTACTTTATTGTTCTCTCCTTCTATCATGCATAACTGGTAATAGCCCAATTCTGTTAAACTCCAACTCTCCTACCATGTGTTTACATTTCAAGGAATGGCAAGTGGCAATCACGATCAAGCAACTGTAATCAATGGCATCAAATTGAATTTATGGCCACAAACTGCAAATAGGCCCTTGACAGTGACTATCAATTCTAAGTTTTCGTAGTAATTTTCCAAACAGTTCACTCTATCCTTTGTCCCAGAGACTAGTTCACACCTAAAACTTTCAATATGCCTTCCTTCTCCTCTTTCACAGCTCAGAAGCATGTTTCATATTTATGTTTAAAAACAGAAGCAGGTCAATTGCAGGTTCCTCAGTTGTAGCAAATGTAGCACTCTGGTGGGAGCTGTGGAAAATGGAAGAGACCATACATGTGTGGGAGGAGTGGGGTATATAGAATATCTCTGTACTTTCCTCTCAAATTTTCTGTGAACCTAAAACTGCTCTAGAAGTAACCTTTAAAACATCCCAATGAGAAGGAAACAACAACAAAAAGCAGCAATTAGAAGAGACTTCTAAAACCTCCCACCACATTACACATCAATTTATCTATATCTCTCCTGCACACCACCTTACTCAACTGCACAAGGTTTTCCCATTAGTGTCCTATACACTATAACATAATCCAACTTACAAAGAATTCAAAATCAGATCCTCAACCACATATTCTCTCCAGCTCCTGCAGTATTTATTTCTCTGCTTTTCTTCACATAAAAATCCTTGGAATATTGGGCAATATTTGTTGTCTCAGCTTTCTCTACCTTTCCTCTTCTCTCTTGAACTCTGTCCAACTATTTTGCTAAAATAAAGTCTGTCAAGGTCAATTTATTGAATGATCCAATAGCAACTTTTTAATACTAATCTTATTCAGCGACTAGCATCATTTAACGGAGTTGCTCATTCCTCATCCTCAAAAAAGTTTCTTCATTGGGTTCTAGTGCTCTACTTTCTCCTTGTTGGCCTTGTGCCTGACCATGGCTGCTCCCTCTTGATTGCCATGTAATGTAATATTATTCATAAATAACAAGAAACAAATTACTGATTTACACTATAACATTCATAAACATAAAAATAGATTGTTTGTTTACCTTTCTATTGATGTTTTTCAATAAGATGGAATACCCCAATTGAAGTATAAATTGATTTATTTAAATTTCAAATTACCAGTTTTATCACAGGAGATCATTTGTATAAGGTATACAAAAAACTACAAGTAGTACAGGAAATTTAAAGTGGGGATACTCATGGCGAGAAGAAAGATTCTTTGTGGATAATAGCAAGATTTCTAGGATGAATCAGACCTGTCCACCATGCTTATTATCAACTATTTAAAACAGCTTATATAATCTTGTGCTTCATATTCAGTGACAGTAAGATTTTATAGAAGGCAAGCAATTTGTTTGATAAGCTATTAAGAATCATAAGTAGATGAATTTTCTATCTGGAAATTTGGAGAACTATTGCTGTATCCTGCTTATGATCTTTCTTTCTAATCTCTAATTTGTTTATATAATATCCATCTTAATTAAAATGCTCTGCAGACAGGATATCTGTCTTTATCTGGTATCTACAGGGCTTAATATAGTACCAGTTGAAAACCGGTGATCAATAAATGTTTATTGAATAAGTCAATGAAATGTAGATATTTCTGTAACTTTGATAAACAAAAATTAAGTTCCACTACTTTTATTTCGTGCTAGACAAGTTGAAACAAATCAGTTAAATATAATCTGGGTAGCTGAGGAAAGAATCATAGCTTCATTCTCTTAGCCATCTTGCTATACATTTTAGTGTCAGAGGATGAAATGGCAAGGAATGAGTGGCAAGGGTGACATGGAATAGTTTTATTGCATTTAGTCAAATGTTTTCTATTGCAGATCTTAGCTGTTGTCACTCCTTTTACATTTAATTTCCTAACTGTAATAGGCCTACAAATGTGAGATCTTCCCATTCAGATGAGATTGAGTTCCTATTCATGTAATTACAACCCAAGTTATCATGAATTAAGTCATGTGCCATTCAAGAATATTCACATTTACTAAAGAATTAATATGTACAGCTACATTGCCTTTAACAAATTATTACTAGTCACATATGAAATGCATTAGTAAGAAACACTTAACAGATGATATTGTGACAATGTGCTATTAAGCATGTTACTGTAATGTCAATATTATTAAACCTATGTACCCAGCTAATCCATGAATATAAATTACTTTTGTATCAGCCACACTTTATTATTTATTAGGATCAACAGAATAGCTATAACTATTCCTTTGAGGCAACCTAAGAGCATATCTCCATCAAAACTGGAGCCCAGGGAACAATGGAATTCAAATCTTACCTAAGGAGGAGTCCCTTAGGCACTGTTGGTTCAGACCATTTTGTTGAATCAAATGTGGCTAAGAAATTGTTTTACATTGCAAATTAAGATAGCCACAGTAGCTATTGCTGCAATTTGTTGAGGTGGGCCAGCTACCAGGCATTATAACCATGAACTTTTCATCTAGTGTTGCACATTATCTCCCCAATCCGTAAGGTATTATTCCAAATATGGAAGGAACAAACTATGGCTAAAAGATTAAAAAGTATCTTATATAAAATTAATTTATTCATTAATTTAAAAAATTTAAAAACAAACAACAACAAAAAGAAAGTAACATATATAATAAACTAAGCTTCAGTGCAAATACTAGAGTTCAAAGTAAGTCACAGATTTTTACAAAGGGCTGAATTATGTGATAAGCCATTGAAAATTGGAATAATTGCAAAAATTGGAAAATTTGGAATAACTCTTGAGTTCACTGCCAGCTGATGATACAGCTTTTTCCCTCAGCTTTTCTCTTTTCAAAACAGAGATGGTACATTATTATAAAAAGAGTTGTGCACCATAAGTATAAAATTATTTTAAAAGGTTTCCCACAAAAATCACTGCTATCTCTAAAGTACAATTGGACAGTTGGTTTTATTATCCCTATTAAAAAGAATCTAGTGAAATGCACAAGAGTATGTCCTTACTTGCAGCCCTTCTTACACCCAGTCTAATGCTTAATTTGTTTTTGAGATTTGAAGATCATTTATTATTTGGGTTGTTTTCTATTTCTCAATAGTATCTTTGTTAGCAATTTTTGACCACCTTTAGGTGTTCTGGTTAATTAAATAAATGCATATAGATGCATATGTAAAACTTTCCTCTTATTTACACCACTGTCACATACTGAGCAAAGACAAAATTAGCATAGGATATAGAAAGCAAGGGGTTAGGAGAGAGGGAGCAATTGCTGAGATGAAGTAGTGACCCTCAGTCCACAGATCTACTTATCTTTCATACTAGAGGCCTGGTACATGAAATTCATGCACGGGGGTATTAGTGGTATGGGGGAGGTATCCCTCAGCCCAGCCTGTATCCTCTCCAATCTAGGACACCTCAAGGGATGTCTGACTTCCCATTTAGGCTGGATCTTAGTAGCATTGGGCCTAAACGAGCAGTCGGAAATCCTTCTCACAATCCAGGACTGCTGGCTCCCAACTGCTCACCAGCCTGCCTTCCTGATTGCCCCTAACCACTTCTGCCTGCCAGCCTGATCACCCCCTAATCACTCTCCTACCGGCCTGATTGATGCTAAACTGTTCCCCTGCCAGACTGGTTGCCCCTAACTGCCATCCCCTGCAGGCCTGGGTCCCCCAAAACTGCTCTTCCCTACAGGCCCAGTCGTGTCCAACTGCCTTCCACTGCTGGCCTGGTCACCCCTAACTGCCTTTCCCTGCTGGCCTGAATGCCCACAACTGTCCTCCCTTGTAGGCCTGGTCTTCCCCAAATGCCCTCCCCTGCTGGCCATGTTGTGGAGGCCATCTTGTGTCCAGATGGGGGCAGCCATCTTTGACCACATGGGGGCAGCCATCTCGTGTGTTGGAGTGATGGTCAATTTGCATATTACTTTTTTATTAGATAGGATAGAGGCCTGGTGCATGGTTGGGGGTGGGGGCCAGCTGCTTTGCCCTGAAGGGTGTCCCAGATCATGGTGGGGGTTCCCTTTGAACATGGAGTGACCTGGAGGAGAGGCCTGTGGTGGATTGCGGCCAGCCATGTCCTTTGGGGACCCAAGCAGAGACCCTGGTATCTGGGATTTATTTATCTTATATAATTGAAACTTTATAGCCTTGAGCAGAGGCCAAGGCCAGCCAGGGTGTGCGAAAAGCTTGGCTTCCTCCATTGCAGGAGAAACCCAAGCTTCCTGCTTGCTCTGTGGCCACAGCCATCTTGGTTGGGTTAATTTGCATACTCACTCCTGATTGGTTGGTGGGTATAGTGGAGTTATGGTTAATTTGCATATTACTCTTTTATTAGATAGGATTCTTCTAAATATAAGATATAGACATTGCAACTCAAATTCTGAACATTTCCTCACAAATTTGCTATCTTTTTGGAAACAAACACTTTATCTGAGACTTATTAGCTGTTATATATATCCCAAATACCATCACATCCTTTAATATTCATATTAATTTTTAAAATTTATTTTTTATTGATTTGTGCCCTGACTGATAATCGAACCATGACCTCTTGGTTCATAAGTGAATGCTCTACCACTGAGCTACGTCAGCCAGGCTGTATTTATTTTTATAGCCTGAAGAAAAGATTAAAATAAAAAGAAAGAAAGCTGCACCATAAACACAAAAAAGAATAAGATGCAAGCTGCAAGTTTCTTGGAAAGAAAGTTGAGTCAACAGCTAGTCATTTCTCTTTCTATTTCTTTCTCATGGAAATCTGTATAAGTGCCTTTTTTTTCTTCTCTAAATATGAAATCTGGAAATAAATTTATGACACTATTTCACAGATGATTAAAATCTATTGACTATTGTTCTCATTCATATTAATTTGGTTTTATTTTTCAAGCCCAGCTCTTTAGTTATGTAAAGGAATAAACCAAGTTCTGTGGGAGAACAGAAGACAGGACCAATGTGTTGGTCTGTGAAGATTAGTGAATAATCCATGGAGGACGTGACAATTGGAGCTGAATTTTGAACTCAATAATGAGTGTTTACATCATCTCTGAAATGGACAGACAGCCAAATACCTCATCTGTGCTTCTGAAATGATGCAAAAGAACAATCTCCACTTCAATTGCTTAATAACTGTTGTAGAAACCATTATGTTTTAGTTTCACAGTTTTCATTCATTTAGATTAAGTCCTTATTATTAGGTTGCCTTATGCTTTTAGTTGAGAAAAAAAATCGTGTTAAACATTAATATCCCTCTCACAGGATTAAAAATTCAATCAGATTTTAATTGATCCCAAATTAACCTCAACTAGGGTATCATCATTGTCAAGATTTTAATGTCCTTATTGCTGAGCTGAATGTTTATTACTGTCAGTAGTGAATAAATAATGCAATAATGAATGGAATAAAATAGTGGAATATGAAGTTATATTTACTTGAGATATGCATAATTTTACTGGTAAGAGTTTTATTTCAATTTTATATTTTATGACTTCTATTATAAAGTTACAGAAAATTCAGTCTTCTAGACATTCCTTCAATATTTGTTCAATATTAATTTATTTAACAAATACCTATTGAATGACCTACTCCTTATCAGTTACCTCGTGTACTATGCTAGTTCTAGGAATGGAAAAATCCATTAAATGCATTTTCATTGAAATCTGATTTAGCTGTAAACTAATGATCTTCCATCATTTCAACCTGTTTGTTTTTTCTTTTAATTAGATCTGATAATATTTAAGGACACATATAAATTGAAAAAAATATTATCTAGGATTATAAAATGTGTCCCAGGATTATTAAAATTTTAGATGTTTCATGCAAAGCACCTAGTACTTTGCACTGTGTGTTGTAAAGTAAACACTTCATGTTATTTTTGTCATCTTTGCTACTCCTACTTCTATTACTATTACTATTACTATTACTATTACTATTACTACTATTACTATTACTATTACTATTACTATTATTACTACTACTAAACAAGAGCTAAGTTGCATATCTAATGTTTGAATTTCATGGATCTGGATGCAGAATAATGAAACACATATGAGAGTGTTAGCATATAATATAATGCAAAAAAATAGAGAATTTGAAGCAATGATTTAAAAAAAATGTGCTACCAATTTTGCTATTAATTTAAATAGAGTCTTAGAATTTCTTGGGTAATTTGGTAAAAAAAAATTTCAGACAAACTAAATAAAATGTTTATTTTGGATGTGGTTTTGATCAATAGGATAGGAGGAAGTGGTCAATTTAATTACATCTGTTATTTGAGCAGACAGAATCTTTCTTATTCAAGACAAATTGTAAATATGAGGTCTTCTTCCCACACGGTTATTATTTGAGTTAAAGTGTTGACCAATTTATTACTAAATAATTCAGATTCTGTAGAAACCAATCAAAACCAGCTTTATTCTGTCTTATCACTGCATTTTTCCATGCTCAGTTGAGTCTCCTTGAAATATTTGTGTTGATCCCAAATTCCTCTTCATCATCTTCAAGTATGAGCTAATTACATTATGTTCTATTTATAGTAAAACATACAGTCCAACCTAACAATTAAACATTAAGCCTCTCATTCAATTCAAACTATTCTTTCTCCCACAACTCAATCTGAGAAATCTTGTGTTCCGCACCTTGGTCTTCCACTCTCCCTTCTCCATTCATTATGTGGTCTCTGGGATCTGTGGGGGGTCAAATGGGAAGAGGAAATAGAGGTGAAAGATATAAAGGTATAGCTTGACTGCTAATTGTGCAATCTGGCAGGGGAGCAGTTCTCCAAATGTTGATGAGATCCTCCCACTGGGAACTCTGGCTTCAGTTCCCAGATCACTTGCTTCTAATACCTCCCACACCACCCCTGTTATTCCAGGTCACTTTTTCCTTTACAATTTGCATTAGAATTTCAAGGCAATTCATGCTCTGTTCCTTGTTCAGAATCTATATTTGACTTCAGGAAATAAACTTGGTAAGAGTGTGATACATTCTCTATAATATTCCAACAAAGATCCAGCCTTTTACAATTAGCTTGCTTTTCAGACATGAGTCAGATCCCTGAATCTCCAATATGGTTCTCTTGACATTCCCTTCCTCCCCTATCCATATGTGCTTTCAAGGTGAGTGATGACTAAGTATTACCTGATATATTTTTTGTTTCTAAGGAAGTTGTGCAAGAATGATCAAACAAATCTTTTTTATTGTGAAAGGGTATTAATATCCTTTGTTCTCAGAGTTTTAGGATCTCAGCCAAAATGGAGACAACAGGAATTGTTCTTTTTAACATCGGGATTTAGAGATTAATTTATTATATTTACCCCTTTGTTTAAATGTTCCTTTGAGGATAAAGATTATGTCTTATGCAGCATTCTAACTATTGTAACCAAGAGTATGGTGTCTTGCATATATTATGTTTTCAATAAATATTCACTAGCTATCTCTATGGCTAATGGTAGTTTTACCATTACCCTATTCTACCAAAATACAGCCAGGTAATTCTTCATTATTAGATTTAGTTTGGTGCATGATAGGAAAGAGGTAACATATTCAAAGGTTTGAACTAAGGAGAGTTCAATGAAATAACCAATTCTAATAGTGGGATAGGGTTAAAGAAGCCAACAAGGTAAAGCCTTTGGGAACAGCACCAGTGGGAAGCCATTGCTACCCTAAGTCTGAGGAAGCAAGAGAGCATGACATTCCTAAAGCAAGAAGGAAGCTGAAGGCAGGGAAGAAAGGTCATAGCAGAACACAATCACTGTCACACCAATGTCAAGACAGGAAGGCAGCATGAGCACAGGCATAGGGTGATAAACACATCTTCATCTCCTCCCATCCTCCAGGCTCCTGTCTGTACCTGCCATTGGCTGAATCCACCTGGAAGCCAGATGGCAAGGGGACCTGAGTGATGCCACTCTGGACAGAGAGCAGAGAAAAATAAGATACAGATAATGTATCATGGAAGGAAGAGGGTGGCAGGGAAAAAGAGCACATTATTATAGTTGCAAAAAATCAAACTAGTTTCCGTAAGCCATCGGAAATAGTATTATATATATTCTTTCTTATATGTAAGAACATTGTATATTACCTATCACATATTATTATATATAAATACACATTTATATATGTAATCTTTAATGAATTTAACATATAAACACAAAATTATATATAGGGTATCCCCCAAAATGTATACATATACTTTGATTATAAAGGCAGTGTTTATTAACATACATTTTATATTCAGAATTGAGCCATCAGATGTTAACATGTGTACACATTTTTGGGATACCCAGTATTTTATAACTATGCTAATATTACGTTATATTATATTTAGTTAAATACTTGTTTGGTGGTATACTTTAGGTTCATTACAGAGTAAACACATTTTGGGGAACTGAAATCAAAATGTACCTTGATTTTTTTTTCTTTATTTATATGCTACCTTTCTCTAAAAAAAAGTTTAGACTATTCACATAGATTTGTATAACATAGTGAGATGAAATCATATTATAACAAAGAAAAATAAGAATATAAATGCTGGAAAAATTAAAGCTAATTCACAAAATTTAGACCATACATTTAAAGATTTCCTGCAGTTAATTCCAATTGTAATATTTATTGAATACCTGCGATGTTTCTTAGATGCCCAAAAACAAGATTACAGAGAATGTATACCTTATTGAAAGGTTAAAAAAACACACCAATATTTAAGATAATTTCTGATTGAGATAAATGTTTTTAAGAAAATAAAATAGGGTAATGGCATAAAGTGCCTGCAGGGCACTTGAAATATTATAATGTGAGGAGAAAGGTTCTTTAAGGACTATTATTTATACAGAAATTTCAATTGTGGTCAACAGAAGTGGGGGCAGAGAATGGACTCTGAAAAGGACTGACCCAACTAAAGTTAACTAGCAAGTATCACATTATTCATAACAGGATATTTGGAGGTAATAACTTTCTGTTTACAAATAGCTGAAAAATCCTATTTTATTCATCGTTGTATATGCTGCTTTTTTTTCCCCAAAACTGTCCTAGATGCTTTATTTCTCAACACTAATTAATTTGTCAAACCTTTATTTAACAATTACCACGTGTTCAAATATATGCAGTGGATGATTATAGTAGACAATAATACTAGGGCTGCCATAACACAGTGCCACAGACTGGGTGGCTTAAACAACAGACATTTATTTTCTCAAATTTATTTATTTGCTCTAGAAGTTCAGTGAAAGCTGTGCCCAGAGTCTACTCTGGCTCTGGAGAGGCCACTAGAGTCAGTGTTGCCTCTTGAAGTCTTTCTTGATTTTGCTCTGGAGCTCGTTCTGTAGATCAAGCATGCCAAACTCAAAGGCTAACATGGGCCAGATAAATAAGGTTTAAGTTTATGTGGGCCACAAAATAAACAAAAGTTTCAATTTTCATAGAAATGTAGGTTTATTTCAATAGAGACATGCTGAATACAAAGGGCTGAAATAAATGAGTAATCAATAACAAAAAAGAATAGAACATTTTAATAAAAATTAATATTTTTTCTTGAACGTTTACTTACCAAAGGTGGAGAGCGGCTACAGCATTTAGACAGGTTCAAGCCTGGGTCTAATGAGAGGGCATGATCCTCTCATGGCAAAGCCACATGCAAGTCCCAGCACAATTATAGCCAAAGGCTATAGTTGTGAGCTTGAACCTATGATCCAAACCTGTGGTCCCGTGAGTCTGAGTGCTGTAGGCTTGATAGAGTTCAAGTGCATGTAATTATGTAGATTAGAAACCCAGAAGAACATTGTAAACATCTTGACCACACCCTTACTTTGCGTCATGGACTCTGGCTATAAGATAAAGACTCAGCTTGCAGGCTGTGGCACTATCTCTCCATCAGAGAGGGCAGTGTCCCACCCAGACCCAAAATATTCGCTGCTAGTATTAGTGGAGAGAAATCGTGCGTCTGCGCATAAAGTGCATAAGGGAAATGAATGCAACATGATTATAATAATTAGTCATTAGCGAATGTTGTAGTTCATTATTAATAATTATGTATAACAGGATATTGTAAAAATTAAGTTATGGAATTTTTATTAATACATTCCTTACATACCGTTATATGGGCTGGGCCACAAAAGTATTCTTTGTGAGCTACATGGGACCTGCGGGTTGCAAGTTTGTCATGCTTGCTGTAGATCCAAGAAGAGAATGTTATCATCATGACTGCCCCTTATGTGTCTTCTTGAGACAGAAAATCTCTATCTGTCGAAGGAGTCCCAGCTCAAGAACCCACTCCTGAGCAGTCTTCCCAGACTGCAGGCCTTGGGGATAGTGATCAGAGCAACACTTTGCTCCTGCCTAACTCTCGCTTCTGGGAGCTCTTCTCTGCATGGCTTAGGCCCCATTCACCCACACCACCCACCCCTAGTCCTTCTCATCCTCTGTCTCTGCCTCTGTGGGCTCACAATGCTCCAGCTCTGAAAAGAGCAGCTGAGGCCAGTGCTCTAGGTCTGAGCTGGTTCTGTAGATTCAAGAAGGATGTAGGCAGATGGGAACGGCTCTCTGTGGGTAAAGGCAGGCCACTTTCCATGGCTAATGGAGTGGACTGTCATTGACAAGTCATCAATGCTCAGTGCCCTCTTTTGCTTACCTACTCTCTGAGTCATCTAGTGAACTCTTTTTGTAATCAGTTCAGTATATTCTGTCAAACTAAATCAGATCTATGAATGAGCTTTATCATTGTAATGAAAGGTGTTAAATTTTATCAGCCATGGAATTTCTATCACCTTCTCTTGAGTCTCAGAGAGCCTAATGGAGGCTTCTAGAGGCAAGTCCTGAGCTTATGAGTTTCAGTCTCCTGGATGGAAAGTGACAAGTGGAGAGGACCCATTCTTTATTTTCCTGTTTGACCACCTAATAACTGCCTGTGATCTCCATATGCCTTTACACTTGACCACATGTAACATCTTTCACCCTGAAGATAAGCAAGTTCATATGGCCCTCTTAGGCATTGTTGCAGGAGAGAATATTGAGGATCAGAGAATGGGAGTGACTTGTCCAAGGTCCCATACCACCAAAGTATCCTCTTGCTATGCCAGGGCCCAACCAACCTTGAGAATCACCCAGACTCACACAAGCTGTGAGGAAGATAGGGAAATTCTCCTTCACCATCTTTAGCAGGCCCTGATTGTCAATCTTGTCATCAGGTTTGGTGTATTTGTGGAACAAAATGATTAAGTCCATCATGGGCTGCTCAACTGGAATATAGCTCATCTTGGTTTTCAAGAAAGCTGCCAAAGAGAAAGACAGGGACCTTCGTTTTCCTCCTTCCATCCCCCAGGTGAGGGTCCCTAAGTCAGGACAATGGGGTGGGAACTAAGCATCCAGTGAGGTGCGGTTCAGGTGGAGCAGAAAGAACTGTATCACCCTAACAGATAGAATGAGATACTCACAAGGAGGAGAGTGTGACCAAGGCTGGGACTTGGGCCCATGCAGGTCAGGCTCCAGAGGAGATAGAGAAGAATACAGAAGACAGAAACAGGGAGGATAAGGATCAACCACACAGGAAAGCACTGAAGTTTTAGTTGGGGCCTGAGCCAAATACAGCATTTGGATGACTCCACTCTTCAAGAGCATCAATACCATCTCTTCCAGTGTCAATGTCTGGGTTATAGTCATGAGGACAAAATAACTTCCTTACTAGTCTGGCCTGACCCACCCTGGGCTGCTCTTGGAATGAGACACCTGAGGAGTCCATCCTGAACATAAAGCATGCTCTAATAAAGTGGGCCCTGGAAGCTCCCAGTGGTGAGTGTGAGTAGGATGGTGGGTATGAGCAGAGAAATATAGCCCTGTTCTGAGCTCCTGCAAGGAACTCCTTGACCATTCTCATCAGTGGAAAAGAGGCACTGGGGACCAACATTGATATCATGTTTGCAATAAACAGAAATACCTGCCATAGTTTAAAGCTAATGAATGGAATGTAGGGAGATAAATGACCTTTGTATTTCCCTGCTATCTGGAATCCCAAGGCTAGACTACATTTAAGTAAAGAGGTCTGACTTCCCAAAGCCCATACCTCCACCAATAATCTGGATTTCAAACATAGAAGTGGAACAATGAAGCCCTCACATCTTGGATTTTCCAGAACTCTCAAGATATGGGTATGGTTCACATGTGTGAGCATCTAAAAAAAACTACCATTGTCTCCTAATCTGGGAGAAAGATCATCCCTGTTATATCCCTAAGTGAAACCACCTAAGGCCTTCTATCAACTTGGCCAAGGCCATAGGTGAGCCTTGTCCAAAGAAGGTAACTGGTCATTCCCTCAGCTGGGGAGAAGGTCCAAAACCTTAGTTGATGGGTCCCTGATCTATGTAGTGGCAGGTCTTCTCACTAGGGCAAGGTAAGTGGGCATCCCAGGCCTGGGTTTAGGAGAAGCTTCAAGACTTTGGTAGAGACACCCATTCACCCTGGAGGTTGGGGTGCAAAGTCTGTGGCCTGAAAATCAGGTGATTCCAGAGAAAAAAGAAGACAAGGAGGAGAGGAAGGTTCATATCCTTAGCTCCCACTAGGGATGTTTCCACAGAGTTGTCATAGAAGAGCCAAAATAACAGCGGGGAGCATTAATACAGACATCTTGTAGATAGGCCGTGGGACCCTAATGGGATAAAGTTGGAAAGACCCATAACAAGCAGAGTTGAGACTGGATCCAGGCTTCTGGACCCTCTACCATCACCTCTTTCCTTACTCCTGGACACAGCAGAATACATTGGGCCCTGACAGGCCCCCTGAAAAATAGTTAGGTACAGCCTTACCAGACCTGACGAAGTGTCACTAAGGAAAAGGATGAGTGTGCTGTGCATCTGAGCAAAGATTGGTCCCTTTAAAAGACTCCGTCTGGCTCCTCTCAGGCACTGGGAGCCCTTGGGATATCCTCTCTGTCTACTTCCTGGACCATTACCTCACTCAGGTTGGTGGGACATACCTGGGAGTGTGTGTTCAGCATGTTCCAGTAAAATCCCAGGCAACTCCCAAGGGAACACACCTAGAGCATTATTCGTAGGTAAGGAAACCTGAGAATGTGTCTTAAAAGCACAGGGATTCTGGTAGAGAAAACTAAGCTTCTGAATCTAAAGAGGATGGGACTCTGAAAGGCAGCATGGTCTGTGTTTGCTCATCACCCAGTCCTTCCACAAGTTTGTTCTTATACCTAACAAAAATTCTCTCCAATGGTTTATAAGTCCATACTGTACCAGGTATCAACTGACCTGTCATACTGACATTCTGCCTAAACCTTTAAAACCTTATGAGATGGTGCTGTTACCCTCATATTGAGGACGGGGAATTGGGGGAGTAAGAGGTAAGTAAAGTTCCTATGTATACAAGACTAATAGACATCAGGTCAAAATATGATCCCCAAAAATGCCTGATTCAAAACCTCCCTCCTAACCCCACTACTAGACCTATGGAGTCACTACAAGGCCTGTGAACTCAAAGCCCACAGGATGGAGGTAGTGTCATCTCACTCCCATATTCACGTTGGGTCCTCACTGAAACACTAGGAGAGAAAGAGGTGTCATGACCCACAGTGACAGACCAGGTAGCACAGAAAGAATAGCACATCACTTCCAGGTGAGGGAAAACATGAAGTCTGATTTCTGGCATTAGCCCCATACTCTAGAACTTTGCTTTGTAGATCTAGGGGCTGCCTGTGCCTACCAAAGAAGCCACTGTCTAGATTCAGGGATGGTGACTGGCATAAAATGAGACAGCAAGAAATTGGGCAAACTTGCCTCCTCTCCCATGATGATGCTTTCCTATAAATTCTTCAATGATGTCCCTCCTTCCCTTATACAAAAAAGTCTGCTTAAGAGTCAGTGGCCATGCCCTAGGGCAGTGATTCTCAACCTTCCTAATGTCGTGACCCTTTAAGATAGCTCCTCATGAAGTGGTGACCCCCAACCATAAAATTATTTCCGTTGCTACTTCATAATTGTAATTTTGCTACTGTTATGAACTGTAATGTAAATATCTGATATGCAGGATGTATTTTCTTTGTTACAAATTGAACATAATTCAAGCATAGTGATTAATCACAAAAACAATATGTAATTATATATTGTGAAATATTTCTTTCTAATTACAAATAAATGAAATTTTTTGTCTTGAATCATGGTGTAGCATGGGTAACAGTCTTCATATGACAACAGTAAACTACATTGCTACACTTTGCTACACCAAGGAGCTGTCTGTTGGTTCCGAAGACCATGGAAATATGTGTTTTCTGATGGTCTAAGGCGACCCCTGTGAAAGGGTCGTTCGACCCACAGGTTGAGAACCGCTGCCCTATGGTCTTCTGCATCCCAATCTGCTGTGGAAAAATCTAGTTCAGGTGCAAGAAAAAAGAGCTTGGAGGTTAGGATGAAGCCTGAGGACCTCTGGGAAATGGCCCTGCTGACTCACAGAGGAGTCCTTGTTCTGCTCTCTGGTTCCCTTCCTCCCATGAGTGAGGGGACTACTGCTCAGGCATTGGGCACCTTAGGACCAGGCCCATTGCTGAGCCTGGATCAGGCCCCCCAATGCATTGAGCTTCTACACTTGGCCTTTCTGGCCGTAGTTATGAACATATTTGCACCAGCAACAGACCTCTCTGGTTCACTTTCTCTTGTCTCCAAAACAATCATCT
Organism: Lasiurus cinereus; assembly: GCA_011751065.1. NCBI lineage: Eukaryota > Metazoa > Chordata > Mammalia > Chiroptera > Vespertilionidae > Lasiurus > Lasiurus cinereus. The sequence goes on from JAAGEH010000311.1 coordinate 22,828,948, forward strand.
GAACTTTTATGATGAGACCCTCTGTTTCATTTTTATTTTACCCCCTACGCATACATTTCTGAACACTGCAATTTCCCGCTCTCAAATTTTTACTTGAAGGAAAACATATTCTATGTATTCTTCTGTGTCTGCCGTATTTTTCTCAGTGTTATATTTATAAGCTATCTCTATGCTGCACCTCAGTTCTGAGACCATTACCTCCCTCCACTTCAGAGGCATCTTCCCCTGCCAAGACTCTGTAGCTTATCATCATTTGGGACATGTCTGAGCTTTTTCCCACCTACATCTCACTCTCCTGCTACTACTGTGTGTTCCTCCCTCCCTCCTTCTCATTCCACGGCCCTCAAACTCGGGGGGACCTTCTTCCCTGGATGGTGTCTGATGTCCTCTCTGTTCAGCTATCTTTGTTCCTGTCCTGGGAACTTACCTCCTGATGGTCCCCGTACCTGCAACCTTATCCCAACATATCTTATGGTTTCCTGATTCAATTTTTCCAAATCCTCCCTCTGCCTGAAATATCTTTCAATTTCTCACCTTTCTGTTTAATATTATATGTCTCAATGGACTAGAAATCTGAACTTCTCTATAGGGATTCTCCTTGGAAGTGGAAACAGACTACTTCTCCACAAAGAAATGTGCTCTTCCCCCTTTATGCTGCCTTTCACCTAAGCCCACTTGAACTGTAGGAACCACATCACGTCGTTGTCCCCATATGTCTGTACTCCAAATTAAGGAGGAAAAACACTTATTCTAGTATCACTGATTTCTCGTACCTAGCAGTTTCAGCACATAGTCCTTACTTTAAAATAATTTTTGTTAAAATATAATTGTTCAAATTCTATTCCATCCTATCTAATATTAACAGCAATCAAAAATGTGAAAACCTCCAGTTTTGAAGTTGGCTATGAAACTTAGGAAAGGACGCTGGAAAGTGAAGCCAGGTTAAAAAGTGTAATTTGAAATAGTAAACAGCTGCTGTGGAGACCACAGTCCTGATCTTCCAAAATAAGGAGATTCTCCATGCACGGTGGGAGGTCCTGATTCTAAGGTCATTGCTAGTATGTACAAACCTACTGACCATGGCCTCTAAGGTAGACCTAATCCCCCTTGAGTTCTCCAACCTCTGTTTAATCTCACAGTGCTTCCCTCCATTGCCATGGTACATTAAAAACTAGGATGAAGTGGATAGTCATATATTTATTCATTTTCTGGTATGATTTGAGAAATCATATCCTAAAAAGAACCTTGTGTGTGATCCCTAATGGGCTCATGTTCTCCATGCTTATGATAAAAGTCAACTGTAGAACTCATCACATTCTATTAGAATAGTTTTTATACCCGTGTCAACCCAGAGAGGTGATCTCTTTGAGGCAGGGACCATGAGTCTGGTCCAATGCTTATACCCATTTGTCCTGAGGCACTGTAGCTTCTGCCATAGAATGGTGCAACAGAAGGGTGTTAGTCTTATATCTCCAGGGTGGTTTGGAGGACTAATGTAAAGAGAGAATCCAGGCCACATGCACAACCTTGTTCAGGTGGAAGTAATTGTCCCTGGGCTCAGGTGATACAGAAGAGTCTCGGGAAAAAGCTGCTCAGGGGCCGAAGGCTGAGAGAGGCTCTGACACCATAGGAGATTTGGGGGAGGGGGGATGCCTGAGGAACAGAAGAGTGTGAACCCAGGGCCTGGGTATTTCCTGCCCCCTGACACCTCTTTAGTGCTCTGCATCAACAGAGGTGATGCTCAGGATGCTATTCAGTGGGAGTGGAGTTTCTATCCCAGGTGCAGTATTTAGGAACTCTTTTCTGTCAGTTAAACCCTACATTTTGCAAAGTGGAAGCCAGGGGAGGGCTTAAGACCACAATTGCCCATGTGCTGTTAAAAGATGAAGTCAAATGAAATGCGATGCCAGGGATAGCCCTTACATAAAGGATCCCTGTGCAAATGCACATCAGTCAATTCCACCAGAGCCCCATTGTCTTGAGTCTCAAGAATGCCACATCTTTAGAGCCAGATGGCTTCTCAGAGACAACCTATTCCCAACCTATAACTCATAGTAACAGGACCAAGGCCCAGAGAAAATGGACTTGCAAAATACTCTGATGGTTCATAGTTAAATTTGATTTAAATTAAATTTAGTTTTAATTGTATTTCATTAATTTTCTTTAAAATAGATTATATTTTACTCAGTAGTATAAGAAAAATACAGTTGAATCTTAAGCATATGTAACATAAACATAAATATTCAAAAACTGCATCTAAAATGGGGAGTCCTCTCTGCTATAGCTGCTGACACGCTGTGGCCCAGGATCTGGACTACAGACTTCACTGGAGCTGAAGCGAGTTGCTCCCATGATGCAGTTGGTTCTTCTGCCTCTTGAAGTTCAGTGAAAGCTGTGTCCAAAGCCTGCTCTGGCTCTGGAGAGGACACTAGAGTTGGCATTGCCTCTTGAGGTCTTTCTTGATCTTGCTCTTGAGGTAGTTCTGTAGATCCAAGAAGAGAACATGTTATCACCATGACTATCTCTGATGTGCCTTCCAAAGGAAAGAAACTCTCATCTCCAACATCGAAGTCTCAGTTCAAGATCCTCACCCTTGGAATTCCTCCAGACTGCAGGCCATGGCATAGTGCCCAGAGCAACTCTTTGCTTCTGCCTAAACCCAGCCTCCCCAGCCTTTAGATTCTAGAAGCTCTTCTCTGTGTCAGCTCATCTCAGAAAGGAGGAAGTATAAGCAAGCAATGGCTTTTCCAAATCAAATAAACACCCTAAGTACTTAATACATGTAGGGCATTAGGTTAGAAAAAGTACTTGACCAGAAGGCTGATAAGACATCAGAACACTCATTTTATTTGTGGGGTGTGGGGCATTACTATACAGTTGAAAAGTTGTCAAGGAATGGTACATAGTTGTTTGGTAAAAGTGTTGCAAAAAAATATTTTCTGTAATAATTGAGAAGACAAAGTTTCCTTCAGGTAGAAGTGATGAGGAAAGGAAAGGTCTCAGGGAAAACAAACACACATTGAAAAAAACTCAGTTTGGGGCAAGTAAGGTAGAAAAAGTAACTCTTCTTGAAGACAAGATACTATCTGCAACATAATGTATGTGATGTGTGACATCCAAATAGGCATGAGCTATGTTCTAACGAATGCTGTATTATAATGATAATAATAATAATACACTTATTTAAACCTTACCACATGCCAGTCACTTTTATGAATCCTTGCTATTCTAAGTATGGTTCACAAACCAACACCTTCAACATTAGAGCTTTTTAGAAAAGCAGAACTTCTGTCCTCACCTCAGTATTACTGAAACATAATTTACATTTTCACAAGATTCCCTGGTGATTCACATGCACATTAAAGTTTCACTAAAGATGTATCAGAATGTTTTTTTTGGTTAGTCCTCACTGCAACAATATAAGAAGATACCATTATTATACCCATTTTATAGAGGAAAGAACAGAGGCATGGAAAGGACACATAAATTGAATTGACTACATGCTTGCAGTGAGTGAGTAGCAGAGACGGATTCAAACCCATGAATCCCAGAGCCTATGCCCATAGGGAATGCATTATTCAGTTCCCTTGATTGGCTCACAGTGGTCACAAGAAATAAATTGCCGGTTGGATTTGTCCAAATATTATTCTTCAATAGCATTTAAATTTCTTCTTTTGATTTAGGATGAGGAGAAAGTTTCAGAGTCTCCACTGAGAACAGAGCTAGTCAGAGTCTGAAATGAAAACTAAATGCTGGCTGCTCTCCAGAACATTCTAAAGGTAATAAATATGCAGCTGATTGTAAATAATAAATGGTGTGGCCCTGTTTAATTTCTTCCTAGGAAGTGGGGAAACCCTTAGGGTGAGTGTGGCTAAAGCAAATGTTTTCTGTTGGGGTGCAGGTTAGGCATTATTCTCTGGGGCTTCTCTTTGCTGTCATTGTCAGCTGCCACAGCAATTATATATTTTTTCTTATAGGAATCAGAATTCTAATGGCAGAGAACTCTCAGTCTCCTATCTGCAATTGCTTACAATTCAAACTAAGTTCTGCCTTAACATACTTAATGCCACCTAAATTTAAGTGACGGCCTTCTATTTTAAGGACACTGCAAACTTCTCAATGTCTCTTTTCTTTCCGGGGGCTTAAGCCTTTCCTTTGTGTGTGTCATAGTGTTCTCCAGATCTCTAAGGATTCTCACAATTTGTTTGCTGTAGTCATGATGTTATCTATCTTAATTATGTATCTTTGGATAATGAAATATTTCCATGCTGAAATGTAACTGCAAGGGTTTCCCAAGAGGGTAGAGAATCTGGGAGCAAATGATAATATCTGAGCATCTCAATTTATTGTCCATCTTCTTGCAGCCGCTAGGACCCTAAAGTTAACCGTTTCCTTGCTGTTATGCAGACTGTATATGTCTGAAATAACTATCAAACAAGGAGACAACAATCTTTTGAACAATGTATGAAGATACGGCTAAGATTATCAATCTCGCGAGGCCTATTTTACTATCTGTCCTGAAAAAGATCTTTTGTTGGGAATGAAAATCTACCAAATTAATAATCAAATAAAAAGGGGACAATCTTATAAGTCAGTATCCTATACAAATTTTAACTTAACGGCAAAGCTTAAAGACAATCAGCTAATTTTGTTGTAAGCACATTTCTTTCAACACTGTAAAATAATGCATTGGCAAATTAACATAAATACTGTTTTAGTTCTTCACAGAAATAGAATATATTTTATACTGAGTGCTATAGAATAAAGCTAAATATTTAAAGAGTTATATTTTGAGGGCCTAAGAAACATTACATATGTAAAACGGAAGAGGAAATGATAAGAGGAAAGCTGTACTTACATTATAGTACAGTGGAAGTGCCCTGAAGTTGGGGGAGACACACTTCGACTCTGTGACAATGTTATTCCTACACTAGAGGCCCAGTGCATAAAATTTGTGCAGGGGGCAGGGGTGTCTCTCAGTCCAGCCTGCACCCTCTCCAATCTTGGATTCTTCAGGGAATGAGGCCTAAACTGGCAGTCCAACATTCCTCTCACAATCCAGGACCACTGGCTTCTAACTGATTGCTTGACTGCCTGCCTGCCTGATTGCCCCTAACCACCTCTGCCTGCTGGCCTGATCACCCCCAGCTGCCCTCCCCTGCCAGCCTAATTGCCCTCTAACTGCCCTCCCTTGTCAACCTAATCATTCCCAGCTGCCCTCCCCTGCTGGCCTGATCACTTTCTAACTGTCCTCTCCTACTGGCCTGATGGTCCCCAGTTGCCCTCCCATGTGGCCCTGATTGCCCTCAGCTGCTCTCCCCTGCCAGCCTGATTGCCCCTAACTGCTTGCCCCCCTGCCGGCCTGATTGCCCTTAACTACCTCTGCCTCAGCCCCCACCACCATAGCTTTGTCTAGAAGGAAGTTAAAGTCCAGTCAACCCAGTCTAATTAGCATATTACCCTTTTATTAGTATAGATGTTACTGCTGCTTTTGGTGTGCTCTGAGTTCAATCCCCTGCTCTGCTCTGTACCTCAAAAGGCTGACAATCTGCAAACTATAATCCAGCTAAGACTCACCTATATGGCGGGAGGTAGGAGGATAGGAAGGAGAATGCCAGAGTATCTCTTCCTCTTACTGCTACAGGCTCCCACAAATAGTAACCTCTGTTCCTAGCTCTCTCTGGACACCTCATTCAACAAGGTCTCTGATGGACATCTCCTGGGTCCTGTTAATGTCACTGCCTTCTAGTGGGTGGTGCAACTTTACTCTGTTGCTAATCTTAGGTTGTTTTTCTGAACTCTGATGGCTTCTTAGCACTTCTGACACTCCTTTAACTAGTTCCTTGTATCAAATTCATTTGATGGAGGTCAGCATGTATTCACAATGAGATCTTATATACACTAAATCTATCTGAATCTCAGTTTCTTAATCTATAGAATAAATTCAACAATATTATTCTTTGATGTTTTTTTTCTAGTGACTATAAATAATGTAGATAGCAGAGGTCACCAACTATGACTCAGCAGTCAAATGCAACCCACTTCTGATGTTTATATTGAAAATGTTATTGGAACACAGCCATACTCATTCATTTACTTCTTTTCCAATGCTGCTTTAATGCTACCATGGTAGCTTTGAGTAAGTGCTACTCAAGGACACCAAATGGCTTGCAACCTAAAATATTTACTCTTTGGCCTTTTTTGAAAAGCTTTGCTGACCGCTGGCATATAGCATAGTGGCTATCCTAGAGTAGATGTTCCATAATTGGTAGTTTCTATTTTCCTTTCATATTGTATAGTTGTATTTCTAGTTACACATTCCTAATTTTAACACTGCATAAAGAATTATCCTTGCCCTAGCAAGTATTGCTCAGTGGATAGAGCTCCAGCCCATGGACTATAGGATTGGATTCGAGTCCAGTCAAGGGCAAGTACCTATGTTGGAGGTTGGATCCTGTTGCATGTGTCTCTTTCACATCAATGTTTCTCTGTCTCTCCTCCTCCCTTTCACTCTAAAAACCAATGAAAAAATATCTTTGGATGAAAATTAACAACAACTGAAAATAAATTATCCTTGAGGTGTTATTAAATAATCCATGTAAATTAAAATTCTGAGGGGACATTAGAGATTATCTATTTTTTCCTCCTATTTTCTATTGATTCTTGTGAAAGTAGATCAAACACAATAAACAGGAAAGAGTAGCTTAACATGGGTGACCCATGCAATAGTTAAAGAAAAACGGACATTAATGAGACTAAATCTCTCCAGAATAAAGAAGTTACACAGAGAAGTGCTTTACAAGTTCTTACTTGTGTATGTGATGTAGTACTCAGACTATATGAAACTATAAAACCTACAGTCAATAAAAAATCAGTGGGAGAAAAATTGCTCAATCTACTCTCATTTATAAAGCAAAAATGAACTCTATTTTTGAGAGAATTTGGCAGGTTAATTAAGAAGCCTGTCAGTGATTATGCTAAGAATACTGTCTCATTTTAAATTTAGCTTGATGTTACTTGACATATAGATGTAACTAATGTTTGTGTGATAAGTTTAAAATCATGTATGTGAGAACTTTGCTCTATACTTTGCAGGTGATTTCCACCCAAAAGTTGAGTGTGAGCTCATAAATAAAAAATGGATGTATAAATTGAAGGAATTCCATAGGATGTATTTGAAAAACATGGGAAAGTTGTTTAAATACTTATTTTCCTTAATTGTAAAATAAAAATTGTATGATCTTCATGAAGAGAAAATGAGTAAAAAAAATGTAAATGCTTACCTTTGCCCCTAGAATACAATAGTTACTAAAAAAAATTGGTAGTTTTTATCTCTATTTCTTCGGGACACAAATTAAAGCCAGTTCATTTTCATCTAAAACATATTTATCTTGTTCCAATTGATTTATATCATACATTGTGCTCCAAATATGAAAAAAATATTACTCTTTGAATTTCTTAGAATATTTGATTGATGGAATCCAAAAATCAAAGTATAAGACAGTGGGTTGGCATTTTATAACAGCAAACTAACCAAGGTTTTTTGCATAGTTACATGTTATAACATTTTTGAATGATTAAATAATATCATTATAAAAGATGGGACCTCAGCAAAATGTGTGTAAACTTTGTTTCATTTTTAAATAGAATAAAATAATGATTATTTTGCACTCATGTTGTTCTTGCCATTATTAGAGAAACATCATTATTCTAATAGATAAAGGAAATTATAAAAATATTATGTGGGTAGCCTTCATTCATTCCTATTATAATTAATTCAGTTAAATATGTTTCCTACAAAGGAGTTTAATGGTCAAAGATGAGGGTCAGTTATTATTAGCACACAATTACACTACAGAGACTATAAAATTGCTGAAATATTTTAAGTCTCAGGACATGAATACCATTTAAAAATGAGGACAGAAAAAATGAGATGGCCTTGTTATCAGCCCTGTGAAAGACTTCAAATGATGTTCAAAATATGGCATGCTGAATCAAGTGGTTTCAAAGGTACTTTTGCGTGTAAGAAAAATCCTCACTGTATAGACAAGTTGAGAAATCAATATTATAAACATCTGAAACTCAGGGGAAAAATGGTTGAAAGGTTTTCAATTCACATTTACCAGAAAATACTGAAGTTAACCAACACTACCTCAGAACTATTTAAAAATACATTCACATCTTGCTACTTATAACACATCTTGATTGAAGGACCCCTAACTTTGGTCTGATGAACAACAGGTCAGATGAAGAATAACTGGAAAAAATATATACATATATATTTTTGTTTTAGTTCCTGAAGAATCAGTTGGATGATTAAAACAATGAGATCAAACTTACATTAGTTTGGCAGTTACATTTTAGGCTACTTGAAAAACTGCTAAGTCACTCAATAATCTGATATTCTGAGTGTCCTGAATCTAGAGTTTATTTTAGAAAATTAATAGAAACATGTCTGAATTTGTAAAATCTGATAACCCAACCACCAGAACTTTGCAGTTGGAAGTCCACATTTCAGAATTTTTTAGTTCTCAGAACAATAAATGCCAAATGAAGAAAGACAGCGACCGTGTATTCAAAAATGTCAGTGCTGCAACTAAAATCAAACACTTAATGCCAGAAAGTGCAATTAGTTGGTATTGTCCATTAGAAGCCATGTGCCCTCTAACAATGTTTCTGAGTTCATCTGAACCCACATGGGAAGTTTGAGCTACAATCTCCTAATAGTTTGTTTTTCTCCTACCAACAGATTTTATGTGGAAGATGCTTTACTATTTCAGTTATCTAAACACTAAACAAGATGAGACACATTGAAAAGCAATACCATGAAATTTTAATTCCAATAAGTTTGAAAAATTGGCACGGCAATAAGTCAATTTTATACTTCTTCTCTAAAGGAAAAAAAAAATCCACTTCCCAGAGAGAGAGGTATAGAAATGTTGTTCATCATAATTAAGGCTGTGTAACTAGAAATGTGTAGTATAAACATACTTAGTAAATATGGCAACAAAGTAGGTTGGGCACCTGGGTCTCATCCGGATTTTCCCAGAACTGGTCCTAGTACACAGGTAAACACAGGTGTAGATGTTTCAGACTTACAGTATGCTATTCTAAAATTATACACTAAATCATCTTGTAATGGCCACTTTAATTAACAGCTGCACGAGCTTCAAAAATTAACTAGAATGCAATAACTGCTGGCAATAGATGAGAAAGTTTGCATATACACACACATGCATGCATGTGTTTAAAGTAAAAATACATACCTGGAGAGAAAACCTTTGTAAGAAATTGTGGTAACAGGGATGTGGAAGCAGATAAACCTCAATGGAATTCAGATTCAGATATTTTTAACAGTAAAAAAAAAAAGTGGGGGAAAAACAGAAAAGCAAAGTAGCAAAGTGGCCCCCTTAACTTTGTTTCCTTACTCAGAGTGGATGCCTGTCTACATTTAAGATGCCTCTTAACTGATAAGAGGAGAATGAGCCTCTACTTTTTTGATGGCCTTCTTCCCATGATTCTCTGCAGTGTAGCAGAGCATCCAACTGCGAGTCGCAGCCTTTCAGGGAGGCTTTGTTCCAAGGTTCTCAGCACTCACGTGTTCTCCACAATTAGCTTTCCACGGAGACCATTGAATACAGGAATGTTTAACAATTTGAAATGCCACCGCGAGGTAGGACTGGCATTTTCCCTACTGAGGCTTCCAACCGACTCCATGACACCTAGTTAACCACGCAGGATGTGATCTAGAAAAATCAAGCGCAGGCTATCATTTTGGTAATGATCACTGCAGATAAGGGCGATAGAAAGTTGGAGAGGATTAGTGTTGAAATTCCACAACAAACGCTGAGAGATGGAAAGAGAACTTAGTGCAACTTTTTGTATGGTAGATGGCATTTAAATAAATAAATACACCTTATGCAAACATTGGCAGGGCGTTGGAGGAAAAAGGCTGAAGAGAAATGTAGGTGAAAATTCCAAAAATATGTTCAAAGAGAATCAGTACCATTTAATAACCCTACTGTCTCCCAGGCCAGTCAGTCTCCTATCATACCCTACTACACAGTGCACACTTCCTTTAGCTAACTCTTAAAAGTTGGCAATTTTAATGGGCTGGTGCTTCCCGGGGCCATTGGCAGGGGCAGGGTGTAGGAGACCACTATGCTAAGAATTTGCATGTTTAAAACTCATATCCCAAGACATTCTAGCCTATGAGTTTTATACTAAATTAAAACTCAAATTCCTGTGTAGCCAGCCCTTATCCTCAGGGTATATGTTCCAAGACCTGCAGTGGATGCCTCAAACCATACCAAACCCTACATATACTATGTTTTTCCTATACATACATGCTTATGATAAAGTTTAATTTATAAAGTAGGCCTAAGAGATTAACAACCATAACTAATAATAAAATAGAACAATTACAACAACATACTGAAATATAAACTATGTGAATATGGTCACTTATTTCAGAGAATCCCTTGCTGAAGTCTTTGTATAGGCTCAGTGCTTACTGATGCAATGCGTTGTTATCAATCAGAACACACTTTCTGTTCACCTATAAATGTAATGCCTTTTTCATATCAACCAAGCACTTATCACACACTGTGGCCAGAACTTGTGTAGTTTGAGGTGGATCCGCAACATTGATGCACATTTCTTTTTACCTCTATACAATTTTACAGAAAATTCATCTTTAACATAGATCTTAGCAACCGTGGCATATGTTGATTTTTTTTCTTCCTTTATAAAGACACAAACTTTCACCTTTTCCCTTTAAAGGAAGCCCTTCACAACTTCTCTTTGGCATACCTGAATCATCAGCATCCCTATCCCTATTCTATATATATACATATACAATTATATATGTGTATATATATATATATATATATATATATATACACATATATAATTGATTTTTTTACAGAGAGGAAGGGAGAGGGATAGAGTTAGAAACATCGATGAGAGAGAGACATCAATCAGCCACCTCCTGCACGCCCCCTACAGGGGATGTTCCCGCAACCAGGATACATGCCCTTACTGGAATCGAAGCTGGGACCTTTCAGTCAACAGGCCCATGCTCTCTCCTCTGAGCCAAACCGGTTTCAGCCCTATCCCTATTCATGTGCTTTGGGGCCATTATTAAGTAAATTAAGGATTACTTGAACACAAGCACTGCAATACCATGACAGTCAATCTGACCATTGAGATGGCTTCTATGTGACTAATGGGTGTGGCTCGAGTACAGTGTGGAGATGTGCAACAAAGGGATTATTCACAGCTCAGGACACAGCTTTATGGCATGAGATTTTATCACAATACTTAGAACAGTGTCCAATTTAAAACTTATGAATTGCATATCTGGAATTCCCATTTGCTATTTTCAGACCATGCTTGACCACGGGTAGCTGGAACCATGGAAAGTGAAACAACAGATAAGGGAGACTACTGTAAATTAAAGAACAAGCTCATTGTTCACCCTTGAAATCCTCTTCAGTTACATCTGACAGGACTTCGGGGTGTCTCAGATGTGTTCAGACATAATGCTCTAATGTTCTGAGGCATCCTTCTGTCTTCTACTACTGACAAGCCTGCCTCAGGATGATATCCCATCACTTTTCCTTAGGGCAAGGGATGGCGCTTCCAATGCCACCAACAGGTATGGAGCCAAATAACAGCATTTCTTACATCATCTTTGAACTGCGGTCACTCTGTCTTCCACCCAGAACTTTATGGGGGAGAACTTTGTCCCTTATATACCAGAGAAGTACTGCTTATGACCCTCAAGGCTAATAAACCTCCTTGAAAAACTAGTTCCTTTGGCTTCAACCAGCAGCCTCTTTCTCATGGTGCCCAGCAATAGTCCCAGAGGAAGGTCAGGAAATTGACAGCTTGCAGCCTTCTCCAGGTGTTGCTTGCGCACCACGCTCTATCTCGGGGAACCTTCAGTCCCCTGCAAGTCTACTGAAAAAAACAATTAATGAATCCACAATCCCACTGTCTCATTAAACATACCCAGCTATGTTAGAATTCACTTAGCTCATTGGAATCCTGAATTTCTATATTTCACTAAAGTAAATCAGTGATTAGTAGCATAGTCCTTTGGGATTTTCACTCATTATGCAGTCAAATGCCTTTGATTCCCTCCATGACTTTCCTCAGCTTTTATTTTTATTTCTCTATCACTTACTAACATTAATTTTTCTTTTGGCTTAATGTGTCCCCCCTGTGTCCCCCCATTCCAAAGCTAAAAGCTCATCACCCCTCACCTTACTGGAAACATAGTATGTTTCCTGTTAAAACAGTATGCTAGTCACTATTTGTTTATTTATTTTAAAATATTTTTATTGATTTCAAGAGGAAAGGAGGAGGATATATATATATATATCCACAATGAGAGGAAATTATTGATCGCCTGCCTTCTGCATACCCCACACTGGCGATTGAGCCACAACCCAGGCAGGTGCTCTGACCATCTAACTGTGATCCCTTGGTTCAACCACTGAGCATTCTATCTGGGCTGGTAGTAATTTTTGACTCAACAAAATAGTCATTGGCTCATAAAAAAAAATTCCACTGAAAAGTAACAATCTGCTTTGTAGTCATCCCTTTATCAATGAGGGGTCCTGTGGCCTTTGAAAAGTTACCAAACTTAACCCCTGATTTGATTCAATAAAATACTAATTGTGAAAGGCATTAAGTTGTGATGTCATAGAAAATTGTGAGTGATACTCCAGAAAAGTCTTTTGAAAGATGTTATAAAATCTGTGATAATACCTTAAATAATTTTAATTTTAATAATTTAAATTAAGTGAATTTAAATGGAAGATATCTCAACCCACCAACTGGTTTCATCACAAAAGATGGTTTGACTTTGGGTGAGGGACACACGGTGTGACATACAGATGTTGTATCATAGCAAAGTATATCTGAAACCTATATAATCCTATTAATCAATATCACCCCAATAAGTTTAATAAAAAACTAACTTATTGTTTTGAAAATTAGTTTTAATTTTCCTTTTTCTAAGTATGTCAACGTTTGTTTGTGAACAGATAAATCTTATGAACCCCGTAGACCATAATAAAAAACAAAACATTTGCAATACGATGATATTGAAACCTGCTGTTCTCATTCCCAGTTTTTCTTATTAGTGCAAATGTTCAACTGTTTAGCAGCTCAGATAACTTAATCAATGAAGCCCTTATTTTTGGCATTCTCACATTCCAAATTAATATTACATTATATTTTTGGGGGAAAAGCCCCCCACCAGTACCATCTGTGAATTGAATGGTGTCATTACATCAAAGTACTGCAATTAGAACAATAGGGTAAAATTAATGCCAATGTTAAGTACAGATGTGCCAAATATGATGGGTAGTTGATACACAATTCAAATTGACAACCACGTGCAATGTGGAAAGTGTCCAGGCATAACCCAAGATCCAGTTGGCCAATGGCTGTCATGATTGCCTCACAGAGAACATATTTAAAAGAGATTTATTTGGCAGTAATAAAAAGTTAGTTTCCAAAGACTGTGGTCTCTCCTAGGTTATTCATGCAAAGCTTTTATTATCTCAGGGTAAAAATGAGCCCAAAGAAGATCATCCAAAATGGGACATAACATTCCATAACCACAGAACAAAATTCTCATTTTGTTCACTTCAGGAATACAACATTTGGTATTTGCATTACATGGTTGGAAGGTCATATGGCATTATTAATGTAATGGTGCTGCTCTTTCATTGTTGTAGCTGTAACAAGCTATTAGATTTAGCATGCATTGGGGATTTCTTAGTATATAGGTTAACAGAATAATATATTTTATTATTTAGTTTCACTATTTGAAAACATATGATCATGGGCTAGTGTTTCTTTTAGTTAGGGTCTTCTAATGATTGGTATGAATGTAAATGCTGAAAATATGATTTTACTCAGGCAATCATTAGCAGTTTAATCTTTGTCATTTCATGTTAATTTCATTTTAGGTCAAAATATGGTTTAAGGTGTGAAATATCGATGTGTGGTGGCAGCTCTCTATCGGCCCTTAACTAAAAATGAAATGATAAATGGATTTTTTGTGTGTGTTAAAATAAGTTTGATACTACACCCAGAAATTTTTAGCAACAATTTTAAAATAAACAATGTTTTTGTGAATAGGCACAATTAACCTAGAAGACTCAGCACCAGTCCTTATTTAATCAAATACATTTCCAAAATTAGACAATATTTATATGGCAAAGATATCAGTTGTTAGGTCAACAATTACATTGAGATATCATCTGATGTGTTTCTGTTAATGAAGACTATCTTCAACAGAGGTCATGATGATATTTTTCTATAAAAAAAAAAAGCCCCAAAACAGTCACATATCCAGGTTCTTTTCTGAAATGCCACATTCCTGAATTATTTTATTTCATTATTGCTTAATTTTTTAGTCTTCATCAGAGTTTAGAATAGAAAAGGGAGCATAAAATAATGTAAACATAGGACATCACATGGCATAAATTCTCATCTCTTTTCATCACGAATTGTTACTAATCCCCAAATTTTCCAAAAGTCACTTTACAAGTAATAGTAGAGTATATTATGATCTATAGCTTTTAATATTTTCCCTATCAAATTGTATTATGTAAATATAGAAATACATATGTATATACTAATTGTTGCTGCTATAGATGCAACAATGTTGACTAGAACTGCTCTCACCTTAATGATTATCACTCTATAAGAGATTTCAAATAACTACAGCAGAGCAAAAGTAAAACAAATTATATAAAAGGAGTCTAAAGGCTTTGATGTGGGAGAAGTCAGAATCCAATGCCTAGTAGAGGGGACATTTTTGGCAGAGTAGATGGAGAACTCCAGGTAGAGTAAACAGAATGAGGAAACCTAGAAACAATGTTAGGAATCAAGACACATTTGTCCATTCAATAAAGTAAGAGATGAGGGCAGCTCGGACTAGAATGACTGAGGTGAGAATCCGACTCAGAAAACACTAAGACCTAAGAATTCATTGATTATTAGGAAGTCAGGTATGAAAAAAGAGAAAGAGTGAAGGTTAATTTTGACTACAAGTAATTTAATGGGGTTGAATTACAGGGAACAAATATTTTGATGGAAAGAAAAAAAATCAGAAATACTATTTGTTTCAGTTGTGTAGGTGCTTGAATACTTTGACTAACCTCTTTTAGCTTAAACCCAAAAGGAGACTCACAGTTCAGGTTACTGGGGAAGACTAGAAATGACTTAAGGACACCCGGCCAGAGTAGTTTATTGGTTGAGCATCATCCTATGAACCAGGAGGTCACAGGTTCAATTTCTGGTCAGGGCATATGTCTGGGATGCAGGCTGGATCCCCAGTGTGGAGGGTGCAGGAGGCAGACAATCAATGATTCTCTCTCATCACTGATGTTTCTGTCTCTCTCCTGCTCTCAAATTGATAAAAATATATTTTAAAAACAATAATAAAATGTGGTGGTTGTAAATTGTTGCTTTAAAAAAAAATAAATGACCTTAAGGACAGGGACACAAGCAATGTAAGGAATCTATTCTTCTCCATCTTCTCCCTTTGACACTCTTGGGCTTAACTGAACAGTTTGTCAATATGGCAGAAAGCTTCGAGCTTACAGCCTGGCATTATTGTGATCAAGGAGAAAAGAACTAACTTTCCTCAGATTCTATTTTAAAAATTCAGAAAAGGACACTGAGTGGTCACATGATTATACTTGGACAATTTAATATAAACCACTGTGAATTATATCTTTATCACTCTGGTCAACAGGCAGCCTACATCCCTCTCCAGAAGCACCTACTTTGAATGAACAGGCATTTTTCAGAAAAAGGGAATGGAGAGAGGGGCAGGCAAAATGTTAATCATTAAATGAAACTTAAGTCTGAAATATCTTATATCCTATCAAATGAAGATAGAATATGCTAATTGACTATCACACCCTCACAAAGATGGTGGTGCCCACAGCTAATAAGGAGGGAATATGTTAATTGACTGCCATGCCCTCAAAGATGGCAGCACCCACAGCCACAAAATGGAGGCTCCCAGTCCCCTCAGCCCCATGCGCCTGCCTCCAGAGTTCCCCCAGTCCCCTCAGCTCCCAGCTGCCCAGGGCTGCACCAAGGTGCAGGCAAACCTTGGATGGTGGCTGCCAAGCAGCTCAGAGCTGGCCTGAGGCACAGACAAGCCTCAGATGACAGCTGCCCAGCCACCCAGGGCCACCTGAAGCTCAGGTAACCAGGGCCGGCCAAGGCTTGCTCTGCCAGCAGTGGCAGCAGCAGAAGTGTGATGGAGGCATCACCTTCCTCTGATTTCCAGGTCACCTTCCATGCCTGAAGACTTCTGGACTGTGAGAGGAGACAGGTTGGGCTGAAGGATCCCTCTCCAGTACATTAATTTTCCTGCACCAGGCTTCTAGTAGATAAATAAGTATATAATGTATGTATACATTAAATATAAATATATTATGTCCTTTTATATTATATGTATGATATGAAAAGTATATATATAAAGTATAATTAAGTCTAAAATATAAATAAATATATAATATATTAATATATCACATAGATATATGTAGCCTAAACAAAGTATATATGTATAAAAATATATATGCCCATTACTACCTTTCCCCTTCCCTGTTTTGGCAGATTGCATTTTCACTAATTTACTTGAAGAAATTGCTCTAGAAATTCTTTTTTTTCTCTCCTATATCATCAATTCTCCACTCTCTATGGGATCTTTGTCATCAGCGCACATATATATTACTTATTCTTCCATCTTAAAAATGAAAACTTTCTCTTGATCCCATACTACTCATCACCTCCCCTTTAGAATGAAATTTCTTAAAAATAATTATCTTTACTCTGACTTCAATTTCTCTGATTTTATTCTCTCTGAAGCTCACTTGCACTCAGGCTTTTGTCCTCCACCATGTCACCAATAACACATGAATCCATTTCACCAGTGACCTCATACTGGCAAATTCAGTGACCAATTCTTAGACCCCATCTTATTTGACTTATCAGAAATACTCACTATGTCTGATCTCTCTCTCTTCTTCTTCCACTTCTTGCTTTTTTCATGGCTTATTCTATTTTGTTATAATCTTCCTTCAGTTTTATTTGATAGGTCCTGCTTCTCATTGATTATTTACTGTTGTGGAGTCCAATGGCTCCAATTCTGGTCCTCTTCCTCTTGTCTACTATCTATAATCTCAAGTCTCATGACTAACTTCACTGCTGATAACCTAACATTAATATGTTGAGCTGTTCTCTCTTATCTGAATTCCAGACCCATCTTTCACACTTCCTACTCAACGCCTCTAGATAGATGTACAGAATATCTTAAATTAATATGGATATTTAAATTCCTTAATCTTCCGTCCCCAAATTTACTAACCCACTGTTTGTAGGCTCAATTGTGTCCCTTTTTCCAATTCATATGTGAAAGATCTAACCTCCAGTACCTCAGAGCATGATTGTATTTGGAGACAGGGTCTTTAAAGAGGAAAGTGAGGTAAAATGAGGTCATATCCAATATCCAACTGGATTGCTTATAAAACCAGGAGATTAAGATGACACAGGGAGATACCAGACATGCACATGCAAAGAGGAAAGACTATGTAAACACACAGAACGCAGCCATCTGCAAGCCAAGCAGAGAAGCCTCAGAAGAAAAACCACTAACATCCTCATATCAGAACTATGAGAAAATACATTTCTGATGTTTAATTTCTGTGATACTTTGTTATGGCAGCCCTAACAAACTAATACACCACAGTCTTCCCTAAGTCAATTGAAAACACATTATTTTGCCCATGCCAAAAACTGAAGTTTTCCTGGACTCTTTTATTTTCTTCTTCCCACATTCTATGTTTTATCCATCTAGAGTTCCTGTTGTCTCTAAATTTAAAATAGAATCTGACTACTTTTAACGTTTTTTTTTATTTTTTAATTACAGTCTGCATACAATATTATTTTGTATGTATACAATATATTTTGTATTAGTTTCAGGTGTACTGCATAGGGGTTATACAATCACATACTTTACAAACTGTTCTCCGAGATATTTCCAGTACCCACCTGGCACCATATATAGTTATTACAATATTAGAGGCCCAGTGCATAAAATTCGTGCACATGGGAGGTTTGTCCCTCAGCCCAGCCTGCACCCTCCCCAATCTGGGATCCCACAGGGATCAGGCCTAAACTGGCAGTCAGACATCCCTCTCACAATCTGAAACTGCTGGCTCCCAACCACTCACCTGCCAGCCTAATCATCCCCTAACCACTCCCCTGCCAACCTGATTGATGCCTGTTACCCTGCCAGCCTCATTCCCCCAACTGCCCTCTCCTGACAGCCATCTTGTGGTAGCTATCTTTGACCACATAGGACATAGGGGAGGCCATCTTGTGTGAGGGTGCAAGGGTCAATTTGCATATTTCCTTCTTTATTATATAGTATTACTAATTATATTCCATCTGCTGGTTTTTCATACCCATGACTATTTTGTAACTGCCAACCTGTACTTCTCAGTATCCCAATCTCCCTGCCCTCTGGCATCCACCAGTCTAATCTCTACATCTGTGAGGAACCTGACTACTTCTCACCAGCTCTTATTATGCCACTTTTGTCTAGATGTCCATTATCCCTTGCCCTGATTACTGCAGTGGCCTGTTAAGTGGTTATCCCACTTTTATCCTTGTTCCCACACAGTCAATTCTTCACACTGTTCTTCACACCTCAGCTGGACAGATGCTTTAAAAAGTAAGTCAAAATATGTCAATTATCTACTCAAAATCCTGCATTAGCTCCCCATTTCACTCAAAGTAAAAATCAAAATCCTTACATTTGCTTTCAAGTTCCTAGAATATCTCTGGCCACCACCCATGACATTCTTGACCTCATTTTCTGCTACTTTCTCTTTAACTTGCTCTGAGCCAACTATGTGGTCATCTTGGCTAGTCCATGAACTCTTTAGGCTGTCCCAGCCTTAGGGCTTTGCACAAACTCTTGCACCTGCCAAAATGTTTTTCCTTCAAAATATTTTATACTCCCTCATTTCCTTTAAGTTTTTGCTAAAATGCACCCCAATGAGATCCCCTAGCCTACATTATTCAGAATAAATCTTCTTTCTATAACCTGTACTGCCAACCCTTCTTAGGTTGTTACACCTTTCCTTCTGAGGTACTAAATAAATGAAGTTGATATATTTTTTACTTATACTAGTAATATTTTGAATTTATTTTTGTATTCAGCCTCTAGAACACTGAAGCTCCACAAAGGTAGTAATTTTTCATCTGTTTTGTTCAGTGATATACCAATTGCCTTAAACCTGACCCATAGTAAGTGATCAATACATCTTTGTGGAGCAAATAAATGAATTGAATATAGAACATAAACAGATGTTAATAAAACAACACCCAGCTTGGGAAATAAAATATTATTAAAACTTTAAAGCTATCCATGCACTCCTCACACTTCCCTTTCCTCTCCACTTCTGGAATTAAATACAAGCAGACTTTGTCATTCCTTTGAACATCGTCATGGTTATAGTTCACAGGTACGTATGCCTGGATTAAAGCACATTCTTTAGTTTGCATGTATTTTAAATTAAAAACATGTTTCTCTACTTGCTTTTTTTTTAACATTATGTTTGTAAGATTCATCCATGTTGATAATGGTGCTGTAGTTTACTCATTTCTAATGCTGTAGTTTTCTATTAAATATTAAAAATATTCTAGACAATTGGCTTACTTTCATATTTGTACATGTGTCCTAGAGCATGTATGTAATCGAGCGTTTTTCTAGACTATATGAGCAATGGCATTGGCTGGCCCAAGATTTCCCTCTGAGCTCATTTTGCCACAATATTGATCCTACCATGTCAATGAGGGTACAGCATGGAGAGATTTGGCTTTTCCTGAGATCCAAGTTCAGTTTCCTTGCCTTATATGGGCCAAAGGCCCTGGAATTTTATTTCTTGATATAAAAAAATGAATCCATCTCTGTTTTCAATTCTGTTTCCTATTGGGTTTTAATTCTCTTTTAATTTTGACCTTGGGAGGATTGAGTTTACTTTAAGCCCAGAAATGTATTATCAGTGCAGTTTGTTGATTCTTATCTAGAATTTCTAGATAAGAATTTAAACAGATAAGATTTTAAACAGAGTGCTATTTATTTATTTTTAATATTTTATTGATTTGAGAGAGAAAGGGAGAGGAAAGGAGGAAGGGATAGAAATATCAACTATGAGAGAGAAACATTGATCAGCTGCCTCCTGTATGCCCCATACTGGGAGATCTAGCCTGCAATCTAGGAATGTGCTCTGAGTGGGAATGGAACCATAACTTGTTGGTTCATAGGTTGATACTCAGCCACTGAGCCACACTGGCCAAGCTAAGCAGAATGCAATTTAAACAGAATACCTTGTCTGCCATATTACAAGAAGCAACAGCAAGTTATAACTTTTATATTTAATTTTTAAAAACTGTCACATATTGCTGGCTTTGTGTTATTTAGAATAGAGTAGATGTTATATAAGAACAATTGTTATTTCTAATATTAATATAACAATAGCAGCTGACACTGAGGAGCTATTGATAATGAAAGGTGCTTCATTTATACATCTAGTAGTATACTGTATTAAAATTATCAGATCACCTGGGACAAAGTTGAACATTTGAATATAAAGTGTTATAAGAAATGAACAGTTTTGTTTAAAGATAAAATTAGGTTCATGCTTCACACCATACACAAAAATAAATTTTGAATGCACAGGTGATCTAAATATAAAAATTAAAACCATACAAGTAGAAAAAGTAAGTGAATTCCTTTTGAGCTTGATGAGAAATGGTTTTCTAACTATGACTGGAATTAAATATTGATACATTTAAATATCCAAAAATAATTTTTGATGAAAAAATTTACTATAGGCAAATTCAAAAGACAAATGACAAAATGGGAGAAAATATTTGCAATGTCACAAATGAAAGGCTAATATTCTTAATATATAAAGAACTATTTAAAAGTTGAGATAAGAAAACAGAAAAATAACAAGAAATTAAAAAAAATATCTCTAAACAAATGGAAAGGTTTTCAACTTTACTCACAATAAGACAAATGAAAATTAAAACTAATTAAAATACCATTTTGGTAAAAAATAAAAAGTTTGACCAGACACCTTGCTGTTGAAGCTGTGGAGAAATAGTCACTCTCCCATATTAATGGTGGAAATGGAAAGTGATACAATGTCTATGAAATGGAATTTGGTAATAGCTAATTATATCACAACTGCACTTACTTTTGCCCAGCAAACCCTAGGATTTCACCCTAAAGATATATCTCCATTAATAAGAAAAAATTATGCAAGGTATTCATTATAACATTTCAGTACATTGCATTACTTATAATTGCAAAATTTCAGAAATAACCTTGTTTAGGGAAAATCTAACTTCTCTATGTTTCTCCTTTACCCGTGTTTACAGCTCTTCTGATACCAGGTTTGTGGGGGGGGTTCCTCACACCAAGCAGTTCTGAAATCATTTGTTGTGAAACATGGGAATCAGGAAATGAATAAATACATTCATATTGTTAGCAACGAGGGTTCTCACTGTGGGTAAAGGGAGATACCAAACACGAAATGGGGGATGCAAAGAAGAGTTTTGTGGTATATATCTTCATTCTGGCCATTGAAAGATCCTGGTAACAATTACATCCCTGTAGCAATGAGCTCATTTTGCACCCATATCTTGGTTTCTGAATACCCTTCCTCACTAGGAGAACAAGGGAACCTTGAAAAAATGACTGTTTACAGGGCTAAGTAAAAGGAAGAATAAGTTGTGCTTGAAACACATTGTTGTACCAGGAAACAAAAAAGATTCAGAAATTAAAAGGGAGCTTATTAAAAAGATGTAAGAACTGCCGAAACTGGTTTAGCTCAGTGGATAGAACGTTGGCCTGTGGACTGAAAGGTCCCAGGTTCGATTCTGGTCAAGGGCATGTACCTTGGTTTTGGCCACATCCCCAATTAGGGGTGTGCAGGAGGCAGCTGATGGATGTCTCTCTCTCTCATCAATGTTTCTAACTCTCTACCCCTCTCCCTTCCTCTCTGTAAAAAATCAATAAAATATATTTTTTTAAAAAAGATGTAAGAACCTAGATAATTTTGTTAACAAATATTATCCCAATAAATTCAATTTAAAAATAAATAGATGTCAATAAAAAAATAGACACAAGAGCCTGCTTAATGCAACTCCCTTCCACTGGCCAAATATGAGTCAGTTTGAATAGCAAGATGAATAAAGTCAGTAATGGTTACAAACTTCTAAAAAGTCTAATAAAGACAAGAAAGAGGGGCAAAGATAGCTCAGAAAGATTTTCTTTATAATGGAATGCCAACCAATACTTATTAAAGGCATCTTAGAGTTAAAAAATTACCACTTACAACCACAGAATAATAGCGTCAGGGAGGAATCACGAATGCCCCCTTACTCAATGGGGGAATCGTTTTAGGTAAGTCAGTGTTTTCAGACAGCCTCAAGTATCCGTCCACTATCATGTACAGCGTATGAATTACAAAGGGAAATGAATGCATCTTTTGGTAGAAAAATTTTATGGATGCCATCTTTCGCCAAGTTACCAAAGGAAATATAGAAAATAATGAGACATGGTGACATACTGGGACTCCTGAGGTAATGTCTTGAGAAACGTGTGTCTCATGGAGACTTTCTCCCCAAATGCTCTAAATGTAATCATGAGCAAATAGACAAACTCAAGTTGTGTAATACTTTTATAAAGTGTCCCTGTTTATGGCATTTTATAAATGTCATAAAGAAAAGGAGAGGAATTAATGTGCATGAAAGAATAACTGCAGAATGTGGCCATTCAGAGATGTCTTAGATCACATGATTACTTTGGCCCCATATAGAGTTGACTTCAAATGCACTCAGCTCTTCAGAAGCTATAATAAATAAAACTAATGCCTGGTAATAGCACCCAGGGAGTTGACATAGGAATACTCCTTTGTTCTTTTTCTTCTCTTTTCATCTCTCTCTCACTATGCTGGAGCAATTGCAGTGCTAATGTCACCCAAATAAATAAATGACTAAATAATAAAATGTTAAGCAAAGTTCAAATTCAGATCCTGATGTTACTTCCATGCTATATACTTTAGTTTTCTTATCTATAAAATGGGATAATAATAGTGTTTTATCTTTCAAAGGTTATAAGGTTAAATTAATTAAAATATTTAATAAATACAATTAGAGGCATACATTTTCAATTTCATAGCTGTAATCAAATAATAAAATATTATCCCAATAAATTAAATTGAATGAATAAAATAATTTATTGTCCAAACCAGAATACTTCTGAAGGTAAAAGAGAGCAACATGAATAATTATGCTAGGATAAGAGGTATAAAAGGGGCTCTTCTAGGAAAGCCAGGTTGTATGATATATTTAGTCAAGGTTTCCCCAAAAAATAGGACCAGTAGGACATAAGGAGGTCAGGAAGTACCAAAAGACAGTTTGCTATTTATAATCTGGAGAACTAGGAAAGTTGGTGGTGTAACCCAGCCTAAGTCCAAAGCCCTAAGAACTAGAACTGGGGGACGGGTTTGGGGGGACATAGAATAAAACTCTAAGTCAAAGGACTGAGAACCAGGAGCACCATTTCTGAAGGCAGGAAGAAATGGATGCCCCAACTCAAGCAAAGAGCAAATTTGCCCTTCCTTTTCCTTTTTGTTATATTAGGCCTCTAATAGATTTGGATGGTGTCCACCCACACTGTTGAGGGTGATTTTTACTCAGTATACTGATTTGAAATGCTCATCTATTCAGAAAAAACCCTTATAGACATGATCTAAGATTATGTTTTACCAGCTACCTGGCATCTCTTAGCCCAGTCAAGTTGACATATAAAATTAACCATCACATATGGGGCAAGCCCAGCTATTATTATTATGCCCCTCAAAGTAATTATTATGTCTATCTAATAAGAGTTCATTACATTTATGGCACTGAATAAAAATTCTGTCATGACTTTACTTAATCCTATTAAATAAAATACATTTAGGGAAATGTTTGTTATTCCTACAATTTGAATAGGGAACCAAATTGACTTTCCACAATCAACACCTTGAGAAGGTTAAACTGGGATTGAAAGAGGCTCATTTCAAGATCCATACTCTTAGTGAACATTATATATTTGTCCCTTCCATATCAATACATAATCTCTCAGCACACTGGTATATGAAGTAGATGAAGGCTTCCAGACTCCAGCCCATTATACATTTCTTTTTTTAATGCCTTTTAAAAATTTATTTTAGAGACAGAGATGAAGGGAGAGAGAGAGAGAGAAACATTGATGACAAAGAATCTTCTATCAGCTGCTTGCTCCTGAATGCCCCCTACTGGGGATTGAGCCCAAAACCTAGTCATGTGCCTTGACCAGGAATCGAACCTGTGACCTCTTGGGGCATGGTACCACACCCAGCCGAGCCATACCAGCTTGGGCTGTTATCTATTTCTAATCTTAATATGTGTGTTAGTGTATAGGACAAGCAGTGTTTGTCTTACATGTTTGACTCCTGCTTCATCCATCCAGAGTAGCCCTATATGTAATGGTCTTTGATTTAGCACAGAGTTATACATTACAGTTTTTACAAGAAAGAAAATAGAAACAATGATAAGAAGGCAGCATCCTATCTAGTAAAGAGGGAATATGCTAATTATCCCTCACACCATTGCAAAGATGGTGGCGCCCACAACCAATAAGGAGGGAATATGCTAATTGTCAAATCCTTAAAGATGGCGGCACCCACAGCCACAAAATGGTGGTGCCCAGTCCCCTCAACCCTGCTGGAGTGGCAAGTGTGTGGCAAGGCACGCCTGCCTCTGGAGTCCACCAGTCCCCTCAGCCCCTCAGCTGCCCAGGCCCAGCTCAAGGCATAGGCAAGCCTCAGATAGTAGCTGTCCAGCCACCCAGGGCTGCCTAAGGCTCAGGTAACCGGCAGCGACAGTAGCAGAGGTGTGATGGAGTGTCACCTTTCCCTGATCGCCAGGTCGCCTCCAGCCCCTGAGGACTCCCGGACTGTGAGAGAGGGCAGGCCGGGCTGAGGGAATTTTCATGCACCGGTCTCTAGTAATAACATAATGGCACTGTGTCTGACAGCTCAGGTGAAAATCCCCATTCCATTACTTTACTGTCCATCTGATCTTGAGCTTGACACCATTTCAGAACCTAAGTGCATTATTCAGAGTGGAGGTAATAAAGGGAAGATGGCAAGCTTGAGGAGGGCCAGGTTCATGATATAAAACTGTAACCAATCAAACCTCCATCGCCTCTGAGTATGTCTACTTACTGGAGCAACCTGCAAGCCACTGCAGCAGTCCCAGGAGTTATCCCTCCCCCCTCAGAAGGGTGAGGTCTTCTGTAAGGGAATGCCTTGTTTGTATCATTGTTCCCTCACTTTCTCCTTTCTTCGCCAATCTATTTTTAAAACCTACTTTGAAAAGTCCATATTTACTTCTGCACCCTATTTGTTCCCATCATATCTCTCATACTATGCTATGCATGCCTCCACTATGAGTATTACATCAAATTCTGAAATAATGGGTGATTTAACTAATATCCTATAATGCAATACCCATTAGTGCAATACAAAGTAATATTATGAGATTTTATTAGCTCATAGTAGTAAACACAGATTGCATTAAAAGCTGCTCCTATTTTATTTTCGAAATGCCTGGATATGATAGACTAATATAAAATACCCAATTATGCTGCTCTGAAACTGTAAAGTTGAGTTTCCTGCTGAGCAGGTTATGTTAAATCTTTTCCTTTTATTTTATTCTTATGAAGGATAAGGAAATGGTGGCTACAGGGGTTTCTCTTTGTTCACCGTCCCCACTGCATAGAAAACAGTTTAAGAGTACTTCCCAGGAAACTGTTCCTGACCTCCTGCCCCTAGCTTTCCACCAGACACTAGTAACCACATCAAATGCCACTTCTTAGCATTAAAAATTAGATATTATCTAGCATTAGCCTCTATGTAGCACAAGGTAAAGGGGTTTTTTGGCAGATAGCCAGGTAGCTAGCTCCACGCTGACCAAACAGCGAAGCCTCACTGGAGAGTCCTGCTTATGCTTCTAAAGTTCCTCTCATCCTCATTGTAGGAAAACCTGTCCAAAGAGGAGCTGAACATTTCCACTTTCAGTGTTCATTTTTAATTTTTTTTACCACCCCCTACAAGTATACCAGCTCTTTCATTTAACAAAGCCATTATCACACCAAGGTGAAGGCTCCGTAGGAAAAAAAATCTCATTCAAAATAATAATGCCATATCGATGGTTTTCTATGCTAATAATTTTGAGGATGAGAATAGAGTGACACCAAATGACCATTTCTAAAGTCTACTAGTCAACATGCTTTTGATCTAGTAAGCCATAAGAAAAAGATCACGTGCTGGTATAAGAATAAAATTTGGTAAGTATTAACTAGAATACTGCAACTTTTACTTTGTGAGTAAAGTATTTAAGTAAATAGGGGATGAACTGATTAAAAAATGTGCTTGCTTAAACAATCATAAATATCTCAGTGCTATTCATAGATTACAGATCACAGAAAAATGCTTTAAAACAATGGAAGGCTACTTCTCCAGCATAACCACACAGAATTATTTTTTATCAGACACATTAATTCATCAACACAGTGGAAAGGAATCATCCGCTGGTAACACACAAGCCATACACAAAATTCTCCAGTAAGCATCCCCAGTTAGCATGTCCACTTGCTGTGCTAACTGATAACCCTTTGAACTACTGTCTCATCTTTCTTTTAGCCTATAAATTTCGCAGAGAAACTCTTATAATTATGGCCCCTACTTACTTACCGTGCAATTTCTTCTCAGTCCATTGGAATCCAAATTTTACCCTGAGCTTTTCTAAAAATGTTCTCCTTAAGTTTATTGATGGCCATCTACTACAGGTGAATTTTTGGGGGTTCTGATGAGGTTAAGAGAAAGGAGGAAGAGTAGAGCAGGGTTTCTCTGGTCAATGGTTCATGCTTGTGCCAGACTTCCTAGGTACTATGGCCTGGGGACTCTCCCTCTAATCTCTTTCAGGTGCAGGAAATGCTAGTTAGACATCCAACCAGGTGAGGAAAATGGATGAGAAGGAGCTTGTTGGAGCTACATTCGAACCTAGAGACTCTCAGGGAGAACACCACAAAGCAAAAAGCTTTTTATATAGTTTTCATTAATCAGAGTTACCAAAGAACAAATCATTACTGATTTCTGATGCTTCTTAAAGTTCCATTATTTCCCCAGTTTTCCTTCCAAAAATTGGCTGCATGACCTCGCTCTGTCTTTTAATGTTTAAATGTAATACTTCTCTTTGCCTTCATCTTCATTAGCCACCCTCCATCTTTAAAGATTGTTGATGAACTCCATGTCCTCTATGAATTCCTTTCTGTTTTGTTCTGCTTTTGCTGGTACAGCAAACTTATTTCTCTTCTTCCTCCTTTTTGCATATCTTCCTCCTCTTCATATTGTGATTTTACAGTTTATTTTGATTCTTTATTGGAAAAGCATAACTCTCAGTCTGAGTACAATAAGAAAACCATTTCTCACAAATTCTCAGGCACTTCTTATATCACATGATCAATTATCTCTCTTGTAAAGCAGCCACACATTTAATTTTAATATTTCATATTGTTTAAACTATACAGAATAAAGGCAATCCAAAATAGGAGGCAGGCTATTAAACAATTCAATGTGCAAGCTCTTTTACATCCAAATAGAATGAATTGTACCATATTTTTACAATAAACTTGAGGATATATATTAGCATAGCCCCACTTTCCCTAAAA
Organism: Lasiurus cinereus; assembly: GCA_011751065.1. NCBI lineage: Eukaryota > Metazoa > Chordata > Mammalia > Chiroptera > Vespertilionidae > Lasiurus > Lasiurus cinereus. The sequence goes on from JAAGEH010000311.1 coordinate 22,856,831, forward strand.
TAGGAGTTAGCAGTGAAATGTAGGAAACCTACATATTTTTTAAAGAGAATAAAGAGGCGTGTAAACAAATAATCATTGATATGTATATTGCTGATTTAATTATGTGAAAGTTCTGATGCTTTTATAATGACATCCTCAGTGGCAATCATTAGGTAGCTCTTGGTGTGATTAATACATAGACTATCAGGCTTCTAGAAAGTGCCTTTGATCCAATGTGGTCTTTCTTGTGTTCTTATGAACTTCAATTTTATGTTTAAATTATAACTATTTCTCTCTGAAATTCCATCTGTGCATGAATAATCGGAACACTTTTCCCTTATCTACATATTTCACCATTATTTTAGATTATAAAAAAATCTTGTACATGTGTTTCGTTAAATCTAAGAAAGAGGATCTATGCAACACTTGACTAAGGATTTACATGCTTCTAAAAAACAGCTGAGTTGAAATGTGCTGATCTTCCTACTCAGTAATCATGACTTCCCATACACCAATATTTCAATAGCTAATAACCTGGCATGCTCATTTCACTGGCGGTGTAAATGACAAGCTTTCATTTTGTTGCAGATGATCACACTGCCAAAAACAGTGTTTCATTTTATGGAAACATACCTGTGTGAGTGGAATGCTTTTGATTCTACCGCCAGTGCAATGGGACAGCTAGCACCCAGTCATGCAATTTATTAAAACATGGTCATTCCTAATCCTGAAATCTTACATGTATAGGCTTCTTAACAACATACAAGGTAAACCCGTTTCTTTGCTGGAATTTTGCCCACATTGAACAATTTTTTTTAAGGTAGAGTGCTTGATGAAGGCCCTGGAGTCTTTAATGGCAAAAGTGAAGCCAAAGTTGCATCTCTATGGGGAAAAGCTAGAGTTTTCAACTGTGAGCCATAGACAATGGCATTATGCATTCCTTTCTTGTTTCTCTGCAACATTTTTCTTTGAAATGTTCACTTGCTGGTATCTTAATTAAAGGCATTCTTTCTCAGAGCAGAGGTTGTTATAAATGAATCAGAGCAGCATAAACTTGTCAAAATATTTAGAAATCTGGATAACATAAATAAAAGTTGTATGGAGGACTATTTTATTACATGAGCAAATGCCAAACCATGTCACATGAAGATATTATGATAAAAAAACAAGCAAAATAAAGACCTAATGTGTTAAAAAATTCTGTAACTGATGTTCTGATTCCAGAAGAGAAAAATGCTATACCAGACTCAAAAAGACAATATGACTGTAGTGGGCAGTTAAGACAGGCATGAGCCGAGTAAGAAGGATAGTCCATCACAAAGGGTCACCAGGACGGAGAGCCCCAGATGCCTAGCAGTGGGCAAAACTGTAAATCCTGGCATTACTACTCTGGAAGATAGCATCTAGGCTTCAGCTGGGTTTCAGCTCCAGGTCCAGAGAAGCAGTAAAATCAGAGAGTGACCCCATGGCAGACATTAAGTTCATCTGCATTGACTAAAGACTCCCCTGATGCTGATCAATCAGTGAAACCACGAGGGGGCACACCTGGAAAGCTGATGAATATTCTGTTGAGATCCTCCCCTGAGACTTCCAGATAAAAGCACTAAGGATGGAGGACCCAGAATGACTGTCTCTATGTAGCAAGCCCGTGCCTTTAACCGTCCCCTTTCTTCCCCAGGGTGCCTGTACCCCAACCCCCCCAGTGCCTCAGATCTTTCCCTCTCAAGGCACCTTTTCCTTGTTCTTTGTATCTTGTTTTCTCCTGAGCACTAAGGGCCCTACTTCTGCTGTAACTTATTTCCTGAACCCATTTCTTCTACAGCTCACTATTCCACTTCTTTGATTTTTCTAAACAAACTTACTCTTGTCATTTGAGTCTTGGTTCTGAATTTTTCTTTTAACCAGAACTCAAGCACCCAGATAGATGAATGGAGGCCTAACACCTCATGCCCTTTTCTGCCACTAACATTCTCATGGGAACTGATAAGACAAAAAAAGTGTTTAGGTAATCTATGGAAAGTTGTAACCAGGACATTCTCTGACTGACACGATGGCTAGTCTGGGAGTTGAACATGGTAGAGATTTCATAACTGACATAGACTTAATCTTTTCCCTGTTGGACATGACTTGTCTGTTTCCAGCCCTGAGCTCTGTCAATCAAGGTGCAAAATAAGGGAGAAAATATTTTGCATGTAAGCTGTCCCTTCATGTAGGCCATGACATGAACCCTTCTATCTCAATGTTCATAAAGGAATCACATGCCAACTCCTCAAAATATGTAGAGCATCAGCCAAAGATATTAACTCTTGATTTGCTTTATTTTAAATTTATTCTATAATTCTTTCACTTGAAAACTTTACTCCTTTGATTGGCCCCTATCTAATACTATTCTGCCCAATAATATAATCAATATCTGCACCTGCTTATCATTTTAAATCTCTTTATTCACATCAAACAAAACAATCAAGCAAACAAAAAAACAAAGACTTTAGAGCTCATAAAGACAATCCTACAAAATTCTGGATCCCTGTATCTCATCTTAGGCAGATAAACCAGGTATAAATAGTCCAAAGTGAGTTGGCAAATGTGAATCTTGAATCTTAAAAACAAAGAGGTGCATCATTTTGCCTCTGAGGTTGTTGTCAGCTATATTTTCCAATTACTCTCACAGTTGCAGAGTTGAGAATCAAGACAAAAATCCTGATCTTTTAACCCACCTGTATTGCCTTAATCTTACCTTTCTACAAGAGATTAAAAATTAATTTCCCCTTAAGATTCAGACATTTTTAGTCCTGCCATCTGGAAAGGACACTTTCAAAGTGGAATCATAAAGCTAACAGGTCTGCTTTCAGTTAAGATTATAATGTCAACCTCTGAACTCTCTCTAAAACACAGAACATATTCCTTGAAATTATGATCCGACTTCCTCATAAAATCAACATTTATACTTTGAAATACATATCCTACATCCTAACCTGATATCCACACATGTACAGGGAATTATAAAATTTTCAAGCAGCCAATATCTGATCTAAAGATTTTAAAATATTTATGGACTTTTTAAAGCCAAGTAAAGACGTAATGAATAATATACTGAAACACTTTGTGGACATTAATTTTGACACTAGGCCTAGAGGTATAACACTTGTGTGTCTCTAGCCAATGTCATTCAATCCCACACCCCAAGGAAACCACAACCCTGATTTTCTTTTTACCAATCTCATGGATTTTATTTCTTTTATTTCATATCTATATTTAAATCAGCATAAAATTATTTTGCATGATTTAAATTTTTATGTAAATGGTCTGGCAATGCAAACAACCAATAGCAGATTTAGTCCCTTAAGTTTTCTACTGGTATATATTTTCCAATGTTTAATTTCCACAATATATTTAACCATTCTACCATTTGATAGATTTGCATTGTTTTCAAATTTTTGCTATTTCACACAGTACATTCTTCTACATGCCTCCTGGTGCTCATTTATAAGAGTTTCTCTAGAGTATAAAACAACAGTGAAATTGCTGTGCCATCCTTAACCTGCATTTACATTGAATTTTCTAGTGAGTACTGTCATCAAGATGGTGACATAGATTCTTCCTGACTTTACCACACTCGCAAGAAGATTAACTAACTACTCAAAAGTAAGACATCACTGAGAGAATTCTTTTCCAAAATGATTTCTCTTGGTGAATGTTAATCTCTGCTTCAACACCACACTAACTTAATTACTATTACTTCAACATAATTGTTGCTCTGTAAAATAAAAGTTTCCATCTTGTTCTCAATGAGTTCCACCAAAAAGATTGTTGAGATGTTGATGGGATTGCATTGACTCTATATCCTCATTTACGTTTCTAAATGTTATACAGCAAAATTTAGAAATTTCTTCATAGACATTATTCTGGTTATCTCTTATTGATGTAATGCATCATCCCCAAATTCATCAACTTTAAAACAACACAAACATTGCATTACCTTTTATGGTTTCCGTTTCCAGGGTTTTTGAAAGAGAAGGACTTATCTGGACAGTCCTGGCCCAACCTCTCTCAGTGTGGTTGAAGGAGATGAAGACTGAGGCTGGAAAATGTGGGGACCATAAGGAGGGAGGATATGAGCAGCTGGGAGATACACATTACCCTTCTTGTAGTCTCAAGGTCTTTGCCAGGGACTCTTCACAAGGGATAAATGGAACACCTCACAGTAAGTAACTCAGACCTAATAGCCAACATTGTAAGTAATAGGAAGCAGAAGTGCCAGTTTCTTTAACACCTGTGTCTGGAGACTGGCACAGCATCATTCCACTAGATTATATCGGTCAAACAGTCACAAAACCCAGATTCAGGGGGAGGGGCATATACCTCCCCTTGCAATGAGAGATTATCAAAGAATTTTAGGACAATGTTTGTAAATTGTACAACTGTTGTTAGATTGATTGTGAGGAAGGCTTTATTTTTAAATGCTATTGCAAACTATTGCAAATGATGTGTTTTTTTTTAAAAAAAAGATTATATTTACTAGTGGTTGGCTGCTGAAGTATAGAATTAGATATTTAAAATGTATATCCAACAACATGGGTAAGGTTTTAATGAATTCCCATAATGATTCTTTTGGATTTCTAAGTATAAACTCATATCATCTCTATATAATGACAGTTTTATTTCTATTTTTCACATCTGGTTTCTTTTATTTACTGTTCTTACCTTACAGCACTGCCTAGACCTCTAATACAATGTTAATAGAATTGAGAAAAGCAAGAACTCTTGTCCTGAGTTCAAAAGAATGATTTCACCTTTTTTCAATGAACTGTGATGATTTCTATATGTTATTTGTAGATATTCTTTTGCAGGTTAAAGAATTCCTTTCTATTTTTAGTTTGCTCAGATTTAAGAAATACTAAAGAATAGATGTTGAATTATATCTAATTTTTTTCTATATCTCTTGAGATAATCTTATAACTTTTTTTCCTTTAATCTGATAAATTTATTATGTGAAACCAATGCTACATTTCCCTAAAATAGCTAGTGTGGTCCTGATATATCATCTTTTTTGTACATCACTATATTATTTTGTTAATATTTTAGCATTTTTGATCTATAATCATATACTAATTAAGACCACGTTTTTTCTTTCTTACATAATCATTGGATATTTTTCAAGGTTGTGTTAGACTCCTCAAATGAGATAAGGATTATACTCTTTTTCTTAACTTTAGGGTACTTTATACTATAGATTACAATAATTTGTTCCACAATTATTTAGTAGAATTTATCCTAGCAAAAAATCTAGACCTGGTATTTTTCTTTTTGGGGAGGGTGGCATATTTTATTTTGATTCATTTATAAGACTATTCAGTTTTTTCTAATTTTACTGAAATACTTTGGGTAAGTTATTTTTCTTTATTTCCTCCTGGCCCTTTTTTGTTCTGCTTGAGGCTAAAAACCCCAAATAAACTAAAATAAAATTTATTAATGCCTCATAAATAATGATTAATCTTTTAAATGTTTCAAATCATATTAAGCTTTCTTTTATTTACTGATTAAATTTAGAGATGGATAGGAAGGGAGAGAAAGAGAGGAGCAGGAGAAAAAGAGAGAGAGAGATTGATTTGTTGTTCCATTATTTATGCATTCCTTGGTTGATTCTTGTATGTTCCCTGACCCAGGATTGAACCCCCAGCCTTGGACTATCAGATCAATGCCTAACTGAACTACCCAGCTAGGGCCTGAATAATATTTTAGTTCTAAAATAAAAGTGATTTCAGAAAAAAAACTCTCCTATGCATTATCACTCAGTTCATTTTTAATCTTATCCAAAGTGAAACAAACATGAAGCATTTAAGAGGTTGCAGCTCCTCTCATTCCAGTATCAAGAGCTTCAACTTATTAGGAAAGGATAATCTTGGGTTAAAAAAAGATAGCCTGAATTTAGGCAAATGTGAAAGCATAAGGACACCTCTAGCTCAATAAATCTCAGAACTATCTAAGATTTTTTTTTTTCTAACCACACACTATATGACTTTACTCACATCCTGGGAGATTACAATGCCCTCCCTTTGGTTGAAAACCACTCTGGAATGATCCATCATTTTTATAGGCATTTTTTTATTTTTCTTGTTTTATTGATATAAAAAAGAGGATAAGATAAATTATTGTAAGCTGTTAATGCTACCTCAGAACTGGTGTCCTAATTCTATTGATTAAATCAGAGCCGGTAGACTTATTGGCATGATTCATTCTATTCCAATTTAACCAGAAGAAACTGTAGATGCCTGGCAACATAATGTGGTGATCTCCTCTCTAATATTCCTAATTATTACTGAGCCAGCCTGGTCCACCAATGGAATACTTCATGATGGACTCAGTTCTATTGTTCTAATGAATTAACTTATAGAATTCTATTGGAATGCACTTTCATAAAGCTTTTTTGCCCCTTGGCCTATCCTATCTAATAAAAGAGTAGTATGCAAATTGACCACACCTCTGCTACACCTACAAGCCAAGCCCACCAGCCAATCAGGAGTGAGTATGCAAATTAACCCAACCAAGATGGCTACAGCCACAGAGCAAGGAGAAGGCTTGGGTTTCCCTGACAATAGAGGAAGCCAAGCTTCCTGTCCGCTCTGACCTCCACTCAAGGCTACAAAGTTTTAATTATAGAAGATAAATAAATCCCAGATACCAGGGCCTCTGCTTGGGCGCCAGGGGGCATGGCCAACCTGCAAACCACCATAAGCCCCTTACTCAGGCCACCCCACACTCCAAGGGAACCCCCACCCTGATCTGGGACACCCTGGCCCTCACCCATGCACCAGGCCTCTATCCTATCTAATCAAAGAGTAATATGCAAGTTAATCATTACTCCAACACAAATGGCCTCTCCCATGTGGATACAAGATGGCCACCACAAGATAGCCAGCAAGGGAGGGCAGTTGGGAGGGACCAGGCCTGCAAGGGAGGGCAGTTGTGGGTGATCAGGCCAGCAGGGGAGGGGAATTGAAAGGGACTAGGTCTGCAAGGGAGGGCCGTGGGGGGCAATCAAGCCTGCAGGGGAGGGCAGTTAAGGGTGACCAGGCTGGCAGAGGAAGGAAGTTGTGGGAGACTGAGCCTGCAGGGAAGGGCAGTGAAGGGTGACCAGGACTGCCAGGGACAGCAGTTATGGGAGACCAGGCCTACAGGAGAGGGCAATTAGGGGTGACCCAGGCCTGCCGGAAAAGACCATTAGGTATGATCAGGCCTGCAGGGAGGGCAGTTAGGGGCAATCAGACTGGCAGGGAAGTAGTTAGGCATCAATCAGGCTGGCAGGGGAGTGGTTAGAGGGTGATCAGGCTGGCAGGCAGAAGTGGTTAGGGGCAATCAAAAAGGCATGCAGGTGAGCAGTGGGGAGCCAGCAGTCCTGGATTGTGAGAAGGATGTCCGACTGCCTGTTTAGGCGCCATCCTACCAAGATCAGGCCTAAAAGGGACAGTCGGCCTCAAGGGGACCCAGATTGGAGATGGTTCAGGCTGGGCTGAGGGACACACACACCTATGCATGAATTTCATGCACCTGGCCTCTAGCTTCCATTATAATCTATTTTCCATACCCAAACCAAGAATTGTCTCTAGAGTTCTAAATTCCTTTGGCACATTTTGTATATTAGTATTCCAAATCCTTCACCATCTTTATTGCTCTCCTCTGAATGTACTTCAGTTTTTCTGTTCATATAATCACTGCAGTAAAAATAAGTCTTCTCCCTAGAATACTGTCCCCTTTCCACCTTGAAAAATTTAAGATACAGTTCTTTATTTAATTTTTCCTCCCTCCCTTTTCTCTCTTCTTCTCATCCTTCTTCCTTTCCTACCTCTCACAATAATCATTAAGAACTATTGTGCCAGGATGGAGACATAACACAAGTTCCTATCATTAAATGCTTACAATTGAGAGAGAATCAAAGATGGCGGCATAGGTAAACACCTACACTACTGCCTCGCACAACAATTTCAAAACTACAACTAAAAGACAGAACAGACATTATCCACAACCACAGAAAAGCTGGCAGAGTGGAAATTCTACAACTAGAAGGAAAGAGAGGGGCTCACAGAGACCCAGAGGAGCTGCAAAATGCTGAGGTACAGAGATGTGCATGTGGAGAAAGCAGGTGCCAGAGAACCTGGCTGGCTTTCTTTGGCGGGAGGGAGATGGAGACTCTCAACGGCATTGAACCCCTTATCCCATGACACTAAATCCCAGATCCAGCCGAAACTCATACTGGCGGAGTTTGGACTGTGAAAAGGGAAAAGTGCATGGAATTTTAGGGGAGTCGCAAAAGATCAGAAGTCTGATGACACGCATGGCACTGCACACAGAGGACATATTGCTGGTTGTGCCGCTGGCTCTCACGAGTAAGTGGGAGACAGAACCTCCCTACTGCACCACTTCTAACTTCACTAAACCCCAGTTTCAGGCAAAACCCTGGGGACCCAGACTCACATGGTACTGGAGCACAGGGGAGCCGGAAAGGCAGCAGTCTAGAGGCACTGCAAGAATGCACACACAAGGGACTGCTCCAGCAATTACCCAGTCACGTGAGACTCGGGGCCGTGGAGGGCGGGGCCAACTGGAAGGCAAGGCGGTCCCTTAAGCCCTGAGACTCCACCCATCCCAAGCTCATTAGAGAGGCTTCTGCAGTTTTGCAAGTCTGGTATCATAAGTCTGAATCCAACACAGAAGTTCTCCCGGCATAGTGAAAATGCCGAGACAAGGGAAGAGACCACAAACAAAAGAAATGGAGGAAAACAAACGACTGGATATAGAGTTCAAAACCACGCTTATAAAGTTTTTCAAGAATCTCCTAGAAAAGATGGATAAATTTAGCGAGACCCAAGAGGAGATGAAAAAGAACCAACTAGAGATGCAAAAGAACCAACTAAAAATTAAACATACACTGACTGAATTAAAAAATATTGTACAGAGACCTAACAGCAGACTAGGGGGAGGCAAGAATGAAGTCAAAAATTTGAAATATAAAGAATCAGAAAACACTCAACTGGAAAAGCAAGAAGAGAAAAGAATACAAAAATGTGAAGATAATGTAAGGAGCCTCTGGGACAGCTTCAAGCGTACCAACATCAGAATTATGGGGGTGCCAGAAGAAGTGAGAGAGCAAGATACTGAAAACCTACTTAAAGAAATAATGACTGAAAACTTCCCACATCTGGTAAAAGAAATAGACTTACAAGTCCAGAAAGCAAACAGAACCCCATATAAAAGGAATCCAAAGAAGACTACACCGAGACACATCATAATTAAAATACCAAGAGCAAAAGACAAAGAGAGAATATTAAAAGCAGCAAGAGAAAAACAGTTCATTACCTACAAGGGAGCACCCATACGACTGTCAGCTGATTTCTCAACAGATACGATGCAGGCCAGTCAGGAGTGGCAAGAAATTTTCAACGTGATGAATAGCAAGAACATACAACCAAGAATACTCTATCCAGCAAAGCTAACATTCAGAATTGAAGGGCAGATAAAGAGCTTTACAGATAAGAAAAAGCTAAAGGAGTTCATCAACTCCAAACCAGTACTATATGAAATGCTGAAAGGTACTCTTTTAGAAGAGGAAAAAGAAAAAGGTAAAAGATAAAAAATTATGAACAACAAATACATATCTATCAACAAGTGAATCTGAAAATTAGGGGAATTGAAGATTTGATCAACAGAATAAACTTGTGAATATAATAGAATCAGGAGCACAGAAAGGGAATGGACTGATAATTCTCAGGGGGAAAGGGGTAAGGGGTGTACAGGGAGAGACTGGACAAAAATCGTACACCCATGGATGAGGTCAACGGGAGGGAGGGAAGGGTAGAGGAAAGGGTGAGAGCTGTGTGGAGGGGAACTATGGAGGGGAAAAAAGAGAAACAAATGTAATAATCGGAATAATAAAGATTTTAAAAAAAGAAAAAGAAAAAAAGATGCTTACAATTTAGGATCATGTGATTGATAACCACACACAAGCAAGTAATTGAATATTGTAGCAGTTATTTAAGTGCTATGGAAAAAACTAAAGTTGACAACCAATGGTTGTTGGCACCAATTTAACACCAATAGGAATCCCCAATTTGGGGTGCAGTGAGGAAGAAAACTTTATTCAGTGCATGACAGCTCAATTGTGATACAGCATGGCCATGAAAACAGCATGACTGTGAGGTGGCCCTGGTCCCAAACCCCTCACAGGCTAGACCACTCTGCTCTGTTCCTTTATGGTCTGTTCTGCTCTGTGTGCCTGTGGTCCTGCCTCACTGGTTAGCTTCACTCTGTTCTGGAGATCTTCAGTGTTTCATTTCAGTCAGGAAGACACAGTCTTCATTCTTCAGTGAAAAGGGAAGTATGTTCTGCAAGCCATAGGGAGCTGGCTTATAGGGACAGAAGTCCCCACTCCTGGCCTTATCTCTACTCTCATGCAAATGAGGACTCCAAGTGTCCTGATTGGTCAGAATAGATCTGTTCTGATTGTCCAGAGCTGTACACCTCTGATGGAATGGGGAAAGTCCCAGTCCTATTGGTTGAAATAGGATTCCAGAAATTCTTTTATAAGGGCTGGCTCAAATGGTAGAAACACAGTGCAGGCAGGAAGTTCAATGCAGTGGCAAGCAGTTACAAGCACAGGTTTCATTGTGAAGTGCAGTTTGTATAACAGGTTCTTTTGCAGAAACAGCTACTAAGCTCTGCTTCTTTAAAAAATTCATTTGAGTCCAGTTAGCCACCAGGAACCCTTCTTAGTTCGTGTCTTCCCCATCCCACATATTAGAAAGGAATCCTTTTCCTTCTTTACTGAACATACTTCTACTTTTTCTTGGAGTTTTAACTTAGACATCATCAGCTATTAATACATGTTAGGTTGGTTCCAAGTAATGAACAAACAATGGTTACAAAATAGGTGTGGTCCTGGTGATTTAAATTTAATGGAGGCAATGGAACTGAAAAAAAAAATCCCAAATAGATATACAATTTCAAACTGCAAGATCTGGCCTCAGGGAAAGATAAAGAGGGCCAGAATCTGACATGCACATGGCAGTCTAGAAAAGTTACGTGAAGATGATCTCTTTAGTGGAATTTCTTCCTTGACCCCGCAAAGGCTAGTTGGGTACTCTCCTTCATACATCTGTAACACACAGTGAATTTAATCATAGCCTTATACTGGTTTTTAAATTGCCTGTTTATTTGACAACTAGAGAAAATGTCTTATTATTGTATTGCAAGAATTATCACAGGTCCTATTCCATATTTGGTGGGCACCCAATGTTTGTTGAGACATGCATCTAATGAATGAAGTACTCTAACATAACAAGAATAAAATTAATATTTCTAAAATGAATGGTTGAACACCATATTTCATGTGTGGGTTAGAGGATCATGTAGAGTGAAATTCATTTACATAAATTGATCCTCTAACAGTAATGTAACCTGAGATTATACTAGCTTTTCTTAGTGGGCATGTCACACTATAATGATAAACATCATACCATCCTGTAGTACTACCAGAATTTGTAGTAACTTATATATTTATGAATCTATTGTATTCATGTACCTATGAATAACCTTGTCTTCCGGTTTTAAAGCATAACTTGGGTTATAGGACATACTGAACATCACTTAAAATTTTTAGATTTTTTTTGTTTTTCATGTCAAGTTTTATATTGTTTGAAAAATGTATGTTTAATTTGCTTCTTCATTTGGATAATGCTAATGGACTATTATTGACTAGTGTCTCTGGTTCAGTTCATCACACACTGGGCAGTATTTAAATATGCTCCTTACATGCCAGCTGAAATTGGTAGTGGTTTGAAGGCAGAGAGCCAAATTTGTCCAAAGGATAATGGCTAAATATATTTTGTTTTGTTTTCTGAATTTTAATGAGTGAATGAAAGACTTATTCATTATTTATCTATTTTTGAATTTTATCAAATAGTTCTAGTGGTAATTACCCTATCTCTATATTTATAGAAAAGTGGAAGATTATCAAGATAATAGCCTGATTCCATATTTATGAAGTATCTGTTAAAATTATAAATATAGATACATGGGACTTTGTGATTAATGCCAAGGAAAGACACTTATAGGTTAAAGATGGGAGGAGAAACTACAACTAGCTAGCTAACACCTTTGGTGAAATTAGTATTCTGCATTTGAGTTCCATGTGTAAAAAAAATCATTATTCTTCTTTAAAATGCAGTTTCTTTTAAAGGGAAATGTTCACTTATTAGTAAATCAGATAAAAGGAAAAAATGCATTAGGTACTTCATTATATTCTACATTGCAGATCAAATACATTGAACCAAATTTTATTTTCTTTTAGTATAAAAAACACTAAGCTGTGGGTAAAGATATCAGTGATTTCATATGCCTACGCTATATCAATATTTCTGAAAACTCATATTGATATTTCTTTTTTAAAGAGAACCACCAAGAAAGTCCTATTTTTATAGAAAGAATTGAAAATTAAAAAGGAAATGAAGACAAAGTTATTTTAAAGGAACGATTTCAAAATAGGTAATATAAAATAATAAGTTTCTAAAATATCTAAATTTTCTGCATTAGCAATAAAATTGTATAAAATTACTACTTCAAATATATACATATTTGCAAAGTAAAAAATAAGAGCTTTGCAAAATCATCTATTTACATTTAAAAATCATCTAGTTAACTCAAGAGTCTCTCAACTCCATTTTTTTTCTAAGTATACATACTATGTATGTGTGAGTGTGCGTACTGTTTTCTTCCATTGATTAAAAGTAGACTGAATTGTTATTATTTGTCTTGTTCATAATAATTATCCTAACAGGTGTAAGGTGGTATCTCATTGTAGTTTTGATTTGCATTTCCCTAATAGCTAGTGAAACTGAGCATCTTTTCATATATCTGTCATTTGTACATCTTTTTGTGGGAAGTGTCTGTTCAAGTTCTCTACCCAAATTTTAATTAGATTGTCTGTTTGTTTGGTGCTGAGTTGTAGGAGTTCTTTATAATTTTTGGATATTAATCTTTGTAGAACCTGTTGTTTGAAAATATCTTCTCCCATTAATTTGTTTGCATTTTTGTTTTGTTGGCAGTTTCTTTTGCTGAGTAGAAACTTTTTTTTTTACTTTGAAAGAGTCCTATTCATTTATGTTTTCTTTTACTTCTCTTGCCGTGGCATCAAATTCATAAAATCCTCTCTGAAACCAAGGTCCATATGTGTAATACCTATGTTTTTTATGTGTAATTTCTTGTTTCAGGTCTTATATTTAGGTCTGATTCAAGTATTGGAGAGGTTGTGAAGAAAAAGCAACACTCATTTACTCCTGGTGGGAATTTAAACTGGAATGTCCACTGTGAAAAACAGTACGGAGCCTCTTTTAAATATTAATATTAGAGTTACCATCTAACCCAACATCCCTGTTTTGGGTGTCTGCCTGAAATTTTTGAAAACATTTATTGGCAAAGATATATACACCCCTATGTTCAGTGCAGCATTATTCAAGGTAGCCAAGACATGGAAACAACTGAAGAATATTTCACTAGATGACTGGATAAAGACAAGGTGGTACATATATATATCAGTGGAATACTACTCAGCCATAAGATGAAATACTGCCATTGTAACCATATGGTTGGATCTTGAGAGTATCATGCTAAGCAAATAAGTCAGACAGGAAAAGTTAAGAACCGTATGGTTTCACCCACCTGTGGGATATAAAACTGAAAGCAGCAAGTAAACAAGCAATAAAAAACTGATAGACACAGGCAACAGTATGATAGTTACCAGAGGGTAGGGGTTGGAGGGCTAGTAAAGGATAAAGGGGGTAAAATGGTGACGGAAGAAGATGTGACTGGTTGGTGGGCACACAAACAAAATAGAAGTGATGTATCATAGAATTCTACACTTGAAACCTGTATAATCTTATTAACCAATTTCACCCCAATACTTTTAATTTTTAAAATGACCTAATTGGATAAAATTGAAAAAAAATAGACTGAGTTAGAAGTGAATTGTTTTTCTCCCTCAAATTAATGACATTACATTTCACTTAAACTCCTATCTAACGTTTCTGCACAGGCTTTGTGAACAAGACAGGTTGGGCTTTCATCAAATTCAATGGCTTGAATGCCTGACCATAAATTTCTATATTTAAAGATCATTATGTGAAGGCATGTTATCTTTTGCTCATCAAAAGAGCAAGGACCACTGAATCGCTACAATTTGACATCTAAATACAGGACTTCAATAATTCAACAAAAAGAAATAAGTTGAGAAGAATAAATCTTTACTATTCAGTAAATTTTGAACAGTTCAACCAAATTCTTATAGGATAAATACCAGTAACTATAAATCCCTAAACATTAAGGTCTTAGTAGAAAAACCCTTAATTTAGAGTGTCCTGAGCAGTGCACTGGGATTCAGAGTGTCCTGCTGGGATTCTGGTTTAGGCCCTTTTCCTTTATTGGTTTTGTTTATCTTCAAACTCTGATCTGTTTCTGTGTCCTGTGATATGCACATATTAAGCTAGTAATGAATCTGTGTCAGGCTGATATTTTAGTTTAAAAGGTGAATATAATAAAAGCTTTATTTTAAAATATTAAGTGTGCTCACTGCTATGAGATGTGCTGTTCCCAGATCCTGGCAGATAAACCTGGAGAACATATGCTTGCATATATATTTAGGGATATACATTCAGCCAGCCATCTACCTACCTACCTATCTATATCTCCATCTATCTATCCATCTCATGCATTCACACAGATACTCCCAACCCAGTGATTTTCAAACAGTATGCTGCAGAATTGTTAAAACTTGTAATACCCAGCTATTTGGTCAGGGGCACTGACCTCTTTTCCTTTAGGTTGTCAAATAAAAATTGACAATAGCCAACATAACAACAGCCATCCAATGTGAATGAATCAAAATTATACTTATTTTTTGTCAGCTCAGCAAAAAAATATTTTTTTTTGGTGTGCTGCAGAATTTTAGTAATTAGTTTGTGTACCATGAGATTTAAAAAATGGTTGAAAATTGCTATTCCGATCTAATCTTAAAACACAGGGTTTACTCTAGTATCTTACTTTCAATATTTTTAACACCCTTCCCCAATAATAAGAAACCTGACCCCATTATTATTTACTTTGTTGGTCAGTTCCCTGTAGGTAACCAATCTCCTCGCTCTGCTGCCAGTCCCTGCCCCCACCCCTGCATGTATGCACTCCTCATCCTGTGTCAAAGCCAGGGTGTGTGGACACCCTCCACAACTAACTTGGTTTCTGAAACACCATGCCAGGCCACTCCCAAGCATAGAAATTCTCTTCATCCTGCTTGGTATCCAACCAGCTATGGTAGGCCCCTCCCCACTACCAGCCCCCTTCGCCTCATCTGGGATCCAATATCCCACTCATGACCCCTACATCTCTATTGCCCCATGACATCCACCTTGTTCTGACATACCTAATGGCTTTAGGCTTGACCTGTTCAGGAAGGGAAGGAAACAGGAAAAGATATAATACACAACTTTAAAGTGTAGAGAACTTCTGCCTTGTATTATGTAAATACCTTCCTCATTATTCCAAATTTTATTATTTCTAATGTAAATAGGTCAGATGTGAGCCTGAACAAAGCAATACGGATGCAGGTGATTGTGGAGAAAGACATTTTTTTCCCAGTGTGAACATGGTCACAAAATGGTCTTTGTAAAATATTTGGTGATCAAATACTTGCATATTCCTTCCAATATGGAGGCTGAAGTTGTGTGGTTAAACCTTTCTACTTTATATGAGAAAGGCTCAGTTTATGACCTGAGGGATGCCTAGAAAATTGTCCTCAATTATTCAAAAGTATTCTCTTTTAGGCTGTTTTGTTTGTTTGTTTTTGTCTTTGCCTGTATAGCAGCTAAGCTTAAAACAGGTGTGTTGTTTCAATGGAGTTTTACTACTTAGTTATATGAGTAGAAGACAGTATTTAAGACAGCTCTGTTAGACATAAACTGTCTCCATTACTTGTCTCTATTTATTATTAGCTGTGTGACATTGCATGGCTCAATCTTTCTATGGCTCAAGTTTACTTATCTATTACATAGTGGTAGCACATATCCACCCGTCAGGATTAAATGATATAATACATACAAGTCATTTTTAATGCCTTAAGAGTAAGGAACCAACAATGCTATTCATTATTCATGTTAATATGATAATTTTCACAATTGAAGTATTGATTAGTCAGTTTTTACATTCTAACTAATCAGGAACAAAATATCAAAATGATTTCTCCTTGTTTATCCCCATGAATAACTTCTCTTCTTCATGCCACCTATCACCAAACTAGAGCTGTTCTGGGGTTTTTAAGGAAGGGTGTTATTTGATGTGCATTAGACACAAAAGTTTAGAAATAGTAATGAAGAGCACTACTCACAGTTAGAATAGAAATTCAGAAGAGCATTTAACACTTAGCATTTTGCTATATTCTAGATCTATGATTCACATTGGCTTATGCCCAAGATATTTCAGCTAGATTTACCCAAACAGACATCCAAAAAGAATATCATGAGCTCCCTTCAGACCATAGCAGGTTATGCTGCTTTAAGCATTTCTTGAAATGGAGTTCATGTCAGGCAGGACAGATTCTCGACTCTGAGGTGAAGTAAGTGACTCAAGGAACTGAATTCACATATGTAGACTTGAACGTGGCATATTTCATTTCACAAAGGCTAAAAGCAACTTAAAAACTGCTCAAGATCTCACTGCTTTATTTCACCACATACCCACTCAGTGGGCAAGCTGTAATAGTTCTTTCCTAGAGCAACTTTAAAAAATGTATTTCCATGAAGTATAGAGCAATTTATTACAGGAAAAGAAATCCACTTTTAACACAGAGTCCATCTTATACCCATATGGTTTTCCTTTTCTCTGAGTTTGAGGATTCCACCCACCAGTAATCTTTGAAAAAAGCATAGATATAATTTGTTGCTTACTTTCTTTGATGCATGTGAAAGTTACAGGGTAAATTTAGATCTGTGTTGCCCCCTTGCAGTCTGTAAGAAAATTTGATTGTGAGTCATTCCATTCAAAGCCCAGCATACTCACCTTTGACTTTCAGAAATTCTGGATACTGCTCCTATGCCAGGAGTAATATTGGGGAAATAATATAGATTGCAATTCATGTGATACCCCCTCTCTTCTCAAGTTCCTGATCTTGGTTGACAAGGATAATAATATATTGCAGAATTGAAATAAATACCAGTAATATCACTATTATTATTTAGATAGTATTATTTAGAAACTTTTCTTAAATGATTAAAAACCAATATAGCTAAGCTGGATTTGATCATTGACCAGAAACCAAGAGGTCACCAGTTCCATTTCCGGACAGGGCATATATGCCCAGGTTGCAGACTCAATTCTCAGTAGGGAGTGTGCAGGAGGCAGTCAATTGATCATTCTCTCTCATCATTGATGTTTCCATCTCTCTTCCTCTCCTTTCCTCTCTAAAATAAATAAAAATATTTAGAAAAAACAAATATAGTCTCTACTGTAATAACAAATAATAAAACTGGAAACTCTACTAAACAAAATAAAGGAATGGGTAGCAGTAATTGCATCTGTTAATTATATTTTGAAAAATACTTCAGTAACTTCTATACTGAGGTAATAAAGCATGTTTTCCCAGTCTGCCTGGATTGGAGGGATTTCTGAGGACATTGTGCTTTCAACACCAGGATATGTTAATACTGTAGACGAATCAGGTAGGTGAGAACTAGGCTTGGTTTTGGGGGTGGGGAGATGCTGTCACAAACTCCTTTACCCCAACCATGCACCAACAAAATATAACCTATTGGACATTCCAGAGTCTCTAAGACAGATTTGTTTGCCAGAATGAATAGGCAGGAAGTGTAATTAAAGAAGACCGACAATAGACATCACATTAGCTATAAGTATTATAGTGTCTTAATACACTGCGAGGAATATTGATTAACCACCTTCAATAACCTGAGGGAACTGGTCCACTTTAGAATCCTTGGAGCCTGGGGTACCATCCTCAGACCATCTGCATGGGGATACCATTGCAATGGCTGATTTATCTTGGAGACATTGTGCTTCCTCATACAGTCCCTGTGATTACTACTGACCAGCTGGTCTTCTTGGAAAACATATCCTCTTTTTAGTCATCCTTTGACACCCCTGCCTTTAGTAGAGAAAAACCTTAGGTATTTGCTTTTTTATTCACTCATTCATTCATGCATTCATGTATCTATTTATTTAGTGAGCATATACTATATGTCAGACCGTGTGCAAGGTTCTAAGGATACAATCATGTACTGTCTGACATAGTCTCCACAGTCTTTGAGTTTTTAGTCTAAGGAAGAATACAAACAATAAATGGACTTACCCTAAATGACCAGAGATAACATTACTAGTATCCTGTGAGTATGAATATAATTATATTAGCATGAATGGATCAGATAGATTTTTCCATTGCCTCTGAGATCCACCCTCCATCCTTTTCCATCCTGCTCAGTGCTCCGGATGCTGACCAATGTGGAATAAGTCAACAGTGTCCATGCCCTGTGCCTTCTGCTTTGCCTATGTAAATACTGCCTTTGGAAATAAACCTTCCATGACCTCTTCTATTTGCCTGTGCCATCTGCTTCTTGTTGGGACCCTGACAATTAAAGAAATTAATGCTTTTCTACTTCTGGGCTTCCATTGCCTTCAAGAACACACTCATGACCCATTGGAGATGAGCTTACAATAGAGCAGAAGAGAGGAACCTTAACCACTCACTATTGTAAGGGCTATCCAAGATGGGCACGTGAGTCCCTGACAATATATTATAGGGGACCTTCCAATAATTAGGGAGGTGAGGGAAGATTCTTTTAGTAAAGTAATGGGTGAGCTGAAATGTGTATAAAGAATGTGTGTGTTAGTATGCAGAGAATGGAGAAGTCTTTTCAAGTGGATTGAGCATTGTGTAGAAAGTGTTGGTGGAAAGATCGAGCAAGATGCCCTCATGAAACTCAAAGGCAGCCAGAAGGCAGGCTTACAGAGAGGGTCTGGGAAACATATCATAGGATTAAGCTGGAGAGGTATACAAAATCAAAAGCAGGCAGAATCTAGATCAACTCATTAAGCATCCAAAGTTACAATAAAAGTTTTGTTCTTCCAAAGTTTGCCATAAACAATGAATGGTGGGGACGTGCCCATTTGCATTTTAAATGCTCTCTCTGGCCCTAACTGGTTTGGTTCAGTGGATAGAGCGTTGGCCTACAGACTGAAGGGTCCAAGGTTCAATTCTGATCAAGGGCATGTACCTTGGTTGTGGGCACATCTTCAGTAGGGGGTGTGCTTTAGGCAGCTGATTGATGTTTCTCTCTCATCGATGTTTCCATGTTTCTACCTCTCTATCCCTCTCCCTTCCTCTCTGTAAAAAAATCAATAAAATATATATATTTTTTAAAAAGTTCTCTGTGCCTGCTATACAAAGAACAAGCTTGAATATGGAACCAAGACAAGGCTCTTTTAACATATTTCATGCAGTGATGAAGGCAATTTTTTGTTTTTATTACCTATACAAAGGAACAGTGGATTTGACTTTCTTAAGATCTTTTGTATCATTAAAATACATCCATTTTTGCACCGAGACCCCCAATGAATAAACAATTATTCTGTGTGGCCAAAGCTCCCATCAGTCATGGAAGAAAAGAGACTTGATACCAACAGCCAGGACAGGATATTCAATGCCAGGAGATTATAGAGTCCCAGTGGTTTGGCTCAGTGGATAGAGCATCGGCTTGCAGACTGAAAGGAACAGGGTTCAATTCCAGTCGGGGGCATGTACCTTGCTTGCGGGCACATCTCCACTGTGGGGCATGCAGGAGGCAGCTGATCGATGTCTCTCTCTCATCGATGTTTCTGACTTTCTATCTCTCTCTCTTCCTCTCTGTAAAAAATCAATAAAATATATTAAAAAAATAAAATACATCCATTTTTTAACATCTAGAGACAAAAAGCGGCACATTAACAGAGATTATGGTTTGTATGCCTGGACTTTTTTTTTTTTTCAGTTTGATTTGTATAAATATGACTTTGTGGAATTTTAACTATAATAAAATTTCTAAGACTTAAAAAAAAGAAGCTTGAGGGTTAAAAAATTAATAGGAATTAAATCTATTAGTCTGCTCTAGTCTATCCTTTAGTAGCCTAATATTGAGGTCAGGAAGGAGATGATAATAGTTGGAACTGTGTGGTGCTGGGGTTGGGGGGATGGAGAGATCTTTGCAGACTTGGAGTTTTTTTAGGAAGTAAAATAATCAGGACTTGGTGATGGATTGGTTCTGGGTGGTGAGGGAGAGGAAGGTTTCAGTGCTGACATCTGGGATTGAGAAGCATGCCAAGTATTGAGGGAAGGAACACACAGGAGGGCCACATGGGCACAGGTGGTGATGGGAAGGTGGGAAACTGGAATGGCTCCTTCAGTTTTAGGCAGATTGAGTGTGAGGTGCCTGTTATAATCCAAGTGAAGTTGTCTAGCACGCTGCCAATGACACATTTGTTATACAGTACTTGTGGCCTAGTCCTTAATCAGAGCATGACTCCTTTGAGGACATATTCCATGTTTTTCTCAGTCATGAGGGAGTGATCTAATAACTTTTCAAACAGTTGAAACTGTAGCTGTTGGCGACAAATAGAGTCAGCTTGTTCCAAAGGGAACTGTCAATAATTCTCTTCTGTAAGGATGAGTGACAAACGCGTCCCTCCTCTGGGCTCTCCGTCCTAGCATTAGCTCAATTAATCTCTCACCCAGGATCCCCCAGGAAGAAAACCGCTTGTCACTCCAAAGGTAATGTTCTCTCTTTGTTTCTGAAGCTTACTTGCAACATTCATTAACCCTATAACAGCTTCCCCCAGTGAAATTCCAATAAACTCTAAACTCCTTGTGATTTGGCCTTGCCTGTCCCCTAGGCCTCTGTCCATCTGGTCGCCTTGCTCACTCCTTGTTGCCATACTGACCTATTTTCAACTCCTTTCACAAGCCTGTCCCCGTTTCCAGACCTTCGCACATGCTTTTCCTCCCTCATTTCTAGGCTACTTTCTACCCACCTTTCAGAGCCCAAGGTAAAGGCCACATCCTCAGAGTCGTCCTCCCTGCCCCTCTCCCCATCTAAATGAACTCTTCCATCCACTTCTCATGGTCTCTCTTGTGCTCTTTTTTTCTATCAAAGCACATATTAGAGACAGTAATTGCATATTTATTTGTGTCTCTAGTGTCTCTCTCTCCACCTACATTATAATCTCTGATAACAGAGACTTGTTTAATATGCTTTTTAATAGTAAACCAGAAATTATACCACATTTATTCAACAAATGAATGAATGAATGAATGGATGGATGGAGGATGGATGGATGAATATATGAAGTGCTTTCCTTTTACCAGGCACTAATCTAGACTGAAATATATATGAGATACAACCTCCATGCTTGGTGCCCAATGGGGAAAGCTAAATTCAGTGTGGCATGCACTTTAGAAGATATTTGTCTAAGCTGGTACTGCAGCAGACAGTAGCTACACTGTCTATATTGGAAGAGGCTCCACATAAGGTAACACTTAGTTTGGGTCCTTTTTTTAAATTTCTTTATTGATTAAGGTATTACATATGTGTCCTTATCCTCTCATTATCTTCCAACCTCCCATCCCCTGCCTCATGGCTTCATCACCTGTTGTCTGTGTCAATTGGTTAGGTTTATATGCATGCATTCAAGTCCTTTGGTTGATCTTTCCCCTTCACCCTCATCCTCACTCTCACCTACCTTCCCTCTGTGTTTTGACGGTCTGATTGATGCTTCTCTGTCTCTGGATCTGTAGTTTGGGTCTTTAAAAATAAGCAGGAGATCATGGGGAGTAAAGGGGAGGAAAGCATATAGACAAAGATTACAGTTTGTGCAAAGGCTAAGAGGTGTAAAGGAACTTGATCTTTTTGGGGGAACACTGAACTGCTTGGCCTATCTGAACATAAGATAGATGGGAAGGGATAGGGATATGATTGGTAAAGGTTGAAATAGACTGGGGAGCCCCTGCCACTTTTTGCTTTGAATTTATCCAACAAGGAATGGCAAATCAGTGTAGACTTTTAAGGCAGGGAATGCCATGGTAAGGATTATGTCTTAGTAAGATAACTGGCAGCCAGTGTGTGTGTGGGGGGGGGGGGCGGTGATGCCTGGAGTTAGAGAAGTGGGACAGGTAACAGTGGCCCAAATGGGGGATAATGCTGGCAGTGGCTCTGAAGAAAGACAAAGGAGAATGAATTTTGAAGGATCTCTAAAATTATCCCTTTTTGGGACTCAGAATCTGGGTGAAATATATTCATAAAGTGTTTCCACTTTTATAAAAATAAGCTCAGGAAACTTAGATCTCTTAGAATAATGCACAAGTGAACTATGCATTATACAGAAGTAAGACACACATGCTTTCTTGTGGATGGGGCCAACACTGTCAAAGGAAAGGGCTCTGAGTGGGTCACCTAGGATAAGGTAGCAAAGGGAACAACTTGTGCTGGGCTGGGCCTCAGACCAAAGAATCCTAATCAACCTTTCTCCCCTCACAATATATTCATAAGGGGGAAAAATGATCCACACTTCTGGGCCAGAAAAAGGGGGATTAATATTTCCCTGTCTCTTCTCTTTCATTGTTACTAATGTGTATTTTTGACATAGATTTACAGGAGTTTAATACAAATTGATAGATGCATTTAGATGTAGTCAATTTAAGAAATGCCCGAAGAAGACCAGGATGGAGCAGGAGGAAATATAAATCAAACTGTCATTTATGTTTAGACTGGATGAAATTGGGAACCATGGAGAGAGGGCAGGCCTGAGGAATGTTGACTCATCCAATTGGCCAATCTTAGAGTGAAATGAACACACATGAATTTGTAGAGACTGTTTAGATCAGTGTGTATTGGGTCTATGTGATGTTTCCTAATTGTCTTTCATGTATGCCCTCAGGAAACACCAAAGATGGAAGACATGTCTTCCCAGTCCCAGGAGATGGTGCCTCCAGGGTACTTATGGTTCAACAGCAGCCAGAACAGAATACCAGAAGGGAGAGAGTATGATTAGCTAACCTGTAACTGCTCGCTCAGTGGCTTCTAAGAAAATATCCATATACTTGCCAATGTGTGTGCTTTTTTTCTTTTTTTGCAGTGTAAATTAGTGGGGAAAATATCCAGAGTCATAACAAGTAATTTGAAAAAGTTGAGGGAAGGAGGAGTTATTCAGATGCTTTAAATAGTAATTTGTTGATTTATTTCACTCTCTGGAGAAGAGACATTTCCACGAATAGTTTCCCTTATTTTCAGAAAAGCCTTCATATATACTTCAAGTGTCTCAAGAACCTTATCTTGTGCCCCCAACACAAACACTGTATTAAAAATAGTTTCAAAAGTATTTAGTTAAAGTTGGTAGAACATAATCCTCACCTAACATTTCTCATTTAGTTAAAGTTGGTAGAACATAATCCTCACCTAACATTTCTCATTTCTCTGCTGAAGTTTTAAAAGAAATAGATTCAAAGTAACAGATCAACCCTGTTACTGAGAATCTGACCTCAGCATCATGGCCTGCTGAATAATCTTTACGTGCGCCATATGTCCAGTTCATTCAGCTAATTAATTATTAGCTACTCATTGCTAGCAGTTTCTACACATGATTCTAGTGCCAACTCCCATGAGCTGAATCATTTAACATGAACATCTTAGTCTTCCTCACTCATAAAAAAGGATTTCTATCAGAGTCTTCATATAATAGATGGGCAACTTTTCCTTTTCTTAAAGCCATCTTCCTAGAGCTACACTATTATTGAAAAATTTACAAATTATCTATCACACTAACAATCCAGGGGTGTATACCATACTTTAAAAACAACACCAAAACAACTATTTGTATTCACTATGTAAATTCAGATTTTTTCATAATTTGGGGGAGCCAAGGCTTTCTTATATAGCATCATGATTAGGAACACGGCCTCCAAAATTTACTAGTTCTGTGCTATTGGGCAGATAATAACCTCTCAGTATTGTCCTCATCTAAAAGATGGGTCCTCAAAGTATTGTTATGACAAAAATCATATACCTATGGATAAGGATAGTGGGAGCGAGGTAAGGGCAGAGGATGGAGAGGGAACCAGGTGGTGGGGATCTATTGGGGGGGAAGAGGAACAACTATAATAATCTGAACAATAAAGATTTATTGTTTTAAAAAAAGAATGATTTCCAGATTTCTGACAAGGATAACTGGAAGTAGAGTGCCATCCATTGAAATATGGACTGCAAGGATAAGAGGAGATAGGGAAGGGAGGTTGTGATTAAGACATACTCAATTTGAGCTGCCTGCCAATTCTATCACAAACGAGGATTGTTCCAGGTGGATTTGAAAATAAGCCTAAGAATAAGCCAACAAGCCAGTCAGAGAAAGATAAACATCACATGATCTCACTCATTTGTGGAATATAATGAACATCATAAGCTGATGAACAAAAATAGATACAGAGACAAAGAAGCATCCAACAGACCATCAAACTTCAGCAGGAAGGCAGAGGAGGGTGTGGGGGAGTGGGGAAAGCGAGACGGTGAGAGATCAACCAAATGACTTGTATGCATACACATAAGCATAACTAATGCACATAGACACAAGGGGGGTGAGGGGACGTGCTGGCAGATAGGAGGGCGGGGGGAGACATATGTTCAACTACTTATAATACTTGAAACAATGTAAAAAATAAAAGAAGCCTAAGACTGTATAGGGTTGGGACTCCATTTTCCTGAATGGCCCTTATTGAATGACTCAGGGAACTTGGGACTATTAAAGATAGATTTTAACATAACTTCTTAATCTGACAGTTGAGGGAGTAATTCTTCAGGTCACATGAAGTAGCCTGTTACATGTGGCCTTCTGATAGTCACACACTCCCCAATCTAAGATTCACTACAATGACTAGAACTCAGCACAAGTGACACTGCATGACTTTCAAGACTAAGCCTTGAGATGACTGTGCAGTTTCTGCTTCTTTGTTCTTGGAATCCCTAAGTGCCACTAATAAATATGGTTATTCTGTAGGAGAGGCCACATGAAGAGGCCACATGGAGAGGGAGAGGCCCTGAAATGTCATGGAGAGAAAGTCCAGTGGCCTCCCATAGATGAGTACAGCACCTGCTGACCACTCTCAAGATTGCTTAACCAATCCAGCCAACCCATAGAATCATGACATCTGTTTTCTTAAGCCACTGAGTTTTAGGGTGGTATGTTCTATAACAATAAGTAATCAAAACAATGGTGTGACCAGGACAAAAATCTAGGTGTTCTGAGCTGTAGAACTAAGATCTTCTAGCACATGGAATTCATACTGGTAGATTTTACTCAACTTTCACAAAAGCTGACTAAAGAATGCATAAATGTCCCCAGTGTGTTCAATGACAAAATAGGTATAATAATTAACTTATTGACTAAAACATACTGTATTATCCTAAGATTAATGACAACTATCTGTTATTTAGCCATGAGACAGATATACACTGAGTGGCCAGATTATGATGATCTCTGAATGCATAATAATCTGGCCACTCAGTGTGTGTGTGTGTGTGTGTGTGTGTGTGTGTGTGTGTGTGTATCTATATATATTAGAGGCCCGGTGCATGAATTCGTGCATGAGTGGGTCCAGCCAGCCTGGCCAAGAGGAGGGACATGAGTAGTTGGTCAGCTTGCCTGCTGGTTGAACTCCTGGTTGATGGGACAATTTGCATATTAGCCTTTTATTATATAGAACATACACTGAATGGCCAGATTATTATGCATTCAGAGATCATAATAATCTGGCCACTTAGAGTATATGTCCTTCCATTCATTCATCCATGTACCTGTTACCTGTCCATCTATAGCTTGCTGCCAAAAATTAGACAGCAATTCTATATAAACATACGTTTTACTCCTTGGCTTTCTGAGCCACCAGGGAGTATGGGAGAAGTGAAATAAAAAGCTAAAGTTTTTGTCTTTCATATTACCTCAATTTTAAGTCTTTATAATTCTCATTAGGGAAATATCAATGCCACAGTATTTGCATTGACTGTTGAATGTCTAAAACTTTTTATTAATTTTTCACTGTTCATAAAATAGGGTTGCTTGAGAAAATTCACCATAACTTCAACACAGTGGTCATAATCTTCTGAAAAGAAATTACTGTCCAAGTAAATGGAGTTTAGACATTGACGACATGTTATTTCTCACAGAGGTGATGTTTATCTAGCATGCATCATTAATATAAATAATTTTTTTCTTTTTACATTTATGTTTTATATTTTGGTGTGTAGTCCTGTATATTTGTGGGTTTTATATTAGATATCAATGTACAAAAGCAGAGTTCTTATTCATTTCTATATTAGAATTATATTTGTTTGGGAACTGCTCAGAAGTCTGTCTTTGGCATCTGACAGCTTGACAGGGCTTGTTGCCATGGAAAACGTTTGTGATGCTATATAAATATATTCCTAGGTCATGAGTTGCCATGTATATTTTGGACATTGACACTAAGAGGGAAATGACCAGCCATCATTTTTAGAAAGGAAGAATAACATAATAAACAAACAATAATGCCAAATAACAAATACGTGTATCCAATAAACTAGTATTCTGCTTTCTCAAGAATTAGACTTATGTTCTAGCAACCAGTTTAGTTATAAACGTTCATTTATTGCAAAGGCTTTTCCCCCATTAAAATATTTTTATTACCAGTCATTTTGCAATATTAATGGTTTCACTATTAATAGACTGAGAGACAAGGGAGCTATTATTCTTGCTCTCTATCTGTTATTCCATTAAGTAAGAGTGCCAACTTCTGACTGCTAGCAGCTCTATAATGAACCATGTGCTCAAGCCACAGGGTATATCCTAAGTCAAAGTTGTCTTCACATGTTGTTTTTGGTGCATATTATGACTAGACAGGAAAAAAAGTACAACAACAAGATGCAAATGGGGAAATACTCCATTCAGGGTAGGATCTAAAATAGCCTGTGTTTTTTTTTTGTGTGTGTGTGTGTGTGTTTTGTTTTGTTTTGTGTGTTTTTTTGGAATTGATGGAGGTGAAGAAGTGTTGGGGAAATGATGTGGAAAGTCATGGGTGAATGTCTCTGTAATTTGTCCTCTTCTTATGACTGATGCCCTTTGTGAGGGCCCCAGTGGTACTTGCAATCTGACACACACAAGCCTCTTATCCATCTTGTTTTCTCTAACACCCTACCACTTAGTCAACCAGTAATGAGACCTGCCAGATTGTTCTGCGTGGGCAATCGCTGGCTAACTTAGGAGTCAGTGTCCAACGCCTGTGGGGATGCTGACTTCGCAACATCTCCACCGTGGCCTTTGCTGCTGTTCACCCCTGGAGTCAATGAAGGATGCTACAAATACCACCTTCTTATGCCACAACGAAGAGAGTGTATGACCCCCAATCTGTGAGCATGCCATATTTCCTAGGTGAATGCGGACGTGGCTTTTTACCAGCCCGGATCCCTTGACATATTACAATCTATTGTAAGATATGGCACAGTGATTTTTCCAAACACAGATCTCCACATTGAAAAATTATTTAAAAATTAATTTACAGGAATTCATGGTTTTTTCTCTGACAGTATCACTCCTATTTCACCTGAATCATGCTGTGCTTTTTCGAGTGGGGAGGGAAGAATGGAATTCATCTGTCATTACCCTGAGGATTGGGCCTCCTACTAGGATGCTGCCAAACAAAGCAGTGTCATCTCCTGTTGTATAGAAAGAACATAGAGGTTGAGGGCAGATTGGTAGAGAACATAAATCAGACATTGATTTGATTTTTATCATTACAGGTTTCTTACTTTTACTAACATCATCTCCTTTAATTTCCCCCTGAATCCTGCAAGGTATGGAGGCAAGTGATATTTGAACTATTTTACAGATGAGGAGATGGAGATGGAGAGAGAATTAGGGATTCAGTCAAGTCACACGTCATGGAATTAATCAAGGTTTGTGTCTCACTAAATAGAACTGCCTTGCTAGCAATGTGTTCAGAAGCTACATGCACAGAATTTGCCTTGGCAGAGTTCTCCTTACTCAGCTGAGAACATGTTTTAGTTAAATACTCCGCTGGGGATGGAGTAGGGAGAGGAAGTACTGGGTGGAGAGCAACTTCTCCATGGCTTCTAGGGCTTCTTTCACCTGCTGTGAGGTTGCTCTCTTTGGGTGAGATGCCTGTTGTTTTTCTCTCTACATTTCTGGGCTTTTTTAGCCCTGGAAACTGGATGGTTGGAAATAAGAGAAATCAGATGTTTTCCAAACTCAGGAAAGCGAGTCATTTTCTTTTTAAATACTATACCTCTGACTAATTTTTTTCTCTAATTAACCCTAAGACTGTATGGGGTTGGGACTCCATTTTCCTGAACACCCCTTATTGAATGACTCGGAACTTTGGACTATTAAAGGTAGACTTTAACATAACTTCTTAATCTGACAGTTGAGGGAGCAATTATTTAGGTAATTCTGTCTGCAAGAAAATGAAGCAAAAGTAACATTTGCTTGAATTATCTCCATTCTCAAATTTATTTCACAGATACAAAAAGAAACTCTTGAGAAGATTAAAAAGTAGGACTGCAGATACAAAGAAATTTTTTAAAAATTCAATTTTTCTACTTTAACATTAGTGTTCTTAAATTAAAATTTTTTACTTTGTAAATTTAAAACTATACCTTAATTTTAAAACATATAGGTGTTTTGTGCTTTTAGGTAGCTTCAAGCACCCCCATAGTCTTTGGCAACAAGAATGTTGTAAAATTATAATAAAATCTGAACTTCCATATAATTAAGCATATTGGAATATTCTACTTCACGTGATACCATTCTTAAAATATTCAGTTTCTTTTATTTACAATATGTATATAAATTATAATCTTTGATTAATTATATTGTATTCCAAATATTTTCAAATAAGTAATTACATTTTTTCCAGGGAGTAATACAACTATCTACACTTGCATGTTTTTAATAAAAGAGAAACATGCAAATTGACCATCACTCTGCTACACCCACCAGCCAATCAGGAGCAAGTATGCAAATTAACCCAACCAAGATGGTGGTGACCACAGAGCTGGAGCAAGCAGGAGGCTTGGGTTGCCCCTGGTGATGGAGGAAGCCAAGCTTTCCATCCACCCTGACCAGCCCTGGCCTCTGCTCAAGGCTAAAATGTTTCAATTATAGAAGATAAATAAATCCCAGATACCTGCTTAGAGCCTGCCCTGGCCTCTGCTCAAGGAGGCAATGGAAAAAAATGAAAAAAAGTAGGGACTGGAAGCTTGGATTGCTGGGGGCATGGCTAGCCTGCAAACAGCCATCAGCCCCTCTCCCAGGCTGCCCAGGAACCCCAGTGGGGACTCCCAACCTGAAGGGGGTCTGGCCATCCAAAAACAGTCTTCAGCCAGGCTGGCTACACCCTCCTGTCCTGCTCCCTGTAAATGGGCAGTTGAACATCCCTCAAGGGGTTCCAGATTGGAAAGGGTGTAGGCTGGACACCTCCATGCACAAATTTTGTGCACTGGGCCTCTAGTCTTATATAATAAAAGGTTATTATGCACAACAACCAAACAATCGGTTGTTATGACATGCACTGACCTCTAGGGGACATTCATGGAACAAAGAGTGCACCAGCCATGGTGGGATGGTGAAGCAGGTGAGTGGGGATGCCAAACCAAGGTAGGGTGCTGGTCGCTGTCATAAGGGCGAGCCTCTGGTGGTTACTGAAAATTCTTTGTTTCTATGCGCCATTGTCCCACCTGGCACTTTTATCTGCTGCCAGTGCCAGCCCTGCTTACATCCACTGCCAGTGCCAGAGCTGCTGCTCACACCTGTTGCTTGGCACCATCAGCATGTGTGAATAGGGGCTGCCAGTCCCAATGAACCCTCAGGGTTTCTCCACCTTGCCATGCTCCTAAGGGGCATTCGGAGCAACATGTCGCACACACCTGCTGACAGGGCTGGTCCCAACCGCACCTTCAGTGGGTGAGAGTGGGCTGGTACCATCAGTGCATGGGGGCAGCGGCAGCAAGAGCAGGGCTGCCAGCAGACAGGTGACCAGGGGTATGGCAGGAGGGGCTGGGCAGAGGCACAGAGGATGGGCTGAGACCTGACCCTGTGCCTACTGCAGCCTCGTGGCCCACAGTTCCTTTCAAGTTGCACGACTTCATGCACCAGGCCCCTGGTCTATATATATAAAAGGCTAATGTGCAAAGTGTTCCCTCAGGAGTTTGACTGGGAGACTGGGAATTTGATTGCTTGCTATGATGTATGCTGACCACCAGGGGGTGGCGCAAAACATGGTGGGCAACCAGCGGTGGCAGTTGGGTGCTGAGGGAGCGAGGAAAGGAGGAGGCAGGGAGGCAGGGAACCTGATCAGCCTGATCACCAGCCAGGCCTAGGGACCCTACCCATCCCTGCACAAATTTCTTGCACTTGGTCTCTAGTTTATAAATAATTAGTTTTTCTCCTTTCCAGCATATAATAAGACTATATACCTCAACTCCTTTAAAGTTAGAGATAGCCCTATGTGACTTGTGTTAACCCATGAAATATAAATAGAAGCAACATATATAACTTTCAGACAGAAACATTTAATTTTCAAAGTAACTTTTTTTCTCTAGAAGCAAACATGAAAACATGAAAATAGGACCTCCATAAGCCTGAGTCCTTGAGTGACTACAATAAAGAATAATATTGGTTAATGCAACATAGTTTAGTCTATCCTGACTGATACGGCATTTTATAGAATAAATGAAATAAAGTGGCTCACTCAAATTGGCAAAACAAAGTTGTAAAAAAACTCTTATGGTTCTTCTATTCTAGATTTGCTACATTAACACAGGCTCAAATAAGAGTCCTCTAAGAACCTCAAAATTAAGCAACACCTGATTTAATGTGTATTTATTATATAGGTGTCTCCCAAAAATGTATACACACTTTAACAGATGATAGTTCAATTTTGAAAATGAAGTGTATTTTAATAAACACTGCCTTTATAATTATTCAAAGTGTGTGTACATATTTTTGGGGACATCCTATATGTGTCCACATAAGAAATAACTGGTTCTTTTGATTGAATTGGCAAATTAGATTAGTTAAAGCAACAGTGGTATTGGATGTTAAAATAAACAAAGACTAAATATAACCAATGTATGTTATGTCACAGATTTAAAAATGCTATATTATGGCTTTCTAAAAATTTAGAATAGTGAGGTCTCTGGATTACTTAAACTTCTAGCTTTGTTATTCAGACAATCAGTAAGTGACCCTAATCGATCCTCTACTTAAATAATTATTATGCAAGATTAATAAAAATTATCAGCCAAGAAGACAGTTCCTTGACTACTCAGTGACTAGATGATACTTCAAATATAGTTGTAAGAAGCTTAGAAATGTTACTTTCCATTTACATTAATACCCATGGATCCCTGTCATCTGGACATGCTGATCTATCTTCAAGTGAAAATGTACTTGGCAAACAGGCTTTTGGTTGAAATATGTTTTTGCAAGATTTCATGACTTGGCAGCCCAATTTCTTCTTTTATATGAAAGAGATTTTTTAAAAAAAGAATTTTATATCTTGGCCACTTCAAAGTCACACAAATTTCACACTCAGTTTTCACTTGTGTTCGCTTTTACTGGTGATATTTTAATAGCCCTTGTTTAAGTACTTTTATGTCATTTATTTTTTGTATTTTTGGCAGCCTGTGTCCTATTTCTTTTCAGCTTTAACCAATGCCAATCACTTTATTTCTTTACCTGATGTTTTGCTCATATCCTCCATAAGCCCCTCTTTCAGGATTGATGAGAGATATATGATTTCTTTTTTATTCAAAATAGTTTTAGGAGCAATAGTACTCAACAGGAAACCTTTTTTTATAATATTCATTCATTCATTTTAAGTATCAGAATGGTCTTTCACAACTCACTTAAGCCTTTAATTCCTTAATTTCCCAGCCTCCTAAATATAAGTGACTGTCATAGTCCTCATTTTAAACTCTAAGAATATTTTGAAAAAATGAAATATATTTCTAAAACCCTCAGTATTGTAAAAAAGAACTAGATATATTTAAGACATATGAGTCAGATCTGTATACATTTAGGACAATGGCATTTTAAAACAATTATGCTATAAGCTTTGGAATGAGCTTCAGAGTTCGGAGTTCAACAGAGTTAGAGTTTCCAAGTGTCAAGGTAAATCATAATTTGATTTCACAAAGAACTTAACAGACCCACATCATTTTAGACATCATGTTTGGAAAAATAAACCCCAATATTGTAATTCTTATACTCAGAACAACAACAAAAATGAACTTGATTAACTGAGTCAGGTGTCATGGTACATGCCATTTCTGGAAGTATTCTTAGTATTAATAAAAGTCACTAAAGTTTCTTACAATCTTTCAGTTCCTATGTGGGTGTTTATTACCTTACCTCATTTATTGGAATTCTCTCACAACAACCAAATGAACTAGAAAAATTTCTTATCATCCCCATTTTACATACTCAGAAAGTTATAAATTAATCAATTGCTTCAAGGTCACAAAGCTAGTAATTAGCAAAGCTCAGATTTGAAGATAATAAGTATACTTCCAGAGTCCACATTTTAACCATAACTGTATAACTTTTTGAAAATATTGATCAAATGTTTTAAGACACTTATAGAAAATTTCCAGATTAACAGATAAAATAGCAAACAATACAGGAGATGCTCTACTTCAGACTGATTTGTAGTTAATTTGTTAATTATTTTTACTAACATCATTTCATATTTTTTCAAAATATTCTTTGAGTTTAAAGTAAGGAATCTGGTAGACATTCCTATTTAGTGGATGGAGAAATTTTACCAGAGTAGAGGAATGTAGAGGTACCTGAATTGGGTCAGAGAGAAGCAAGTGATTAGTATGTTGGGAAATCTCAGAACCACATCAAGTAATACATGCTTTCTTAAGACTTAACGGATTTGGTCTCACAGAGACAAGACTCAGTAGGACATTACAATTTAGTTAAAACATTCTAAAAGTTGTCATGTGATAAAGGAAGAAGGTTGACTATGTGTTGGTCCAAAGACACTAATAAGAGCCCTTCAACAAAAGTTACAGTGTGGCCAAGACCGGTTTGGCGCAGTGGATAGAGCTTCGGCCTGCAGACTGAAAGGTCCCAGGTTCGATTCCGGTTGGGGGCATGTACCTTGCTTCCAGGCACAACTCCAGTAGGGGGCGTGCAGGAGGCAGCTGATCAATGTCTCTCTCTCATCGATGTTTCTGACTTTCTATCCCTCTCCCTTCCTCTCTGTAAAAAATCAATAAAATATATATTTTTTAAAAAAGTTACAGTGTGAAGACCAATTGGCAGTTAGGTTGTTAATCAATCACCATTCTATGAATATCCTATTAGCACAGATGAAATCACATATCAGAAGTCTCCCTGATTTATTTTCAGTGAACAATTGTGCATCTCTAGTAGTAGTTGTTAGGTGAAATTTTCAAGGGGGAAAGAGCATCACCAGAACATTTTTTTATATTGAAATATATCGATTTATTAAAATTTATCTTTAGTGTTGAAAGTATTACAGATGTCCCCTTTGTTTGTCTTTTCTTGTCTTTTTCCCACTGACCCCCTTCTTCCAGCACCTCTGTGCCTCCCATGTCTTTATCACACTATTGACTATGTCCATGAATTATGCATTTATGAATATAAATTCTCCAGTTAATCTCTACTGGCCCCCAAACTTCCAATTCCCTCTGAAATTATCAGTCTGTTCCATGGTTCTTTGCCTCCAGATCTATTTTGTTCATCAGTTTATTTGTTCATTAGATTCCACATATGAGTGAGATCATGTGATACTCATCTTTCTCTGACTGGCAAGTAGCCAGAACTTTTGAAATCTATCAGGTAGACTTCCACAGAACTTTAGCAGATCTAACATCCTTAGCATGCATACATAGGCAAATTACCCAGTGAGTGTCACTCCCTCTAATTCAAGTAACATTATTTGAAGTGCTCTCAATTATAAGTGCATGGGGAAGGTTAATCAACTGTTTCAAAATAAGAAATCAGGCTTCTATCAGATTTACTGATAAAAGCTATAAAAAATACAGGCATAAAAATACTTTGGAGATTATGCATACAATTAACCCTTGAACATTATGGGGCTTAGGTGTGCAATTAAATATCCACATATAACATTTGACTCCCCTAAAACGTAACTAAGAGCCTACTGTTGACTATAAAGACATTCAGTTAACACATGCTTTGCATGCTATCCTATTTAATAAAAGAGTAATATGCAAATTGACCATATCTCTGCTACACCCAAAAGCCATGCCCACCAACCAATCAAGAGCGAGTATGCAAATTAACCCAACCAAGATGGCTGCAGCCACAGAGAGAGCAAGAGGCTTGGTTTTTCCCGGTAATGGAGGAAGCCAAGCTTTCTGCCTGCCTTGGCCTTTCTTGGCCTCCATTTAAGGCTACAAAGTTTCAATTATATAAGATAAATAAATGCCAACAAAAATGGCTGTGGCCACAGAACAAGCAGGAGACTTGGCTCCACTCAAGGCTACAAAGTTTCAATTATAGAAGATAAATAAATCCCAGATACCAGGGCCTCCACTTGAGTTGCCAGGAGGCATGGCCAGCCTACAAACCATTATAGGTCCTTCACCCAGGCTGCCCCATGCCCCAAGAGAACCCCCACCCTGATCCAGGATACTCTTCAGAGCAAACCAGCTGGCGTCTATCCTATATAATCCTCCTATCTAATAAAAGAGTAATATGCAAATTGACCATCACTCCAATACACAAGATGGCTGCCCTCATGTGGTCAAAGATGACTGACACTATGTGGACACAAGATGGCCACCACAAAATGGCCATCAGGGGAGGGCAGTTGGAAGGTACCAGGCCTGCAAGAGAGGACAGTTGGGGGCAATCAAGCCTGCAGGGGAGGGCAGTTAGGGAAGACCAGGCTGGCAGAGGAGGGAAGTTGGGAGTGACCAGGCCTGCATGGAAGGGCAGTTGGGGGAGACCCAGGCCTTCAGGGAAGAGCCGTTAGGGGCAAATAAGCTGGCATGGGAGCAGTTAGGCATCAATCAGGCTGGCAGGGGAGTGGTTAGGGAGTGATCAGGTTGGCAGGCAGAAGCGGTGAGGGCCAATCAGGAAGGCAGTCAGGTGAGCAGTGGAGGCCAGCAGTCCTGGATTGTGAGAGGTTGCAGACTAGGCTGAGGGACACACACCCCCATGCACAAATTTCGTGCCCTGGGCCTCTAGTATGTATTAGAATCCATATTAGATGCCTGATGCACAAAATTCATGCAAGAATAGGCCTTTCTTTCCCTGGCTGCCAGCACCAACTTTCCTCTGGCACCCAGAACTCAGGCTTTTCTCTGACAACCAGGACCTGGGCTTCCCTCACAGCCCCAGCTTCCTGTGGAAAGTTGTCCAGAAGGCCATCTAGTCTAATTAGCATATTATGCTTTTATTATTATCTATATTTTATAACAGCATAAGCTATATAAGAGAAAATATTATTAAGAGTGTCATAAGGAAGAGAATATACATTTACAGTGTTGCTGGTATTTATTGAAAAAAATTTGTGTTTCAATCCATAAAATTCAAACCCATGTTGTTCAAGGGTCATATACATAAATTTTTACTTCCAAATCATCTAATCATCTGGAAGGTGAAAGTCCTTACACCGAAAAACACATACAGTCAGGGATTCTGTGTTCACTGTTGATTCTCAACAACTAGCACAGAAGCTCCCATAATGCATGGTTGTTTCATGACTCACAGAAACACAATAGGTACTCATTCCCAGGAATTGTGTAAAAATGATGATCAGAAGTGAACTGAGATTAAGTCACAGAACCTCTGAAAGTATTTTTAATCTTTTTTGTTGCTTTATGTTTTGACTCCAAAGAATTGAGTTCAGAACTTACGAAAATAGGAGATAAGTAGTCTAGACAGTTCTGTTTAAAACAGTAAAGCAGTTTATTTTTTCCTCAGAAAAGAATATTTCCTTTGCAGTTAGACCTGAGCTCAGTTGTATTTTCAGAAAGGCCCATTTTCATAAAAAGAATTTTGTACGCATTGCAACTTAAATACAGTATGGCAATACTGGTGAGCAGGCTTCTGTTAACAGCTTTGTTAAAAATTAAGAACATAAAACCAGACAGCAGGATACCATGGAGAAAACTTTCATTATGTTTAAACAATTGAATGTCAATGCTAATAACTGACTCCTGCTGGATTCCATTCTTTCCCCACAAAAAGGAAACCACTTATTCACACTATAATGTTTCCGTCATGTGAAACATTCTGAGCTGCATTAATGTGCTGCAGATGATGTCGTAAAGAAAGGCTTCTGACCCTGGAATAACTGCCAAACAACTTGGGAGTTGGTCACCCTATGTTTATTCTATGCCTTTCCTGGAACCCATGCTGTCTTCCGAACCACTGTGTACAGGACGTGCAAAGCATCAAGCCAAGAGCAAAGAGGAGGGAAGGACTGCAGTGGTGGCATCACTGCTAAAGGTGTGACTGGCCTACAGTCAGAAAGCTCTGTTCTCATGTTCTCTCCTCCATCTGGCTTATGAACATGTTACATTTTAGAAATGAAACATTTTATGTCTCCTTCATATGAAAGCAGTATAATTATAAATGAAAATATTTTAACTCATTATTTCTGTCTTGAATATTATAAGTTTAAAAATACTTTTAACAAAAAGAAACTAGAGCATTAAATAATGCCTTATACATAGTTAGGTTGATTGCAAAGTTTTTCACAGTTCTATATTTAACCAGTAAATGGTTAAAAAAAAATCAAAGAAAATTTAACGTGAAGCAACTAGACAAATTTAGACTAGGTCAAGTTAGACTTCCATATTGTAAAAAGTATAGAATCCCCTCATGAAGACTCCCACTTCCTTACATTGAGGATAAACAGATTAATCAGTCAACAACAAATATTGAATTATCTACTGGACACATAAGTGCACAGCACTATACCAAATCTAGGCAAGCCAGGCCAAGATAAATACCTTCATTTGTTTTAAATTAATCCCACTGCTCTAAAAATGTAATTTTACAGAATACATAAAAGGAAATCAGTGATTGATTATCAAGCAGGTGAATTTGAAAGCTTTGATTGAAAATGTTCTAAACATTTTTAATCTTTCTTCCGACCCATAATAGTAAAACTGAAAATAAGCACTTATACAACCTGGCCAAATATTTAGATAAAGAATGAGTTTGTAACCAGCAATATCTTAAAATGCGTTTGAGTTATTCTATATGCTACTTAAATAGTTAAACTGTCAGCCTGGGATTTTGTATATTTTCCTCATTAGGTTGCTTCAAAGATCCCAGGGTAGGTATATCTGCATTTTAAAATTTTGTATTTTTCCATGGTTTATATGCCACATAAAATGCTTTGAGAACTTTATGAGGGATGTTACATTAATATGTGTTATTATAAATATGATTTAAATATCTAACACATTACAGAGTGATTACTGTTCAATAAGGCAGCATGCATAAAAGGGTTATCTCCACACTGTGCTTAGGTTTCTACAATATAATATAATGAATTGTTCAATATAGTTTGCATGCTATTTGTCTCTGTTTCTTCCTAGGCTCGAGGGAAGCTGATGTGCAATCCTCTAACAAGGCGATCATAAATTGCAGAACAATAAACAGCCCTTGAGATTTTTAGATAGTATGTGGTTAGCATGCAATCCATCTCGGGAAACTTGATTTAATACCTCAAAGGAACATCTCTGACAATGCTCAACATTGTTTTAAACTGCTGCTAAATCAATTAGTGCATTGGAGAATCCTAATGTGTCTGCCTCTTTCATAGCTTAGCCCAAGAACTCAGGCTGGTTATTTCTAAAGCAAAAGATTTAGGGAGCCACCGCATGGATGCACTTGGGTTCCCTGGAAATCATTAAAGATAATCCTGCGTGAAAGAAGGGATGAACCCGCCTCCCTAAATCATCAAGATCAATGGAGGCATCATCTCCAAAACTCATCTCAGTGTTTCTGAATTACCCTTCCTGTAGCCAAGAGGATAGACTTAAATAAAAGGTAACTATTATTCTGAAGTCAAGACTTCGAGGTTAAGTCTCCCCACCCCACCCCCAAAAAAGATTATTTTTTGCTTTAATATATGCATTTCCTTTGGTGTATATAATGTATCTTGTAACAATATTTATATTATATTGGAAGACCTCCAGCATTTATAGATATTATCTAATCCTCAAATATTTATTAACTTGTAAAGTAGAAAAAATAGGTAAAAACCAACAATAAACAAAACCTTCCCAATTGGGGGGGGGGTAATAAAGATAATGCCAATAATTTCTCAGTTTATGATAAATTATGCAATCCTATTTTTTACTTCACTAAACATAATAATTAATGTAACAATTGCAATGAAAAAGGAGGATCATGAACTCCCCTTCAAATTTATGGTACTTCCTCCATTTCTTAACTGGTGTCCTTTTATTTTTCCACATTAATTTACTGAAGACAATGCTCAGGCAATCCCTTGTCTTTCTTTCCCATCTTTTGTTATGCTGGCGCAATCACCTTGCTTTTTCAATATCTCACAGACCCACTGGGTCCTGTTCCCCGCAGAGTGAAATTATAGATTGTGCCTCAGCCAGACCCTCAAGCACACTCGCTCTTTCCTCCTAAAGCAAGTTCACTCCGTTTATGCCACAGGACTAATGGATGGGATTAAGAAACAAAGCAAAAGGAAACAAAGCAGTTAATCAGTCCAATGAAAATAAGCTTCTTTTTTTCCCCTTTAACAATTCTAAGTACCTGCTTTACCTGCTTAAAAAAAAAAAAAAACACTCAGCAGCATGTTCTGTTGATGTGTAAACTCAAGGTTAGTTTCCTCTGGCAAAGTAAAGATTTCAATATGATATGTCTCTTTTATTTCCTTCAAAGACATGTAGGGTATGATTTTTCTGGAAATCATCTAAACTTAATATTAACTCACATGTATAATGGGAATCTTTACCATATTACCTTCCCTATGTAATGGGATGCCAATGGGAAGGCTGTTTTTTTCTCCCCTCTCCAAATAATTTAACGAGTATTTTAAATAGTCTGAATCATAATTTGGGGTCAGGATAAAGCTCATTCTTCTAACTCCTAAGAGTTATACACGTGGTTTTCACATTCTTTATAATGTTATTTCTAGACAAAGTGAGAAATAAATAATTTCTAAATGGCATTCCTCGCTTTGTTCTCTAGCTCCTTTTTTGATCATTAGTATCTTTGAATAATATATTACAGGATAAGTGACAATAACTTTTCACGTATTTTTAAAAAATTATTATTCTCACGTGTATATTTGTTCAGTCTTACTACAATGCTATAATATAGTTTGGCAGATACTATCCTCATTTTATGTAAGTAAAAATAGAGGCATAATGTGGAAAGCTGACAAAGGAAAGGGGAAAAGTCAATGCCAAAATCAGGCCATTTAAATATTTTAATAACTTTTGTCATGTTTTTATTGGAAAGGAAGTTTATGGTAAAAATTAAGAGAATGTTTTGGTATTAGGTGTCCTTTAAAAAATTATCCAAGAGTTCATTCTCACACTTTCTCTCTTTGTCCTCTTAGGCATCCATGAAACTTTATAACATATTGGGTTTTGCCGAATGCAGCTGTATTTAGTTTAGCAATCTTTAATGAAAGAAGTGATTCTGATGACAGCATTGGTTTCAATAAATCCTATTCTCATGTTATCTTATGGAGCCTAAATGACATCTTCCTTACAGTTAAACCTTTCAGTGATTTTGAAATCTAATAGGACTTGCCACACAGCAGGGGCCCAATAGTGAGAACCTGTTTCATTGATTATTACAGAAACCACTGTTGTTCAAAACATGAACTCCCAAGATAGAAGGGGAAAATGACATGGTAGAGCTTCCTTCTTGTCATTTCTTTTCTATAGTGATTCTATTTAAGTGTTCTTTCTACAATTTTATCCTTTCACCTTGTTTAGATGTATCTCTGTATCATACTCTGACCACATTCTTAGGTAATCAGAGGCTTATGGCTCAGTTTGTAGGTAATTCTGGTTCACTGTTATTACTATTTCCTGAAGCTTTTGGATGCCATATGACCCTTTCTTTTCTGGTTAGTGTCTTTATCAGAAAGTGAAAACATAAAGGTGTTAAACTGAAATCAGTTTGGTTTGTGAATTTCTAAAGAGTCTTCCCAAAAAGAATAGTTGAATGATGTATTCTCTTCATCGGAGTAATCCAAACTCCATATGATATTAATACAGATCGTCAGTAGTTGTATTTTTATGGGGTCATATATTTAAAAACATTTTATATCTACTCATCTCCAGGTTGCTGTAATTAAACAAAAATTTCTTGGCTATTTTGTTTGTGTTCGTTGCTGTAATAGAGATAAAAAGTGGTGACAACACAGAAAACTCTAATACAAGGTAGTGTATTATATTAAATGTTGTAAAAGATAAATTAAATAAAGCTATACCAAAGAATGTAGAGAAATTAATCTCTGGGGGAATCGAGGAAGACTCTATAGGAGAGGTAGCTTTTAAGCTTGGTGATGAATAATGGTGTTAGATTGTAGACAGAGTTAACTACTAGGTTAAGACATTAAATTTATTCTATAAAAGAAAGAAAGTGTCTTCACATTTTTAAAGCTAGAGAATAACAGGATCCAAAAACTTGATACATAATTTTATGTTGTTTTTAAATTGCTTTCTTTTTTTTTAATCCTCAGCTGAGGATATGGTGTGTTTTTTTTAATTGATCTGAGAGAAAGAAGGAGAGGAAGAGAGAGAAACACCTATATTAGAACCCATAATCTATGTGCCCCGACCGGGAATCAAAACTGAATCCCTTTGGTGCCTGGACACACTCCAACCAACTGACCTATACCAGCCAGGTGGTCTCTAGGCTTAAAATTTCTCTAGTCATTTTATATTTAGGTTATAATCTTTATTATCCTATAAGCATTTTAAATTAGTTCCACTTTCTTTAAATAGTTTTAAAAAATGGACCTCAAGAAATAATTTGAAGATAAAAAATATGTTGAACTTATAAGACTCCTAGTTGTCTTCACTAATTCAAATGCCTTTCCAAAGGACTTGACACTATTTTCAAGGTGTTGTCATATTAATTACTTTATTCTTACCCAAGATATTCTTTGAATATATATTGGGTTCCAAGTACTGTGGAGGATAGAATATAGAAATTACATAACTTACCTTCAGTGATTATACTTTTTAGGTGGGATATTTCAAAATGAAAATTATTACAGAAACCACTGTTGTGGTTTATGTAAGTAAAAATGGAGGCAAGAAAGATGTCTTATACAACTCCAAATAGTTATGAGTCCTGGCAAATTACCCAATTTGATATTTTTACAGGGCTATTTTGGGAATTAAATAAGATAGTGTATCTAAAACTCATTATAAACACTCAAATGCCATATTTATTGAACAAAGTAGGTATTCTACAGAAATTTAGTGAATGAATATCTCATTTAACTTGGGCCTCTCTCCTTTGCACTTTGCAGATTGAGTATTGACTTCCTTTTAAACAAAAGTCTAAGCAACCCTTGTACCCTTACAACTGAACAACCAGAACAACTGGTCAACCAGTCACTATGACACATACTGACCATCAGGAGGCAGATGCTCAACGCAGAAGCTGCCCCCTGGTGGTCAGTATGTTCCCACAGCCAAACTCCCATGGCCTATGCCTCCCACCCAGCTGGGACCCCCATTGGCCCTGATTGGAAAGGCCAGCCAGCGAACCTCCCACAGCCTGTCTGTCTCCCAGCCTGCTGGCCCTCCAATGGCCCAAATCAGAGGACTGGGAAGCTAACCTCTTAGGGTCCCTCCCCCTAGCCGGTCAGCCCCCTGATAGGCCTCGATTGGTGGCCAGGCTTAGGGAACCCACCCATGCACAAATTTGTGCACCAAACCTCTAGTCTTTCTTAATAATAAAGAAACATATAAATTGATCATACCTCCACTATGCCCACAGCCAATCAGGGTGACTATGCAAATTAACCCAATAAAAATATGGCAGTTAATTTGCATACATACCTGGATCCCAGGAACCTCCTTGGCACCCAGGTCATTTCCAGCCGTCCATCCTGTGAAAGCTTTAGTCTTGGGGGACAAGGGTACCTGCTTCCCAAGCCTATAGCCTGTTGCAGAGGCTGTAGGCTTGGGAAAGGGCTGACCCTGGGATAGGAAGGGTGGGGGTGCCCACTTTCCAAGACTACAGCCTGTTGCAGAGGCTGTAGGCTTGAGAAGGGGCTGAGCTTGGAATTGGAGGGAAGGGAAAAAAATCAATGGAAACATATACTCAGGTGAGGATAAAAAGAAAAATAAAGAAAGAAATGTCATATCTTATGAAAGGCACATTTTGAAAATGCCTGAAGGAAGTTGTCATTTATTCATAGCAAAGGGACTGGAGTCCATGTTGAAGAAAATACCTTGGTGGCTGTGGTGACTGGCATTGGCTGCAGTAGTGGGGTGATGGGACTGGTGCCTTCCCCTGATTAGTCTGGTCACCTTTTGCAAAGGGAGGACAGACTGCTCCAACAGGGAGTGGGCTTAAGCCATCAGTAGGACATCCCCTGAGGACTACCAGTATATGAGAGAGATCAGGCTGGGCTGAGACACCCCTCCCCAGTGCATGAATTTCATGCACCGAGCCCCTAGTCAATATATATAAAAGCCTAAGCAACCATCCAACTGGGGAAAGATGCTCAAGGCAGGAGCTGCCAAACTGCAGTTACTTGGAAGCTGTGGTTCTCAGGGGACACACCTGGAATCAGAGAGGAGGGAGCCTGATTCCGGGGTGTGTCAACCAAGAACTGCCCTCTTACAATCTGGAATTCCTTGGGGGATGTGGCAGAGCCAGTTTTGGCCTGATTCTCAGGTCAAGCTGAGGAACCCACTGGTGCATGTACCCATGCACTGGGCCTCTAGTTTTATAATAAAAAGCAACTTGATAATCTCACATTTCACTGACATTAAAATCAGATATGTTGAGTCATTGCAAAAGTTGACTTGGCTTAAAAGTAGTTATGGTGTCTTCATGACATCATACTCTGTGGCTTTTATCTTCACACATCACTTCTAAACTCCAGTAAGAAAACACTACAGGTAATATTACAGCAAAAATGACTGTCTCTTCTATTCCTTATCTTATTTTCTAGAATTCTACTTGCAGCAGGGATCCGATGCCATATGGAGATATGCTTCCTCACTGTCAGGATATGGACCTGTGGTCATGTGCAAAACTCCCTTCTCCACATTAAAGGCTTACAAAAGTCTTCTGTCCTTTCATCTTCCACTTTTTAGCAAACCTCTGAAGCCAGTTGCCAGCAAGCCAGTTTAGGTGATGAAAATGAAGCTAGAATGCTCACAAGACAAAGTAGAAAGACAGGAACTCAAGCTTACAGGATTGAAATCAAAGGCAGGTGGAGATCAAGAACTTGTTAGTAAGATTTTGATTTAAATATTTTGGAGAACCTTCCACTTCTAAACTCTAAGAATGGAGATGTAGCTGGTCATAGTCAACTGAGCTGTTGCTATTCTATAAGGATTTGGAATAATCAGCAAAGACTAAGGATTGGTAAATCTTGTTTTTCCCCAAGGTTTAGCATCCAGGCAAAAAGTGTGACTTCTTGGAAGAATTATCTCCCTTGTTATTTTTATTTCGTAGGTACTAAAATTCTTGCCCCCAATACCTCCTCACTTGCCTTCCCAGCGTACTGAAAATCTCCATGGTACTTACTCTTCTATTGTAATGGATAGATCATCTGGAAAAGCATCAAGTAAAACCATTTAGAATCACTCCAATTTTAAATCCAGTTAATTTGTTAGTTTACTTTTGTTTTCCCAAAATGTTCAAAGAGATTGAGACATAAAAGGAACCAATTTTGGTGGTAGAACACTCCTTGAGGAAGATAAGAGCATTATTTTGGTCACTAGGCTCCCCATAAAGAGTACTCTAAAAGTGATTACTAAGAGGGAAGTGTGTGTACAGAAAGTCATAGAGGTACTGACTTCACCAAATTGCCCAGAAGCTTCTTCTACTTCCTGGATTATTGAGAGAAATAATATTGGAGCTGCAATTGTTTCAGGACTATGGCTTGGAGTATTTAATGAATAGCAAATAAATTGTGTGATTCTTAATTTAATGGGATAGCTCATGTTTTTTTTGCTACTTAGATAAAAAATTAAATTCTGAAACCGAAATATTGATACCTATCTCTTAAAATGATTATATCTTGCTCCCCCCTCCCTTTCCCCCCATACAAACTAAGGAATATTCTAGAAAAAGGAAACTCTGATCTTCAACTTAAATCCAACTCTTCAAAAGGTTTACTTTCTTTTTGTTAAAAAATATCAGAATGTTCTGTATATGATGAGACTTTATTAAGAACAATGCTGATTCCATTTGTACTAGGCTCTGGAAGACTTGATAAAAGCAAATGTTACTGCAGAAGAAATTCATAGCTTAACTTTTTTTTGACTGCGTTTTATCAAACGAAAAACTGAGCTGTAGGTTCACTTCATAGTAATATTTATTTGAGGCTGGATTTTTACAGGAGAGTCTACAGATATGGTGAATTAAATAAAATAATTTATCTATATGTACCCTGAATATTTTATTTGCAATAGTTCCAAAATATTTTTTCTGTACTCTTCCCTTTAGAAATCCATACGGTCATGATCATAAGAAATATTGATGTAAAGACAGACATAGATATAGATAATTTTCTCTATAAATACATTTCCCCCCCAAAAAAAATATCTATTG
This sequence comes from Lasiurus cinereus, assembly GCA_011751065.1. NCBI lineage: Eukaryota > Metazoa > Chordata > Mammalia > Chiroptera > Vespertilionidae > Lasiurus > Lasiurus cinereus. The sequence goes on from JAAGEH010000311.1 coordinate 22,901,750, forward strand.
CTTGATCTGATTTAACTGATACGCGGAGAAGGCTGAGATCCCTGGACATATGTGGAATATATTTAATGTTTTGATAAACTTAAAATATTTTTGTGTTTTCACCCTTTCTTTCAGGCTGTTTGATCTTTCAACTATATCAAACATCTTGTTAGATTTTAGAAAGTGCTTTTTCCTCTTTCATTTTAAACTAACATGAGTCCAGTTATTCAAGAGAATTTTATTGAACACAGAAGTTGAAAAGAATACTTATAAAACAGCATTTAAAATAAGAGCAGAGACATTAAATTGTTAACTTTATTGATTGACTATGTAAGGAATTCTAAGCTCACTCAGAGAGAAGCACTGAGGAGCTAAGTTCATTGCAGGGCAATTAAACAGAAATTTCATGCAATGTGAACTCAGCTTTCAACATATAATTAAAAGGCTTCAGGAATCATATGTTGCAGCTCATACTAAATGCATAAAAGACATACATATGTGCATCTGTAAATATAAAAAATGCAATACTTTTAAATTAAGTCATAGAATTCATTTAGGATTTTCTAGTCCAAGTTCTGAAAAAGAATTATAATATTTACAAACATAAAATACAGGTATATATAATTACCACTTTATAGATTCTTGCATAAAGACATATGGCAATTTCTTTCATTAATTTTCAAAATGATTGCTGTTTTCTTGTTTGTTAAGAAAGAATTTGATGACAGGTTTGCAAAAACAAACTCAAAACAAAACAAACAAAAAATTCAAACTATATATAAAACAATCAACATGTTAAATTCTTATACACTAACATATAACTATAGACACAGAAGGATTCTAACCACATTTGGTATATAACTAAAGGATTTTCAGATTCTTTCTCTTGGTAACAAGCTTTAGGTATTGTTGCAAAGACAAGACATATCTATGAAACATTGAGATAATCTGTTCAAGGGTTAAATTAAGGACAAGCTCATGCATGGGATGGAAACAGTGCATCCCAACAATAAGCATGCTATTATAGGTCACTGGTTTTCTCTTTTGTTCTGACTTTATATCATGACAGGCTAGCTGTTGCATTTTTTTCCTGCATTTTCTCTCCCTGTAGCCTTTCTCATTGTATGTATTTTGGGGTTGACATTCTCCCTCCTTCTTTCTCCCTTCTGGTTTCTTGTGGTATCTGCAGATGCAGCCACACCGTTCTCTCTATGAACATCCACTGATAGACAGGTGCAGAGATTGATCACAGCTCCGTAACAGTGCTGGGAATGGCCGCCAGTTGTGAAGAAGAATAACAACTGGCAGCCATTCTGATTGGTGCTGGCACTGAGTCTTTCTTATGAGATCCAAATGCCTTGAGAACCAAATGTTCCTGGGATTCAGGCTTTCTGCAGCCAACAAAGCTTAGGTCAAAAAGCTAATTGGCTACTTGAAACTTTACTTAGATATCTTCAAGAGAAACAAAAAGGGTTGTTTCTGTTAGCTCACAGTATGCATATAGCAGGGAATGATGGCTAAACAGATAGATGATAAAAATTTTAAAAAGCCAAATACTCTTTGAAAGAGCTTTTCTTTCAAGGTAGGGTGAGGAAAGGTATTTGAAATAACAATGGAAAATGCATTTTCCACATAAACCTGCACCAAACTGTTATTTCTTACATTCACCATGTAATTATGTCTTCGGTGATATAAAAATTTTCACCATTGGAATTGTTCGATGAAGAATAGATATAGAAAAAGAAAGAAAGGAAGAAAGATAGGAAAAAAAAGAAAGAAGAACAAAGGAAGGAAGCAAAGAAGGAAGGAAAAAAGGAAGGGAGGGAGGAAGGAAGGGCTCTTTTCATTATATTGTTAGGTGTGATTCAAATAGACACTCCAATAAAACACTGTGCTCTAAATCTTCTATACCATTGCCTATGTGAAACATTGATATTCTCCCTCCATTTCCTCTCACTCAATGTCAGAGCCACTGTAGGACAGGACACAAAGAGTGAAGCAGTACTGTGGCATTCTGATTAGACTCTAACACAAAAATTTCCTAAACACTCTTCCACTAGTAGACAGTTCAATAAGAGAGGAAACTGGGAAGGCAGAACCTTCTGGACACTGTCATTAATGAACATCCAGTTGACATGGACCTCTGTGTAATGCTATTCTGGACACCATACAGAGCAGTTCACAGACACACTCCCTGCTGCTCTTTAAAGTCTACAATTGAAAACAGATGACAATAGGCTGAGAAAACTGATAATAAGCCACTGGAGGTTATATGCTGAAATTAAATCACAAATCAAACAGAATGAAAAAAATTAAGAGTTATAATGTACAATAGATCTGGAAATAAAGAGTTACTCTATGCCATTCATTGAGGAGGATCTTCATTTTTATTTAATGAGAAAAAATGTCATATCATAGAGGTGCGTTTGAAGAAATCTTTATGTAAAGGAATTAGATGAGTGATGTTGGCAAACTAGGGGAAGGTCAGTGCACCAGATGTGGGGCTCACAGGCTCACAATGCCAAGCATTGTGTAAGAGGGCAGTGCACAAACTGATGGGCAAATGGAGGGCATGGCCTGAAGCCCAGGGAGAGGAAAGAGGACAATAGCTATGTGCCACTTGATACAAAATTAAAGCTCAATCTTATTTGCTCCAGAATTTTATTATACTGCCACATGAGTAAATATGTACAGCTTATGATCATTTCCCACCTTGAAATGAGGCAACTGTCTGGTGCCTATTTGTTATGCTGCCTCAAGGTGGCATAGGTAAGAGAGAAAGGTGGGCTTGAGTGGGCAATCTGAACTGAATTTGCCCATGTTTTCTGATAGTGCGTCAGTGACAGACTGTGGACTCTGAGGAGAGAAATTACTGGAGTGAGAGGGGAAAGAATATAAAACCACAAGAGGAAAGAAGAAGAACATTTATTCATTTTGTTTCTTTCCCACATTTACTATTAGAGTTCACTGTGGTTCCCATTAATGCTTTGCTCCTGTGTATAGACATAAGAAAGTATTTTGTGAACTCATTTTTATTTTCAGTGTTATGTATTTGAACGAATGTAAATATTTTTTAAAGAGATTCCTCTTTCCCAGTAACCTGATCTATTAATCAACCATTTTAACCAGCAATGTAGCATCTTTTAATAAAATGCCCAAATGCATAATTAGGATGCTATCTGTCTTATTAATATTGCCCTGAGCCCTTTCATAGTACAGTGTCATAGTTTAAAAATTTCTAAGTTTCTAATCCATGAGATCCTATGAATGTTAAGGTGATTTAGAGAAGAACATAGTTAAAGGGATTGTGACAAAAGTTTATAGGACTTGTCACTGTTTCTCCTGGGAAACAGAAAATAAACTACAAAGATCAGCTTGTTTCTCATGGAGAAAAAAAAAATGTTTGATTTATAAATGTTAACACTTCAATTAGACTAATAGGAGAACTTTTGAAGTAGGGATGCACCACTGAGGACATTCAGAATTATAACAATGGCACTCTTTAAAATTAGGATAGACAAACTCAGCTCATGCAGAAATTTCACCTCTCTGCAGAGGCAAGAGCTTGCTTGATTCACACCATATCTTCCAAGCTAGTCATTTGATGCTATTTCTTGCCCAATGCATGTGTAAGATGACATGGAAATATTATTGGTAGAAGTGGGATTCTTGGCATCTCGCTAAAATAGGAACTTCCAAAGGATGCCTATGGGAAAATGAAGTATTGTAGAAAGCTTTATTTCTGTGGAATCAAAACTCTGAGCTTGCAAGGTCTCATTTCTCTTTGTCCCCCAAGTAAGAAGGATAACTGTGGCTTCAGCAGGGCTGGAATCAGAGCCAGTGTCCAGTCCAGCATCGGGCTAACTTAGTTTGTGTTCCCAGTAGCAGTCCAACAGTCATTTGCTTGTCGGGTCCACAGGGCCACATGGCCATGGAGGGAACATGGGTAGGAGCAAAGCCAAGGGAACCAGAGGACCAAGAGAAAGGACACCTTGAGGTGGGGGAGGGGGGGGGGGGTTATGCATTCCCTAACTTTTCACGGACTTGCAATGGCCCTGCCTACTTTAGCCAATCCCTGGTTTTCCAGGCTTAACAGATAGGCATTTTTCCTACGTCCAATGACATTGTACATGCACCCATCTCTCCTTTGTTGGACCCTTTCCCCAGTGATCTGCAGGGAATGGCTGGTGGTTCCCCGGGGCATGTGAAATTGCAGTTCCTTGGTGAAGCTGCCAAAATGTCCCTGCTTATAATGTCTGGCCTTTCTTTTTCTCCTTTCCTATTATTAATAACTAGCTAATTACAACAGTGTCAGAAAGACGAGGTGGTGTTGTAAATCTTAATCTGTGAACTCACATGGATTGTTATAAGTAACAAGGTGGGTGGATAAGTCACCTCCTTTTGATTCAAAGCTGATATTATCTCTTAAATTCTACTACAAATTCAGATTCATTTATTTTTATCAGAATTTGCTTGAGAAAGAAGTGTATATTTGGTTCACTGCTCATATATTTTCTCATTATTGTGCTTCTTTCAGTTGGTTAGTGGAGGTTTCTTATCAATATAAACAGGGCCTTTTTTTACATTTAAGATACACATTTTCATAGTGTCATTACCAACACTGACAGCTGCCTAACAGCCATGTGAAATATATAATTGCCTAAGGAAGAACTTTCCATGACAGTTTCTTTCTCTTTTATATTAAAAATAAGTTAGACAGGCTTGCTAAGCCCAAGGCTTATGAATTTTATGTCAGTTCAGGAATTCTTTTTATTTTCCAGATGTTGTATTCATATATTTTTCTACATATATCAAATCACTTTCTCTGAAATAAGCTTAGAAATATATTTCTTCCCTGCTTTTATCTAGAGATCTTTCTTTATAGTACCTCTTGCAGGCCCACAAAGACTCAAATAATCCATGTCCTTACTTAGTAGATCCCTAGTAATAGTATAATCCTCTCCCCAAATTTCAAATATTATCTAATGCTCTCTAAATTTTGAGTTTGAATTTAATATAGGATTTTAATTCTTTAATACAATAAATAAATAAATTGCAGTACCAACACTTTTTTCTGTAGGTGCTTTATTTTTTTTTTTCCCTACAGAATCAACCCTCAAGGCACTTCCAGCTTCATTAACATTCCTTAACTTCCCCTTTTTGCTCCCCTCCCCCACCTTTTATCTTATCAAACACTCTCATTCAGGACTAAAAAGGAAATACCTGAACTTTTTATAAAGGCATCCTTGCTTTTCTCAAGGACACATCACTCTAATTCCTTTAACTTTTCCATTTGCTAGTTTTAACAAACCTGATCATTTTTGTTAGAATCTTTTGGGTCCTCTTCAAGTAATTGGTAAGTATGACATTCCTTTTTCTTTGCAAACTAGTAAGGAAAAGATGAAATTACTTCATCGCAGAGAGCAATTCTCTAAGGAATAAAATCTTAAGGAGAGTTAGAGAACTGAGGGCAGAGGGATAAATACAGGATGTACAATGTATTTCAGACTTCACCTCAATTGTAGACTTCAAGCTACTGGCACTTTAAGTTACATTCTTTATGCCTTGGGGTCCGAGGAAGATGTCCCATGCATACTCATGGCCTCTCTTCATTTTCTCCACTTCGTACCAATATGTAAATATGCATTTTGTTATTCCTACTATTGCTGTTTTCTGTTATCAAGAGAAATGCGGCCACTTCAGAGTATGAAGCTGTACTGTGGTCCCCTGACATGGCCATGCCACAGCCACCATGGTTGGCATCACTGCTTTACTGGAGCATATGGTGGTTCCAGAATTTCTGCCTTGGACATATCTGGGCTCAGCAATTGGAGAGGAAAGGGAGCTTCATGGGATTTGTCCTGAGGCTGTTGGTATTATTTATATGATTTTATGTTTCCTTGCATACGTTTAGAGGAGAAGGCATGATGGATATTAGCTACTTCAGTAACCATCATGTGAGTACAACTGGGACTGCAATGTTGTTGCAGGACTAATTCAGGGCTGCAGTCAACACACTTTTTTAGGGTTTGAGATTAGCCCCCAACACTTTGCCTGCCCTCAGGATTCCTCGGCAAATGTATACTCCTCAAAACTCACTAGAGTCCTGGAAATTCAAGATGGGAAACTCAAGGCATTCACAGAGGCAAATTCCTCTTGGCCATGACGCATTCGTTTTTCTCCCAAGGGCACCTTCCTAAGGACTTACCATTTCTTCTCCCTCCTTTTCACAATCATATAGAACCTGATAGTTGAGGAACATCAGAGAGCTGACAAAGTAGTGAAGGCAGGCTGGGGCATTCAATTTAAACAAAAACTTTGTTTTTTCAGTGAGTTGATGTAATAAAACCTGCAGTGCAACCAGGCCTGACAAGATCCCTGGAAAGAATGGAAGCCACATGTAATGGTAAGGTGTCCCTACCAAGACACTGCCAACCAACGCGAAACATTACTAGGACCCTGGAGATGGAGGACAAGGCAGGAAGCATCTCAAGGGGCTCTGAATGTTGAAGACAAATTTTGCTTTTTAAAACACTTTACTACTCACTCTATTTTTTGCTCTCAATTGTTTCATTTATAATTTCATTTTTTTTCTTTTGCTATCAATTTTAAATTGCTCATGCATATCCTTTTTAACTTTTTGTCTGAAATAAGATTATAAAATTTTGCTATTTTGATTTGTTTTGCTCCTCGACATTTTAAAATATTACCTTTGTTTCTATTATTACTAGTGGCCCAGTGCATGAAATTTGTGCACATTAAAAGGAGATTAATTAGAGGAAATAATTTAATATTGCTATTTGCCCTTTCTCTATAATAGAAGTGTCAGAGATGAAAGAAAATTAGTAAAATGTATATGAAAACCTTCCTCCTGACAGTCTGGGGCACACCACAGGACCCAGAGGCAAGTCCTCACCCAGACACATGCATCTCAAAATCAAATGAGACCCAGACCTGGCTGCTTCTTCCCACAATGGGTGGGAAGACCCAGCCAGTCCCAACCTTGTATAGCCCTACTAGGCAGGGGCTGTAGCCTCAGGTCCCCTGGACTGGCACCAGGATGGGGGCGTGGCCTGAGGTCCCCCAGTCCAGAACAAGGTGGGGGACATAGCCTGAGGTCCTGCATCAATCCCCACCAGGTAGGGGCACAGCCTGAGGTCCCCTGTCAAGCCCCACTGGGTGGGGGCATGGCCTGAGTATCCCTGATCCAGCACTGGGGGTGCATCTTGAGGTCCCCCATCAAGCCCCACAGGGTGGGGAACATAGCCTGAGGTACCCTGTTAAGCCTCACCAGGCAGGGGGGCACAGTCTCAGGTCCCTGGGCCTGGTACTAGGGTGGGAGGGTGTGGCCTGAGATTCCTCGGCCTGACACTGGGGTGGGGGGCAGCAGTCTGAGGTCCCCTAGCCCAGCACTAGGGGAAGTGCACCTTGAGGTCCCCCATTAAGACCTGCCAGGCAGGGGGCATTGCCTCAGGTCCCTTATCCTGGCACCAGGGCGGGGGTCATAGACTGAGGTCCCAGTCAAGCCCCACCACGTGGTGGGTATAGCCTGAGGTCCCTGGGCCCAGTGCCAAGGTGGGAGGTGGAGCTTGAGGCCCCCTGTAAAACCTCACTGGGTGGCGGGGGGGGGCACAGCCTCAGGTCCCCTGTCAAGCCCTGATGGTTGGGGGGATGCAGCCTGAGGTCCCCTGTCAAGCCCCGCGGTGGCAGGGGAGAGCATAGCCTCAGGTCCCTGCTTATTGCTTATTAAGGCTCCTTATGGGAACTTGGCCTCAGCTGTGAGTGCAGCCATCTTTGTGATGGAGTGATGGTCAATTAGCATATTCACTCTTTATTAGATAAGATGCTTTATTCCATTAAGTTCATTTCTGTTTTGTTTTTTCTGATTTCAACTTTGTTTAAATCATCTCTTTTTCCTATCTATCTTTTTTTTCTTTCATTTAGATACTGCTCTCTTAAAATTATCTTTACATCATCTGTATAGATCCAGGAAGGACACATGACCATGGAGGCAGAGAGAAAATTCCCGAAAACAGGGAGGCCTTGAGAACAGCAGCACTCTGTTCTCCCTTAATAGTTCCTGAATCCCTTTTAATGTTGAATCTGCTAAAATGTTAGCCTGAGTGGCTCAGGGGACCACCACGTTTCAAATTTCCTCCCAGGATAATGCTAATATTACCTACACAAACATCACATTCGACCTGCCGCAATGGTGTTGTTTTCTCAGCTCCCTCATGAAGGGAAACATTATTTAAAATCCACAGTTTCTGCCATAGATGACTGTAGACATTGGGCAAAGCTCCAGGTCAGAGCTGGGCAAAGTTACACAGAACAGAGGGAGGTAAGTAAGAGATTCCTTTCAGGCAAAGAATATCAACAAAATATCCCGAGTTTGACTTTAACAAGGACATAGGCTGTCTTTTCATTTTCACTGAGACACTCAGAAAGGTGACATTGAGCAGCTTCTTGATGGGTATATTGCAAGAGTTATTAAGGGTAAACAAAAGTTAACATGCATTTTGGTATTTTGACTACTATAAACTATTAAAGAATAGTAGAGAATCTTTCCCTCCAGAAAAAAGATCTACACTGTTTTGTTGTAAAGGTATGAATGTTAAAAAGGAAAATAGAATACAATAAACAAAACAAATGATTATTTTTTAAAGGCCCCCAAGGAGGGGGAGTTGGAAGGAGTGAAAATGCTCTGAGAAGAGGATTCACACGCTTAGACTTGGGAAATGGTAAGGAGTGAAGAGGTCTCCAAAGGTGGTGAGATCCATGCCTCATTGCTCTGACTTTTTGATGAGGTGTGAAATGCTTGGGGAAAATGGTCCTTAATGCTGAAGCCTTGAAAACAGCAGCAACTGGTCACTCAGCCTGTGTTAAAAATCTAAGAGAGACCAGGAAGCCATTTTCATAAGCAGGAATACTATGAGTTTGTACAACTTGCTATGCTGTACTTAAAGCCTTACTTAATTTGCCTTCAGTAGTCATGATGATTTACTACATTTGATGATATGTAATTCCCTTAATTTCCTCTTCTTTGAAAGAGAAAATTATTCCTTTATTGGTGCTGACAGCATTTGATCCCCCATTTAATCCTGTGTTATGATACTGTCCTAAAGATTTTCCCTACTGAAGACCTTCATTCCCAGATTTCCCCTTATTAATATCCAACTGTATTTTTCCCAGTAGAAAAAAAAAGTATTGTATCTGAAATTATTGAAGCATTAACTTTAATAACAAAGCAAAGCAAGCTAAAGTCTAATGTAAGGAGGAGGATTATATAAGTTATAGAACATTGGCATTATGGAGTATTATACTAATATGACTAAATTATGATAGACCATATTCATCCTATCCATCATATGACAAACCATATAATAAAAGGAAATATTATTTTAGTAAATACTGTTTGTAAAACTTCAAGACTTTTTCAGAAAACTGGTCATGTAACCACTAAGCCTCCCATTTGGAAATTAAGCACATTTACAAATAACTTTTGAATTAAAAATAAAACCCAAATTAAACTGATAAACATTTATAACTGAATGACAATGAAAATACCATCTCTCAAGATTTTAATAAGTTAGAAAGGTTAAAAAATTAATTTAACTGTTCAGCTCAAGATGCTGTCAGAAGAAAGATAAAATGGATCCAAATAAAATGAAAGGTGATAAATATAAAACAGAAGAAATATTGAAATAGAATATAAAAGCCAATGATGATAACCAACAAATAGGAAAAAAAAATTCCTTGAAAGTACTAACAAAGTAGACAAACCCCTGGAAAATTAATCAAAAGAGAAAGTATAAATAACCTTAAGAATAGCAATGAGTAAATAACTTAGAGAGAAAAGATTTATTAAAATTCATAAGATTATTATAAACAAATTTACTTAATAAAAATGTAAAAGTCTAAATAAAATGAAAAATTTAGGGAGATATAAATTAATAAAAATGTTCTGAATGGATCAAATATAACAAAAGAAAGCAAAATGGTGGAAAAGACAACTCCTATAAAAGACATCAAATAGCCGAGACCGGTTTGGCTCAGTGGATAGAGCCTCGGCTTGAGGACTGAAAGGTCCCAGGTTCGATTCCGGTCGGGGGCATGTACCTTGCTTGGGGGCATGTACCTTGCTTGAGGGCACATCTCCACTGTGGGGCGTGCAGGAGGCGGCTGATTGATGTCTCTCTCTCATCAATGTTTCTGACTTTCTATCCCTCTCCCTTCCTCTCTGTAAAAAATCAATAAAATATATTTTTAAAAAAAGACATCAAACAAAGGTGATTTTATAAGAGATCATCTATTAAACCATCATAAAACAGATAATCTCTTTTACATTTTGGCCCACAATATGAAAAATGATGGCAAATTATGTAAAAAATTGAGGTTAGTAATTTTTTATATGAAATGAGGCAAAAATGTCATAGAATAGATCAATTAGTGGATAATTTCACTATGGGATTAAATATAAAATTAACACAGCCGTCCATTCTAAGAATAATACAATGACCAAAAAATATTTATCCTGGAATGTAAAGATAGCTCAATATAAGAAAATTTAGTAGTGTAAATTATTTTGATTAACAAATGTGAGATTAGAAAAACCATTTTGGGGTATAAAATTTTCCCTGTAATATGTTAAAATCTTCCACAATCACCCTGTAGCAAAACTGAAATGAACATTCACTTTCTGAGGCCAAACAAGAATTGGGCCTGAAATTTGTTGGGTGGAGATAATTGCAAATATTGATGGTGAGAGAAGGTGACTCCTTCTGTGTGATCTCCTAGCAGTAATGCAAGAGCTCTGACTTTTCTACGAGTATAGGAGTCCTAAGAAATACAGCTTAAAGTAGATATATGTTGTTTGGTATGTTATATATCTTTTTTCTCAAGCCTTTAGCAAGCCCTGTTTACTTTTTTTTAATGATCTGTGCTTTTCTTAATGGCCAGAGTGAGACCATCACCAGCAGAGAGTGGGGCCCAGCAGAGCACCCATCCCATGAAGCACAGTGGCAGTGGCCACAAGCTGACATGGAGACAAAAAGCCTGAGGGGTACAATTTGGGGATGATGATTATAATAAACTAGTGGCCCAGTGAACAAAATTTGTACACAGAGGAGTGGGTTCCCTCAGCCCAGTCTGCACCCTCTCCAATTGGGGACCCCTTTGAGGATGTCTGACTGCTGTTCAGACATCTCTGTCACAATCTGAAACCATTGGCTCCTAACTGCTCACCTGCCTGCCTGCCTCATTGCCCCTAACTGCCTCTGTCTGCCTGCCTGATTGCTTCTAACCCCTATGCCTACCTGTCTGGTCACCCCTAATCCCTCTGCCTGCCTGCCTGATCACCCTAACTGCCCTCCTATGCCAACCTGATCTTGCCCCTAACTGCTCTCCCCTGCCTGCCTGATCTTGCCCCCAATTGTCCTCCCCTGCTGGCCTGATCTCACCCCCAACTGCCCTCCCCTGGTAGCATGGTTGCCCTCAATTGCTTTCCCCTGCTGGCCTGATCTCACCCCCAACTGCCCTCCTCTGCTAGCCAATTTGGTTCTGATTGGTCAGTTTCTATGCCAGTCAGTGTCAAAAGCTTTGCCTCCTAGGCAGCCATTGGCTCCTCAGACTTCATCCAGATTTGGTTCTGATTGGTTGGTTTCTATGCCAGTCAGCTTCTCTGGGCCTATCAATGGGGCCTGATCATACATATCATCAAATGGGGCCTGATCATATGGAGTTACAGACCCAAGAAATAATATTTGTTATTGCATTTTATTCTCACACTACAGATAGCTATTATTTTCTACATCTTCGAGCTGGGGATATTGAAATTTACAAGGGACTTGCCCAGATGAGCAGGGGGGCCATGATTTGAACAGTATATACCCAGAACTGGAACCTATGCCCTTGTTCACTAAACTCCAATGTCTGTTTTCAATATTTTTTATCTTGAACATTATAACTGATAGCTTTCTCATTCACACTACTTCCTACTCTCCTCAGCAATGTTTGGTGATTATTAATTAGACATTATTAATTTTTTTGTTTATAGGAGGCTTGTGAAATTGGCATACTTTTAATTAACACCTATCTGTTTTATCAATCAGTGTTCAGTGCAGGGAAAATAAAAGACTAAGTACATTAAGAAAGAAATTTAATAGAGATATCAGGACCACTCAGGTCAAAGCAGAACTGCCCTTTTAGGTGACTACCAATTCAGAGGCCACTTCTGGAAGTCATGAGCTGAAATCACACAATCCATAGCTGCCAATCAGTGACCAGAAAGTCATAACCAAAAAGTTCCTTGTACCACTGCAGCCGCTGCAAGAACTTCTCACAGCCCAGGCAGCTAAAGAATGGACTTGGGAAGTGTATCTCAAGCAGGATCGCGTTTCTCTCTACCGTGTGCCAGCAAAAGCAGCCGGAAGGGACAGGGAAAATGACCCCCTCTTCTCTCTGCCTTTGGAACCTCCCCTGGGTACAATTAGAGACAGACTTAATTTCCATCTGGAATCCTCACAGCTAGAGGGTCTAAAAGTATGTTTAGCTTTCTCCCTTTTCCAAATGGGAAGGGAGAAATGTATATAGAATGAAGGAATCCACTTTCCTTAGGAGGGGCTGAGGGAGGGGCAGATGAGCACTTGAAGCTGAGGACCTTCCAAATGCTTGTTGGGCCCATGAATTATTTTCTCCTGTGAATTGAATGTATGTTCATATCTGTTGCTGATTTTTTCTTTTTGGCAGGTTGTCCTTTCCTTATGATTTAAACATTTATTGATTTATTTATTCTGAACAGTAATCATTGTTGGTTGCATGCACCACAGATATTTTCTTTCAGTCTATGCATTCTTTTTTAATCATAAAGAAACTGTTATTGTAATGCCATCAAATTTACTAATGCTCTACTTTATGAATTGGGCAGTTTGTGTCTTTGTCTAAAGTTACTCTATGCCGAGGTCATAAACTAAGCCTGTCCATTTTCTTCTAAATGTTTTTAAAGGCTTACTCTTAAGAAAATATTTTTATTGATTTCAGAGAGGAAGGGGGAAGTATAGATATAGAAACATCAATAATGAGAGAGAATCATTGATTAGCTGAGCCCACAACCCAGCCATGTGCCCTTGACCAGAATCCAATCCAGGACCCTTCAGTCCGCAGGCCTAAAAGCTAAGGCTAAAGGTTAACTCTTTACATTTAGGGGTTCATCAATCTGGAATGTATTTTTGAAAATTGTAACAGAGAGAAATGTGATTGAAATTTTCTATAATGACAGACAAATAATTCTGCATAATTTCACCACTTATTATTTCATCCTTTCCCTTACACTTCAGGTTCTTTCACAGGTCTTTAATTTGGTCCAATTATTTTTTGTCTATTTCTATTGCCATACAACACAGTTTTAATTTTTAACACAATTTCCTATTATATAGTTATTACTCTTAGAGTTTGTGGTAATTTCTTAATATATTTATTTTAAATCACTACTTCTTCTTGACCCTTTACCATCCCATAAGAATTTTAGAATCAGCAAATTTCCATTAGAAAAAGTTGGGATTTTGCTTGGAATTATATTATACTTACTGATTATATTGGAAATAATGTACACCAAGTATAAACATCCTTGTGCATAATCTACTTTATGTAGATGAATCTTTGATATCTTTCCATCTATTTTCTAAAATTTTCATAAAGACCTTTTATGTATATTTTGATAAACATTCTTGACTACATTACTGCTTTCTGAATGGAAAGATCTTACTAGTTTTTTGTTTGCTTGTAAGTTTGCTTGTTTTAAATTCTTTATTGTTGAAAGTATTACAAATGTGTCCTTCTTAAGATTGTATTAGTTTTTATCTTTCCTGGTTGAGGGCATAAAGGGACACCATTAGGCCTATGACCTTGTTAAACTCTGAACTTGTCTGCATAGATCATTTGGATTTTTTTGTCTTTAGCTAAGCACAGCATCTACAAATACTGACAATTTTGTTTTTTCACTTTCCAATCTTTACACTTCCTCTTCCTTGTCTCATGTGCTAAAAAGTCCAGCATAATAGTGAACAGCACATGCCCTCTGAGTGAGGGACAAACTGGATTATGGGCCAGCTGGTTCTCACCAGGGGTGCTAATCTGTAAGGGGCTCTAAAACTTCAGTGGAATAAATCAAATATACTGTGCCAAAATACTCAGGTTTCCACAAGCAATTCCTTATATTATTGGCAAAATGAATATTGGTCCTGCTCCCACCAAAGTGGTGGTGCCCTGAATGGAAATTTATTAAAAAAAAAAAAAAAAAAAACCTCTTTGCCAGCCAACTCTGAAGCTAGCTGGTAGACAGTCACCTGAACTTGGCAGCCAGCAGCGGCTACAGTTCTAAAACAAAACAATGATTGCATAGTGCTATTTACTGGGAACAAGTGATTTTCTTCATTATCTAAATTTTAATCACTTCACTGTACTTCTTCCCAAACATACCTGGTTCAGAAAATCAAACTGAAGGTGGAATGTAAACCTCAAGAATTAGAGTACATGTTGCCTTTTTTGTATGGAAGTCACTGGAACTGAATTAGTAAGCAAATTTATATGTGAATATAATATTTTAATAGAAAATTAGTGTCTCTCCATCTTTACTAAGTCAATTTGAAAGAAAATTGCTTAAAGATTATTTTAAAAGGACACCAGCTTATTAGCTTGCTTATTAGGTCCTGAGTGGGAGCCTAACAATTGCCCCATGGAATAAAAGTATCTGAGCATGATCTTTTGATTAACTAAATTCAATATTTTGCAAATAATAGTAATTATCAGAAAGTTAAGCATAATTGACTGCACACACATATCCATACAGACAAGCTCAATTATATGAACTCAGAACAGACATTATGGACATTTGTCTACCTTCCTTTGGAGCAAGAGGGCCCTTTTGATATATAGTTGATATATCCTTGATTTCCTTTCCTCGTGGAGCTCACAGCCAAACATTTATATTATTTTGGTCTTTGTTTTGGGGCAGTTTTTGGGATCTATGCCAATATCTCATAATTCAGTCCTGCCACTCACTCATTTCATTTTTGCTTATAGTTTTTCCTTTTCAATTTTTTTTTCTTCTGTCTCTATGTCATACTTTCTTTTGGTCTTTGTTAGTGTGTTTTTTTTTCCTTTTCCTGTCACTCATTCTGTAGCAGCTCAGTAGCTCAACAGAGTGAAGAGACAGATACTAAGACTCGTGTGTGTGTGTGTGTGTGTGTGTGTGTGTGTGTGTGTGTATGAGAGGGAGAGAGAGAAGCTTTGAAGAACAAAAAAAGAGACTTTCCCTAGCATAAACAAAGCTTGTATAGATCAGCTACAAGTAGGTCTGAGATGTATACAACAGGTCACAAAGACCATGCTACTGGGCATACTAGAAAGTATACTTTTTAAATTACATTCACAAGAGAGATTTAAAAACACACACAGTATGTTTATTAAAGATAAAAGTAAAGTAATAACAATTAGAATAAATATGAATATGATGAGAAATAAACAGTGGAGGCAATCCCAGTTGAGCATAACATACTCACAGAAGCATTTTATTCCTAAGAAAGCAAATATTTATCATCTGACTCCACTTAAAAACTTATTTGAATAACTGTCACAGGCCTCCTACCTCCCATGATGCTTAGAGATAAGTGTTTGTTCAGAAGACTTTATTGGAATGCTCCTAGCTGTTGTTGAATATTCACACCAAAAACGATCACTTTCAAAGTGGCCTGCATTTCTCCATTGAAATCATCTCAAGGATGGAAACAGAAGCAAAAACAGAAGTGCCACCAACTGTACTGTTTTTCCACAAGAACTTGTTTACAGAGATGCCGACATAAAAATGAGCCAATACACTAGAGTTGCTGGGTTATGATAGAAGGCTATGAAGAACACAGGGTGGCATGGAAGAGGGAGGTATGGGAGGTCTGGAAGGTTTTGATATCCCATGAAATATTAGGGTGATTCTCCAAACTGAGATATGGATTACGCAACAGGAAATAAGCATGAACAGGTAAGTAAGGCTCACTTAGAATATCTATGACTTGCTAAGAAATTTGGAAATTTTTCCTCTGTGAATGGGAAAGTCCTTGGAGGTGGTGAAGAAGAGAGTCAGGAGACCTAGGTCCTAGGACTGACCATCATTTGTGAGCTGAAGGTTGTTAGACAAAAGTTACCTACTTCATGAGAAGAGAGGGAGCAGAGCGTTTATGAAATCCTTACCAATTTTGGATTGATAAAAGCTATCATTTATGCATAGTTCTGATGTACTAGACACTTCATTAGTTTTTGTCTTATTTAATTATTGCAATAACCCTGAGATAGATCTGACTATCACCATTTATTATCAAGAGACTAAGTTGAGTAATATTAACACATTTAATAAGTGAAGATTCTAGATTGAACCCATATGGATTTTCCCAAAGCCAATGAGGTTTAATAGTACATTTTGTGATTCCTTAATTCTAAATTTGTTAATGAAACGTGATGTGTAATAGATACCATTTGAAAGATGGTGGCCAGTGAATAAATTTCTATCTTCCACAAGGAGAAAATAAATAGAAATGGCCTGCAAATGCAGTATATCAACCATGATTCCACTTACATATAAAGAGGATTTTTATAGAGTGGAGGCAGTAAGTTATAGTTGAGACTATAGGCATATTTCATCTAGAGATTTTTCATTAATCAGAGTCTTGCCATTCTGAGTTACTTAAAGTATTATTCTGAGCAGATGTAAGCAGTTGAATAAGACAGGTACTTATGGTTATTTTTGATTCATGATCTAATCTGGAAATATCTCCCAATAACCAGATATGTTTCCCCACTGAAAGGGATAGAAAATACTGGCCTTAACATAGTCTTAAATGATTATAATATCCTAATATATACTGGAAATGCTTTACGAAAAATGGAGGTCAGTATTGTAAATTAACTTTAAAATTTTCACTCTCAGTTATTATTACCATAATTAAAATATATATCTATGCATATATGTGTGTTCTCTATACAGATGCTTGAAAGGGAAAAGGCCTGTGAAAATTCAAACTTATAATATTCATAAATCAAGACGTAATTTATTAAAATCAGGGTTTCCAAACTTCTAAAGACATTTTTCCTTTTACATAAAACTGAGAATTTCATATATCATGCCCCCCTTGTATTCAGATCTAAGTGTCTTCGTTTCATGAAAGATTCCGAATATCTCCTATGTGTGCTTTCTGGTCAATAAGGTATTGCTAAGCTTTATTCTTGACAATCTCTCTTACAAGAACAGTAGTTTTTTCTCTCCCTGACTATAAATATATTATATGTTTTTAAAATTACACCTTATCTGTCCACCTCTTCAAAAAATTTTGATTTGCTATTGCGGTCTAACAGATTTCTGGATCTCAAAATACTTGAGTACTTTCACATAATCTCTGTCTACTATTTAGGGAACTGGGTGAGAACAGAGAAGAAAAACATAAAAGCTGAAATCTGAGGAATAATTCCCAAATAAGTAGGCATGATGATGTCTTTGCAAGTGTGAGAGGCTCCACATCAATGCAGTTAAGTGGTTAACTTTTTAACTGCCTTAAGTGAAATTCTCGTGTCTTGTTGGTTTCCCCTCTTTTATTATTAGGTGCTCTTTCAAAAAACATACCTAAACAACTTTGCTAGACTTTATTTGAACTATACTTGTACTCTTCAGGCAAGTTAATTAAAGCACAGTTGAAATTCTATTCAAAAGGTCTTCAGCATTTTTACTTAGAGGAAAGCACCCCTGTGAGGCCCTGCTACTGTGTACTCAGCTGACATTTCAGATGCACCTATTGCTCTTGAAAACTGTCCTTGAGGAAATAATATACCATCAATTAATAAAAAAAATACTAGCTTACTAGTAACTATAAAACTCAAATCACTTAATGTATCTCTTGTTAGATATAGTTATGCATTTATAAGCTGGCATAAATGAAAAAGGGGAATGATTATGTTTGAAATTTGATCACTGAAGTTGCTAATGATTTGGTTGATGCCATTTTCCCCTTGTCCCAGCATCAATTACCAGGTATCTCGCTTATTGGATGGTTGCCAAAGCGTAGAAAACCCTCATAAAAGAATGTTAGTGGAGTTATTAAGTTATTACTATTTCTATTACTCGCTCTCTTCTCCTCTTTTCTACTTTCTCTCCTCTTCGCCCCAAATAGGTACATTGTCTGCAAATGGGGGCTAATCATCTTGCCCACCTTTATAATACCATTAAGGCACTTTTAAAGCCAACTGAAATAGCGAAGCCTACAGAAAAGTGAGCTATTAACAATAGACATGTAATAGCAACTGCAATTATAATAAATACAATAAAATTGTACACATTAGCATTAGTGAGGAAGACATTCAAGGCTTGAAAAAAAAAAACACCTCACTTTGACGAATTAGCAAAGTGAAGGAAGTCAACTGAGCCCTTGTTTACACCTTCTTGCCACTCTCTGATAGCTCACATCTCTTCCCTCATGCCCAAATATCTATCAAATTAATATCTACAGCAAGAAACGTGGCATCTTCACTCAGATGCTAAAGGATTCTGTAATATTTTAATAGCTATAGAGAGGTATAATTCACATACTATACAATTAATCTACCTAAAGTGTTCAACTCGTGTTTAATAGACTCACTAAAATTTAGATTGTGCAAACCATCACCACAATCTAGGTTTATATTTTCTTTTCCCCCAAACTCCATACCCATAAGCAGCCACTTCCCACCCTTCCCACAGTCCTAGGCAACCATTAGTCTATTTTCTGTCTCTATACAGCTTGTCTATTCTGGACATTTTATATTAGTGGTATCACAGGATAATATTTTTAATGTTTTTTTAATGTAGCATTTTATTTCTTTATATGGCTGAATAATATTTAATTATATGGATATAGCACCTTTTGTTTATCCACCTATCAGTTGATAGATATTTTGGTTGTTTCTACTTTTTGGCTAATATGAATAATGATTCTATGAACATTCATGTACAATTTTTTTGTGTGTGAACATGTGTTTTTATTTCTTTTGGGTAGATATAAAAATGAACTTACCAGGTCATATGGTAAGTCTATGATTAATATTTTGAGGAACTGCTAAACTCTTCCATAGTGGTTATACCATTTTATATTCCCATTGCATTGTATGATGGGTCCAATTTCTTCTCATCCCTGTGAACCCTTGCTTGCTATTGCTTGTCTTTTATTATTATAGCCATCTACTGTTTTTATTATAGCCATCTCATTGTGGTTTTAATTTGAATTTTTCTAATGAATAATTATATTAAGAATTCTTTGTATGAGTTTTGGGCCCTTTGTATATCTTCTGAGAGAGATATTAATTCAAATTTTGACTCACCTTTTGTTTTAAAATCTAATGTATTAAAAAAAAATTTGAGGTATAGTAAGACGCAGAGATCAGGAGCTGATTGTCATTAAAAAGACAGTTTATTACAGTTCTCAAGAGGAGAGGACATGCCATGCTGGGAAAGGCCATGTGGGGAAGCACAAGGTTGTCATGAGTCAAGAGAGGAAATAGGAGGCAACTGTGGGCAAGAACTTTTCTTGCAATTTACAGAGAAAGAAAGCAATACAGTAGGGCGAGCAAGTTTTGAATTGGCCAGTTTGAATAATTTCAGCAGGCTCTGGGCCATCAGGAACCGCCTCTGTTATTGGTACTGGGGGATTAGGGCAGGTGTATGATAAAGGAGGTAGTTGCAAGTATGGACTCTGTATTGATTGCCATGTATTTAAAAATTACACCCCAGGGAGGAAGAGTGCCAGGTGGTGATAAGAGAGGCAGGTGATTCAGGTATGTAACTGAGTTGTCTAGAATATGGCATATCTAGCATATACATCTAGGGCAGATGTCCAAACATCAGGTTTATAAAAGCTAGAAACATAGTTTATTTTTAAACTAGAGGCCTGGTGCACAACATTCATGCACTGGGGAGAGGTCCCTCAGCCCAGCCTGCACCCTCTCACAGTCCAGGACCCCTCAGCGGATGTCCACCTGCCAGCTTAGGCCCGCTTTTCTTGGACATCCCCCAAGGGGTCCTTACTGCTGCTGTGGAGACAGGAGAGACTCCGCCACTGATGCTGCACTCACCACCAGTGAGCCCAGCCTCCGGCTGAGCAGGGCTCCCCCTGTGGGAGTACACTGAGCATCAAGAGGCAGCTCCTGCATTGAGCATCTGTCCCTTGGTAGTCAGTGTGCATCATAGTGACCAGTCGGTCCATGTTTCAATTGATTTGCATATTAGCCTTTTATTATATAGGATTGTGTTATCTATTTTATTGCTGAGTTATAAGAATATACCTTTATATACTCTAATATAAGTCTCTTATCAGATATATAATTTGCAAATATATTTTCCATTTGGGGATTGTTGTGTGTTTTTCACTTTTTTTTTTTTGATGGTATAGTTTGCAGCAAAAAACACTTTTATTTTTATGTAGTCTGATATATTTCTTTTTTTGTCACTTGTGATTTTGGTGTCATATTCAACAGAACATTACCTAACTCAAAGTCACAAAGATTAGTCTCTTATTTTCTTTTACATTTTTCCTGGTTCATTGAATTTATTGGGATGACACTGGTTAACAAAATTATACAGGTTTCACAGGCACAATTCCACCCACATCATCTATATGCTATAGTGTGTGTTCACCATGCTCTCTTATTTTCTTAAGTTTTATGGCTTTAGATTTTATATTTAAACTAGAGGCCCAGTGCACATAATTCATTCATGGAGAGGGGTGTGTGTGTGTCCCTCAGCCCAGCCTACAACCTCTCCAATCTGGGACCCCATGAGGGATATACAACTGCCTGGTGGGATTGGGCCTAAATGGGCAGTGGGACATCCCTCTCACAATCCAGGATTGCTGGTTCCCAACCACTTGCCTGCCTGTCAGCCTGATCACCCCTTAACCAACCACTCCCCCGCCAGACTGATTGACGCCTAACTGCACCTGTGCCACCCTGACTGCCCCTAACTGCCCTCCCCTGCCAGCCTGGTCACCCCTAACTGTCCTCCCCTGCAGATCTGGTTGCCCCCAACTGCCCTGCCCTGCTGGCCTGGTAACCCCTAACTGTCCTCCCTGCCAGCCTGGTCACCCCCAACTGCCCTCCCCTGCAAGCCTGGTACTCCAACTGCCTTCCCCTGAAGGCCTGGGTCCCCTGAAACTATCCTCCCCTGCACGCCTGATCCTCCCTCTACTCCCCTCCCCTGCAGACCTGGTTGCCCTCCAACTACCCTACTCTACAGGCCTGATCTCCCCAACTGCCCTTCCCTACAGGCCTGGTCTTCTTCAACTGCCCTGTCCTGCAGGCCTGGATGCCCCACAATTATCCTCCCATTCAGGACTGATCACCCCCAATGGCCCTCTCTTGCAGGCCATCTTGTGGTGGCCATCTTGTATCCATATGGGGGCAGCCATCTTCTGTGTTGGAGTGATGGTTAATTTGCATATTACTCTTTTATTAGATAAGATCCATGGTATATGATATGGGAAGAAGTTGAAACTCATTTTTTGGCCTGTGGATAACCAGTTTTTCTTGCACCATTTATTGAAAAGACTCATCTTTGCCCATTGAATGATGTTAATGCTATTGTTAAAAAGCAATTGCCCTGGCTAGAACCTGCAACACAATATTGATTAGAAGTATCAAGAGCATTCCTATCTTGCTCTTGATTTTAGGAGAGAAACTTTCAGTATTTCACCCTTAAGTATGATGTCAGCTGTGGGCACCTTTATATAGAATCCTATTCTTACTGTACTGAGTGTCTTAATTGTGAAAGAATGTTAGGTTTTGTCAGATGTTTTTTCTACATCTATTAACATGATTAGGTATTATTGTACTATATGATATGATATTGTTGTGGTATGTTACAAGATTGGTACAATGCACATAAAGATATGTGCATTGTACCTATCTTGCATTCTGGAATAAATCTCAGTCATAGTATATGCAGATTTCCCCTGCTATTCAAAATAATCAGTGGAGAGGCAGGGAGAGGGGAAGGGGACATATGTAATACTTTCAACAATATTTAAAATTAATTAATTAATTTAAAAAGTATTCCTATGAATTTTTTTGTAAGCTGAAATAGCATAGAGTGAAAAAGCATGTATCATTAATATATGTGGAAAATGTTTTAAGCATTCCCAGACCCAAAAACTAACTTACCAAATCATACCAATACACTAAATTATGTCCAGTTTAACCCCAAGCATCACACCCTTACAAGTTCTCTTAGGCTCTTGTGGTACCTCAGGACACATCTTGCTAACAGATGCAAAAAATAAATTGAGATAAAGTACAGATGCTCAAAGACATAGTTCAAAGCTATGGCACCTTGATGCTGACATGCTTAGTGTAGTTCCTGGGAAAGGAGTTTGGTGCAGTCACTCTTCTGCTCTGGGTGTGCACTGCCTCAATGACGGCTCATGAAAAACAAACGCTGAACACTCTTTTTGCTTTTGACCTTTTTTTTGTAGAAGTAAAATCCTCTTTGGATATCTTTCAGTCAGCAAAAACAGGTACTAAAAAGTTAAGTGGCATATGCAAACGTTCAAAAAGCAGGGCATGCTTATAATTCCTTATGCATGTCACTGAATTGGGTTTGCTAGAATTTTTTTGAACATTTTTGCATCTATATTCATAAGGAGTATTGGCCCACAGTTTTCTTATGATATATCTGTCTGGTTTTAATATAAGGTTAATACTTATCTTGAGTGAATTTGGAAGTATTCCCTTTTCTATGCCTTTGAAGAGTTTTTTTACATGTTTGGTAGAATTCACCAGTGAGTTTTCTTTGCGGAAAATTATTTTTAAATTACTAACTAATCTATATATTTGTTATAGGTGTATTCAGGATTTCTATTTCTTTTTTATTTGCTTTAGTAATTTTTTGGCATATGGTTATAGTACTTTCTTATATTCTTTTTATTTCTGCAGGGATTATAGTGATGTCCTCTTCATCATCTTTGAGTTTGCTAATTTGAATCTTCTTTCTTTTGCCCTTGGTCAATATAACTAAAGGTTTTCAATATTGTTGGTCTTTTCAAAGAACCAACTCTTGGTTTTGATATTCACTTTTAGTTTTCTAGTCTCTATATAATTTATTTTCATTCTACCTTTATTATTCATTTCCTTGTCCTTAGTTTAGGTTTAATTTGTGTTGCTTTTCCTAGTTTCTTCAGGTGGAATATTATGGTATTGATCTGAAACCTTTATTTTTTTATTATTGGTATTTTCAGTTTTTGATTTCCTCAAAACATTGCTTTAGCTGCAGTTTATAGATTTTGGTATATTGTTTACTCATCTCAGTTCTGTTCATTTTGGCTTTATGTATTTTGCAGCTCTCATGGATTTGTGTTTATTTAATTGTATATTCTTAAAGGATTAACCCTTTTATCATTAGTAATTGGCCCTCCTTATCTCTGGTAACAATTTTTTAGTTTCAAATCTAAGGCCATTCTTCTGTAAATGTATATATATATATATGTATATATATATGTTTATATATATATGTATATATATATATATATATGTTTATATATATACATATATATATGTATATATATCTTATATGTTAAAGGTCATGCTTAAGTTCATTTGCCCAGTTAAACTTTAATTCTTTACTGTGAATGTATGTATGTTTTTGAGGCTGCAAGCACTGATCAGAGAGTTTACTTCTCCTCCCTGCCCCCCAATATTCACTTGGGGACTAGTAGCTTAAAGGTTCTTTTTCTGGTCCTTTTGAGAGGACATAAGCTTGGACATTCACATAGTCTTTCAGGTTACCAGGGCTGAGTGTGAGTTTATTTTTAATCCTGGATTTCTAGGAGTCACCCCTTGGCTAGAGTTGTTTATTGTTCAGTGTTTGCCTAGAGAGTGTGCTTGAGCCATTTGTGCTAGTGAGGCTTCAGCCCTGTGTTGATAGGGTTATGAGTGTCATGGAAAAAATTTTTCTTGTCTTGCTCTGAAAGATTCTGAGTAGATACAAACCTAGTGCATTTGCATAAACTTCTCAACCCCCAGAGTTGACTATGATTCCAAGAGGGCTCTGGGCTCTTGATTGTTTCTTTTCCTGGTTCTCTCTATTAAACTTTTGGCTGCTCCACTGTTTTGTGAGTATCATGGAGCTAACAGTCTCCTCTTAATTGCTTTCTCCCAAGCTGTCCAATGTTAGAAAATGCCTTAGGCTTGGAGTCTCTTTATTCTGTTCAAAATAAAGTTGGTTCCCTCCTGAAGAGCTCTAGAATCCTTAGTCCTCTGGCTTTCTTTTCCTGTTGGGCAAAATCATTATAGCACTGTATTAACGGTAGGGGAAGAAGCATGCTCTTACTAGAGTGATACTGCGCTCAATGGACATAGGATGGTTGCTTGCCCTCAATTTTCTTGGTTTGTCCCTCCATCATTGAACGGGAGTAAGTTTAGATACAGGCAAATGTGGACCAAGTATTTCAGCTTGCCATACCAGGAGACATACTGCTAGCCTATGAATGTGTGGGTAAGAAGGAACCCAATCCTCCCCTATACATCCCTAAAACAGACCTTTTCAACAGAAAGCTGAGGTGGGAGTCAGGGAGACAAAACTATTATTGGCCTGACGTTGTAGGTAAAACTATAGCTCCAGACCTGGAGATGAGAGAGCAGGGAGTCCCATTTCCCTAGCTGCACCTGCCTGAAGTAGAATGCCTAGAACAGTGTTTCCCGAGTATAGAAATGAGGAGAGTTCTTATAGGGAGTGGCCATGACTCAAATGCCACAGACTCACTCTTTCCTCATAGAGAACTAGTAGATTGTCTTAAATGATTGTTTCTCTATTCATTGTATGCCCTTACAACAATCTCCAGAGACTTTTAATATATATTTTTTAATTTTACAATTTCAATTGTTTTACTGCAGAAAGCCTCTGAAGAGCTTTGAATATTGCATTCTGGAAGTTTTGCCTCCTCCTACTCACCCTCCTTCTCAACCTCCAATATTTCTTATTTTATTAAGTGGCTCCATCATTCATGTTCTCAAATTTAAAAGAAGGCTCAAATATTTACCCTTCATTATCAGTTCCTTTTTTAATATTGCAATTATTAGTAGCAGTAGAATATTGAAGTATTTTAATAAAGAAATCTTCAAATACAATGCATCAAAGAACGTAATTCCGCTATCTTTTTATCTTATTTTTTCTTTGGCTGTGTTAAGTCAGCTTATTCCCTAATTGAAGAAAAACTTCACCTCTGGTATTGTATTTTTTATTTATAACATTTTAATTATTTTAAAAAATATTTTCTAACTCTGAGCTAAAATAATTTACCTCGTTTAGCTTTCCCACAACTTTTCCATGAAAGTATTTAAATTTTTTGTGTTGACAGTTTCAACATCTGTATCATTTCTGAATCTGGTTCAAATCAAAGAGAGAGCAATATCTTTTGTTACTGTGTTGTTTTTTATTAATTTTTTTGTATGCCTTACATTTGTTGTTATTATTAAACATCATATTTAGGACAGCAGAGGAAGATATTTTATGGCTGAAATTAGGCATACCTTTCCTTTTTCTAAGGCCATGAACATGAGATTTAGAGTCTGCTTTTTCAAAATTGAGCCAGACCCGATATTTGTTATTGCTATGGTTATTATAAGTGTACTACTGATTTTAAAGTTTTCCAACATTATTTTGTGTTTTTGTTTGGGACCTGGTTTGTCAAAGGGTTTTTCTCAGTATATGTTCCAAACTTATTGTATCTTCTTTGTTCTATCAGAGAGGGATTCACTTCATGCTCATATCCAGTAATTTGTTTTTTAATTTTCAGTACTTTGTTTTTTGTTATTCTAAATGTTAGCCTGGGGGAAGTGGGGGAGTGTGGAGCTATTTTTTATTTATTTATTTTTTTCAGATTAAGCCTCAATCTTAGGAAACATTCTGTCCTTCGAATTAGGTCATGTGGCCACCTTAGTGCCCCTGCCCTTTTCCCAGCTTTAGTTCTATGCAAAGTATGTATTCTGCCACTCTCCCAAGAGCAATGACTTGTTTTTTAAGATTAGAAAGAGTCAGTTTGTCATTTTAGAGCATGTTTCTACAAGTCAAAAATAATTTATTTTAACTAGAAGCTCATTGTAATCACATGTCTGGTCTCCCATTTTTTCCATGAAGGATAAAAATACAACTCATTATTGGAATGAGTTTTTAACAGTGTGCTGAGGAGGCTATTGTTTGTTGCCCTTCTCACAGCACTCTAAGACCTGTGTTCAATAAAGAGGATGAGAGAAAGATCAAGGCCAGCAATGATCGTGTCTTTTTCACAGTGCCTAATGGTTCCCTAGTCACACAGTGCTACAAGGAATGCTTTCTCTGGACTCCTTGTCCTCATATATCTGGTGACCTAGGAGTTCTATTCCCTTGTTAATTCACACTCAAATATTGATGAACTTTTAAGAAAGTTGTGAATTTCTTAAAAATTTTAGCTGAATCATTTTGACAACTGCTCTGTGACATCTGCCTCAAGTAAGGTAACATTAGCCTCATGTCTCTCTTTGCATGACCTGTCTTCCTTGAATTTAAGGTTCATTGCTTGTCCTATGACCTTTGCTCTATAAGTAGTTCAAGAAAAGATGTGATTTTGAAGATTGTCCAATATTTTTTGCAAGGATGAAAGTGATTTCCTTTCCACCTTTCTCCATTCTAGGCAGAAGCAGGTCATCTATAATGGATAGAATAATTTAAATGTTGCAGTTTGGAGGATACATATGCTATGACTAGAAAATTGATGCAAGAAAACCAGGGGTTGGGTCTCTAGTAGTTCAGAAGTGAACTGGTGGAGTTGGAGATAAATAACCTAATCAAAAGATAGAGAAGAAGTAAAATTAACATCATTATAGATTGGATATAGTAGAGGAGGAAAATGGAGAATTGTCCAAAATGACTCCTAATTTTCTGGTTTATGAGACAAGATAATGAAAGACAGTGGACATTAAAAGAGGAGGATTTTCAGGGGACAAGGATGAGTATGATTTTTATACATATGGAATTGGAGGTTCTCTTTAAGCTGTCAGTTGAAGATCTTCAATAAACTAGTATATATTGATGTAGAGTTCAGAGATATCTGATCTACTGAAATAGAACTGTAAACCATTTTCTTGTAGGTCAGAATAAAAGCCATGGCTCCTTGAAGCTATAGAAATGGCATAAATGAGAGAAAAAGAGGGCTTAGGACAGAGATTTAAGAAACTCCTTTGAAAAATGCTCTGCTTGTTCTCAATGTTCCCGTTATATATTAAGCCTTTTTAAGTTCATGGATTGCAGTAGGGTTTTCTCCACCTCTTTGCACATGTTTCCTTTGTGAGATTGTTGTTTCTAATCTCTGTCAACTCCCCTTTTCCATCTCCAAATATTTTCACTAATTTCTATTAGGTTATAGTGATTAGTATAAAGTGTTCTATCAGGCAGCTTTATTAACTTTCTTTAAATCAATTGGTCCCATTTTATAATATTTTAAGTCCCTATTACATGCTCCCATCTGGACTTCTCCTTCATAACATTTTTCCCATTAATTTCTTATTCAGCGTTTATCTCCTCCCACACTATAAGTTTCATGTTTACATAAATTCATATCTTCCTTTCTCACCAAAAAAAAAAAAGTGTTATCTTGAACCAGTGCCTGACCTATATGGGCATTCAATAAATAGTATTTGAATAAGTGAGTTCCTGTATGGCCAGGTTTTATCTTACCCATTGATCACCTGAAGTTGTGTCCCAAGACTCATCTGGTAACAGAATAATTCCTAAGCTATTCTAGTGAAAGTTGAGATGGAATGTTTTAATTATCAGAGATTAACTCACTGGAATGTATGAGAGAGAAGAACTGAAAATTGGAAGGTGAGGAAGACAACAATAGATGGCATATATTTTATTTTTATAATTTTCTGCTTGGATGACAACTAGACTTTTGATAGTAAGGAAGTTCAGTATGGAGTAAAAATGAAGTCCTTCTCCTGATTCATATCTCCATGTCTCTTTGTCCTCTCTCTCCTTGGCATGATTCTTCTCAATTATTTCCTATTAAAAGAGTTTTCATTCTGGAGGAGGAAGAAATCTAGAGGGATTTGAATATATTACCTATATTTTTCTTTCTCATTAGATTAATCTAATTATATTAATCATAATTGTTGCTTCTCTTTGGAACCAGGAATTATTATGAGGTTATGCCTGTCAAAACTTGCTGTTAGTCTTGCATTGCATCCCATCCTCTTTGATAATAAGGTAACAGAGAAGAGTGTATAATACTAAAGTAATAAGGTATAACAAGGTGTATAATTATTGTACAATAACCTTTCTCATGGAGAAAAAAAAAGATATTGCACAAAAGGGCAAGATGCTTAGAATCCCTTGCTGTGCCATTATTATAGCCTAGCTGTGCAGCAGTTATATCACTATTGTGAAGACTTTTAAAAAAAAATTATAACATAAATTGTTTAAAAAAAAGAAAAAAAATGTTAGGAAGAATTATAAAGAAAATGCCAGTTTATGAAATAACTTTTACTATTTTTAACTTCATTCTCGTTAATGTTGCGATAGATGATAATTTCCTTGCCTGTTGGAGACTAGTTTTTAAAAATGTCTTCCAAAATTAGGTGAAATGTTATAATAAAGCTTACTTTTCTTGTGCATAGAGTTGAGATGATGGTTTGTGAAAAGTGCTTATTAAACAAAATAGAAATACAAAGTTAAAATGTTCAATATCTTAGAGATACCAGCATTCAAACTTTTCAGAGCAGAAACTGAACAGCTTATAAAGCTGTCAGTTAGAAACATAAAGAACCCCAAATTAAACTAAATATGACTTTATGGTTTAATATTTAACTGCATATAGGTATTTTAGTGGGGGCGGCAGTCTATTGGTGCTGGAATATCCTTAGGCTAATATTGTCATTTTGCTGCCCTAAAGAACATTATTCCAACTATCAGACTTATAGCATTTCCTTCAGACTCAAAGATTTTAGAGGTATGGGAGAAGCCTTTAATGGGGAAATGTTCCAGAATTGCTAATGATATAAGATTAGGATTTTGTCTATGTATCTATTATTCCTTTAACCATAAGGCAATACTATATAAATTGCAAGAACTCAAAAAATACTTGCTGAATCAACTGAATATATGGAGATGAAATTATTTGGAGAAATTCATTTGTAATGTATTATGTAATAACAAAAGAGGTAAGGTACCCAGATAAAATTAACATAAGCCAGATAAAATGAGATCAGATTTTAAAAGTTATTGAGAATTTAGAGCTATTGATAGCTTCTATAAAGCATGTAGATTACTGTTACTTGACCAATCACAAAAGATATGACTATTCTCATGTTCTGATCCCATTGTTAGAAGTTTTTCTACACATGGACTAAAGACTCAGCCAGACTAGTAGTCAATAGCCAGTTAGAATCACTACAGCACCTGACTTCATTTTGTTCTCCCTTCGTTTCAAAGTGAAAAAATCCTTCCCACCAAGAAGATTCCAGAGTCAAGAATGGAGCTATATACCACAGCAGTCCACTTCAGCCTGTGTTAACCTATCATGAAAAGCTAATAAACTAGGCTTGAGGTGTCTTCATTCCTAGTCAACTAATCATAGGAAACTCTCCAGAAAGTCATACCAATTTAAAAAGAGAAAGCAATATAACACTAAAAAAAAGGGGGGGGTGGTAATTGGCTCATGCAACTAACTTTTAACTTTTAGATCAGTTGATTACTTATCCATGGAAACTATTTCCATTTGATGTTGTTCAGTGTCATACTCAGAAGGAGTGATTATACCCACCTCATAATGGTAGCATGCCAATAACCATGAAGGAGGTAAGGTTTTACCCTGCTTGTGGCTAAGTTGGTCTGGTTTTACATAGGTGCTGGCAGAAGACATAAGACTTGTGGATCAAGACTTTATTTCTCATGGCACAGTAAGTGATCAGCTTGTATAATTTTGATGTTTGTACCAGTCTCATGGAGAAGATATGGAGGGAGTCTCAAAAGGGTGGATTTGGCCGAGACCGGTTTGGCCCAGTGGATAGAGCGTCGGCCTGCGGACTGAAAGGTCCCAGGTTCAATTATGGTCAGGGGCATGTACCTTTCTTGCAGGCACATCTCTAGTGTGGGGCATGCAGGAGGCGGCTGATCGATGTCTCTCTCTCATCAATGTTTCTGACTTTCTATCCCTCTCCCTTTCTCTCTGTAAAAAATCAATAAAATATATATTTTTTAAAAAAGGATGGATTTGTGTTTTAGGTAAGAGGATGAATGTCTGTCTCCCACAAAGAAATGCAATCTTGAGGGTAACCATGGTACTTCTCCTGGGGAAAAAAAATGTTTACAAGTGTTGGGACATTCAGTGACACTTATATCCATTAGAGGCATAGATTGACAGTGCCTTCCATGTGGCTTCTTGTCTGTCTTATGATTCCTAGTTCATTTTGAATAACTGAGTTCAGTTCTTATTAGAGGTATTGCCTAAGGGAAGCCAGTTCGATCTGTCTTATTTGTCTAAAACACTAGCTAGGAGCCATTAATCTACCCTGTTAATTGACTGAGTCAGCAGGACAACATTAGAGGTGTTGATAAGTGTTTTGTGTGTTGCCTTTGATAGATTTTAAGTTAAAGTTAAAGTTAAAGGTAAAGTTAAAGGTAAAGTTAAAGTTAAAGTGAATTGTGACCAAATCATGGTCAAAGCCACCCAGAAAGGGATCGCAAATCTAGCAGTCAGTTCGTTTTAAAGCATTTGCAACTGTTTGGGAGGGCTATACCAGGGTGTTGTCTTTCTGGAGGGAGACACCAAGATCATCAGTGTCCCTCCCTCTCCTATACTTTTGAGGATATAAGGTGGCCCCTCCCCGGGTTTCAGGTTGTCCTCAGGTTCCAAGTTGTTGTTTTCTTCCTCTTGCCACAAATGCAGTGCATTCTATTTCAGGAACTACAAGTTCATTTTTTTCCAATCATGCTTCACTTGTATTCAATCTCTTCATCTGGATGGGTCAGGTACAAGACATTCAAGGCCACTTTATAAAACTTAACCAGAATTAAGCTTGTTCCCATCCTGGCCAGGCTGTCACCTAGAGGATGTATCAACCAGGCTAGCCTGGGATTACTGTTAGGGAAAAGAAAGTTGCATCATTATGTGCAAGATGGAATCCTGAGTTAAAAGAAAGTTGCATCATTATGAGCAAGGTTAAATCCATTTGACCTCTTCCACCATTCCTGAAAATTCCCCAGAAGCAAAAGAAAGTATCCCTTTCTTGGGAGGGCTGCATTCAATGACCAATTGCATTACTAAGGTTTATGGCCTAAGGGAAAGGGAGCTAAGGAAGATGGGTGTGTGTGTGTGTGTGTGTGTGTGTGTGTGTGTGTGTGTCTGAAAAAAGGGTACAGTATCATGGATTCTTTCAAAGACTCCTGTGGTTTATCTGGTCAGCTGATCAGTAGTCTGAAAAAAGGTGCCAAATTGGTGATCTAGGCTCAAGCTTTTAGGAGGATGTTTGAGAATCAAGTGACCCAATGGCCAGTGGTTTAGTGTCAAGTGGAATAGGTAGGAATAAAGTTTCCTCCAAAAGAATACCTGCCACTATTTTTGTGTATGTAAAACTGAGATGCTACTGGAGCCAGGCAGGACATAGTCTTGAATATATCATTCCAAGTTCAGAAACATGCTTTTTGAGCCTTTCCCATTTTGTAATTCATGGAGTCCAAATTAAGCCACTCAAAAATAGGATGTCAAGTCAGAGAATCACAAGGCCTCCATGGACCAGACATGAAATTATGATTAGAGTTCAGTAGAAAACTACAACTATTTTTTCAAAGCTGTGCACCTGGCAGATATGTCAGAGAGGCCACAAGTTTAAAATCCCAGTGCTGCCTCCAGGTGGAGGCTAAATCCCTTTGCTAGAATCTCTAAATAACAAAAGCATCAGTTCCAGAGACTTGCACCATCTCCAAAAACCAGTGAATCCAACACGGCGCTGCACCTCCTTGTTGATGATGAGGAGTGAAAGAAACAGCAGTTATGCTGTGGCTGCAGGATGGATTGAGCATTGTGAACCCATCCTCATAGTCCTAAGATTTACTTGGCAAACATGAGTTTTCTTAAGGTTTATCAGCAACTCCTGTTGGCAGAAGTATAACATCCTAGTCAGGGCTGTTGAGGCTGAGGCTTCTGACTTGCCCAAAGAAAGGAGAGTATCACCTCTCCAGTGAAAGCTTTGGATATCAGAGGGAAGAATAATACTCATCCTCAATCCCAAAGCCCCTTCAGTAGCAAGTGGAAGTGGAATTTGTCCCACTAGTATTTTTCTACTTGCAGCACTTCCCAGATTGGGACAATCTCCTTTGACACTTTATACAACCAGGAAGTCTAAGCACACAACACATCAATTTGTAGAAGCAACAAAAATAGTACTTTGAACTAGCCAAGACCCACTCAACAGATCTTGTTAGCTTGCGTCCTCTGTTGTGGTCCCTGCCTAAAACCCATCAATGGGATCCAAGCACCACTTTTCCTTGGGGTCTGTATAGAATGAAGACTGCACTCTTGTTTCTAATATGAGCCATATCCATAGAAGATGGAGTACTTGCCTCTTCGGTGTCCCAGCCTACTCAGGAAGTAGTGAAGTTGAGATCTAATGAAATTTAGAGAGCAAGGAAACAAACAGAGTTAGAGAGATAGAGATAGAAAGAGATGATAGAAATAGAGAGAGAAAGAAAGAGAGAGAGAGAGAGAGAGAGAGAGAGAGAGAGAGAGAGAGAGATTTTCTGAAAGCAAGACACATTAACTTTTGGTGCTAGTAAGCAAGTCACTTTTGGTTTGGAGTAACAGCATCATGGTTCAAGTAAATTAGGGATGAGGAACCTTTTTCTCCCAAGGGCCATTTGGATACTTACAATATCTTTTGTGGGCCATATGAAATTATCAGCTTCAAAACTAAACAGCTATATTTGGTCTAACAATTAACTCACTCCTAATGCCTTGGCAGGATCAGACTAAATGACCTTGTGGGCCTTATTCAATCTGTGCTGGACATTCCCCATCCTGCACTAAATGAATTTCTAATGCCCGTGTTCCACTCAAATCTCTATATTAGATTTGGAGACTCCTTGGCTCTTCCTCCTCCTGCCTGAAGGAGAGTGAATCACCATGAATACAGTTTCTTTCTTTCCTACACCCTGGCTCTCACACTCCCTGAAAGACAAGACAGTAGGAAACCCTTACTCTTTCATCTCCTTCACCACTTGGGTGACAGTATTTGCTGCTGAAACCCAGGGACTCAGATCCTCTAACCCAGCCCACAAAGAGCCTTTGTCCTTTCCTCTTCCAGAAAGCCATATTTCTGTCAGTATCCCATCCTTGTCACCAAAACTGACATAAAAAAGAGTCTGAGATTTTACTATACTCTTCTGACAAGCAAACTAGTTAGACTACCACAGTTTCATAGATGCTGGCAGAAAACATACAACCCCTGGGTTATAGATGGAGGACTTTGTTACCCATGGCAGGTAGACAGACAGAGCTTCATGTTTGCCCCCATTCCCCTTGTCTCCAAAGTTCCAGGAGGTCCTGGTGGATGTTGCACACATAGTATGTCTGTGTCTTAGCTGAGGAGTTCTACACTTAGGAAACCCCAATCTTCTAAAGGGGCTATTAGCATATCTGCCCAACCTTTGTGTTGTATTGAAGGGACACATAATTTCTATCATCCCAGTCTATTTTCTATGCAATCATCCTTTAAAAGTGGGCCCAGTAGAGAGACCTAAAAATAAGATGTGCAGGAGCATGAGAGATCCACAGAGAACTGTACCCATCACATTTTTACCTGGTGTTCCATGGTTAAGGAAGGATTCAGTCTCCATCAGAGTTCAGAGCAAGTCATACCATCAGCTATTTCCCAAGAGAACAAACACTGAAGAAAGGTGAATGACTTCATTCCAGAACCCTATAGAATTCTGCAGTGATTCTTCCCGATAAACTTGTTAGAAGCCCCATAAAACCTGCCTTAGAACCTGAAGTAGTCAGAATACCATCCCCAAAGATGTCTACATCCTAATCCCTAGCACTGTGAATATTGCCCTTACATGGAAAATAGGAATTAAGTTTGAAGTAGGAATCAAAGTTACTCATCACCTGGGTTACATCCACATGTCCTACTTCTCATTGTCTGACGTTTGCAGGACATTGTGGTATAAAAGAAATAATAAGGACTTTGGATCATAAAAACTAAGGTTTAGAACTCTCATCCTACAGTTTGGATTGGTTATTTAACCTGAGTCTCAGTTTATTCACGTGCACAATAAGCATGAGAACATTTACATTATAGAAATGTGATGTTAAAATGAATAATCTTACCAGAGAAGATGCTCAAAAGATTTTAGTATCCAACTTTGTACCCTTACGTTTTAAAGAGAGCTAGATAACCCATTTATATCTTACCTCAAAGAACTTATTATTTATATTAGTGTGCTATATCTGATGTAATAAAGTACTACAAACCAAATGGCTCACAATTCTAGAGGCTAGAAGTCCAACATCAAGGTGTCAACAGAATCAGTTCCTTCTAAGGGCTATGTGGATACTCTGCCACACCTCTTGTCCATCTGCTGGTGGTTTTCTGGCAATCTTAGATATTTCTTGGCTCATATAGGCATCATCCCAACCTCTGCATTCACCTTCACATGTCATTCTCCTAGTGCATGTCTGCATCTAACTTTTTCTTTTTTTAAATAAGGACATCAGTCATATTTGGTTGGGGACCTCCTTACTCCAGTATGACTTTACCTTAACCAAATATCTCTTCAATGACCCCATTTAAAAATAAGGCTCCATTCTGACACACTGGGGGTAAAAACTCCACTCAATAAATTTGGGGCATGCAATTCAATTCATAATAGTGTCCTAAGCTATCTCTACTAGTGACAGATTTTTGTAAAATAGGAATGTGGTGTTCATAATTGTCAACCCAATATCATTATCTTCTACTAAAGAGTGCAGGTTTTTCAGATTGTCAGGTAATAATGTCTAGTAATATACATGATATGTTTAATGAAAGCAAGAACTGAAACATTTCTTTAGTTAAACATCATATAATTGTCTTCCCACAATATGGCAAGATAGCCAGAGAAGGTCAAATCATTTTCAATGAAAGAACCTCTGTTATTCAGGGAGAATTATAATGTATTATTATCAGACTGAATCAAACCACATTGTTTGATTTTTGTATTGTAATACCATATTTTTATGAGCTCAGATTAATAGTGATAAATAGTACATGCATTATATATCGATTACTATTTTTAAAGTGGCTTTGTAGGCAGTCTTACTTTAAGATTTGTATTGGAGAGACTCAGTCTTTTGTTTGAAGAGAACTCTGGCAATAATGGTGTTCTGCAGATCTCTATAGAAGATATAGGATTCGTTGAAATATATCTATTTTTTCCTCACTTTTGTTTTTCCAGTCATTTGTTTAAAAACTTCTGAGAAACACAACATTATATTCAGTGCTAGAAATGCTAAACCTTACAATTAAGGATTTCATAGTTTAGTAAGGAGAAATATAGTCATACATCAATAATTATAATGTAGTATTTATACTTCTGATCAAGATGAAGTAAAGAAATTTAGTCTCCTGCTGAAACAACTTTAAAAAAAGATAAAATCTATAAATCAATGATTCTTAAGACATTGAACACCAGGCAACAAAGGACAGCGATGTCTGAGAGATTCAAAATAAACTAGGTGGGCCATAGGATTGCCCTAGCTTACTGATGGAGAGTTTCCTGGCCATGATGCCAGGAGGAGGAAGCCAATCTGAACTCAGAGGATTCTTTGAGTCCAGGAGTTGGATTGGAGAGTTCTAGGAGACCAAATAGCTAAGGTTCTCAGGGTAGACTACAGGAAAGAAGAGCCCTGAAGAAAAGAGCCCTGGAGACCCAAGACAGTTCCCTCAACCAAGTACCAATCAGTTCATGTTGCTGACAGAACTATCTCAGGCCAAGGGAAAACTACCTGAAAAAATTAGAAGAAATGATACTTGGGAGTGCACAGACAGCTGAGAGTAATTTGTTTTTCCACCAGCCAGAGTGGAAAGTCTCATAATTCACAGAGCATCAGGCTGACTAGTCAGTAATGGCCCCAAATTAGCCCTACACTAAAGGCTGCTCTGGTCCAGCTTACTAAAGCTTATAACCAAGCCCCAAAAGAATTATGCTCTTTTGAAATAACTTAAATGTGTCTCAGAAGAAAGCTCAAGAACATTTCTAATGAAAATACCCATATCCAATAAGACTAAATTCACAATGTCTGGCATGGAATCAAATATTAGTAGGCATCCAAAAAAGCTGGAAAATATGACCCATATGAGAAAAATAATGTAATATGAGTTGTAATATTAGGTATATTCAAAAGAAATTGTGGGAGTGCCAAGGAAAGGACAATGAACGCTGCTTGCTTAGTATGTACGAGGCAGGTGTTCAAAGAAGGCTTCCTGGAGGAGGGGAGAGCTAACATGAAATTAAAGACTAGGCATCAGCCAGGTGACAGAGACCACAGGTGTTGTGCCATAGCATGGAGTCATGCAATCATAGATTCTCTATGACCAAACAATGTATAAGTAGTCCAGTGTGGCTGCAGGTAAGAAGAGGCGAGGAAGATTCAGGAGAGGCATGTGCAAGTTAGGATTTGGAGTAGGTCTTGTTTGGCAAACTTTTCTGTAAAGGTCCAGGTAGTAAATATTTTTAGTTTTACAGATCACATACAATCTTGTGGCAAATTCTTTTTCTGTGTCTCTTGGCCCATCAGTTGCAGATCTCTGCTGTAGGTTTTTTTTTTTTAAAGGAAAAGACCTGTTAGATTTGCCTTTTTTTAAAAAAAATAACTTTATTGATTTCTGAGAGGAAGGGAGAGAGAGATAGACACATCAATGATGAGAGAGAATCAGTGATCGGCTGCCTCCTGCACATCCCCAACTGGGGATCAAGCCCACAATCTGGGCATGTGCCCTGTCTGGGAATTGAACTGTATCCTCCTGGATCAGTGGATCAACCACTGATCCACAGCCTGCTGAGCAGGTTTGCCATTTATTTATTTATTTATTTATTTATTTATTTATTTATTCATTCATTCATCCATCCATTCATTCATTCATTCCTCATCTGAGGATATTTTTCCATTGATTTTTAGGGAGAGTGGAAGAGAGACAGGAAGACAGAGAGAAACATTGATGTAAGAGAAATACATTGATTGCTTGCCTCCTGCATGATCCCTAACCAAGGCCCAAGCCTGGGAGTAGCCTGCAGTCCAGGTACCTTCCTTTGATCAGAATCAAACCCAGGACCAGTTTGTCCTCAGGCTGATGCTCTATCCACTGAGCCAAACCAGCTAGGGCCAAGTTTGCCTAGATAATTCATTTTTCCAAATGAGTGGAGGATGGATTTGAGGAAAGGCAGGGATGTGCTTAGAGAATTATTGTGTTAGCCCATGAAGGATATTGGGGGTGGAAAAACTGGCTTTGTGAGCCTGAAACACTGAAGAGAAATCTGGATTGTATATAGATTTGTGAATTGTCAGTTTATATCTTAATTTAACTCTCAAGCATCCAGAGAAGAGATTGTATTAAAAAATGAATATGTGCTAGAATTGTTAGAGCATTCATCCTTAATACCACACCGTATAGATAGCTCTCATTACCCCCACTTCACAGACAATGACTCCGAAGTCTCTGAGAGGTGAAGCAGCTTACCCAGTGCCACCAATTAGAAAGACAATTGGAACGAACCTGGTCCATTTGGTTCTAAAGCTCTTGCTCTTCTCCCTGGCACTCTGCTCTCCACTCTCCTTAAGAAGTAGAGCAGCCCTGACCAGTTTGGCTCTGTGGATAGAGCATCGGCCTTCGGACTGAAAGGTCCCAGGTTCGATCCCGGTCAAGGGCATGTACCTTGGTTGTGGGCACATCCCCAGTAGGGAGTGTGTAGGAAATAGCTGATCCATGTTTCTCTCTCATTGATGTTTCTAACTCTCTATCCCTCTCCCTTCCTCTCTGTAAAAATATCAATAAAATATATCTTTTAAAAAATAATTAAAAAAAAAAAAGAAGCAGAGCAGGTGGCCTTCACCTGCCACATGGCTCCTGTTCAAGGCGCTCCCCTCACTACATGTGTCTCACAGCCCTCTGTCTTCAGCCACGTGGCCCAACTATACACAAGACCTGGCCAAGCTGCTGACAAAGGAAAGAGAGCCTGCTGCTGCCGAATGCCTGTTATGTTTCTATTTCTAAAGATGACACCTTCCCTCATTGCAACTAATTTTACCTCCAACACCTCGATTTAAACCAACCTCACTGCCCTGCCACTAATCCTTCGAAACTTAAAAATACATATAGTTCATACACAAAATTCACACGATCCTCTGAGACACTCTCCTGCAGTGAGGAATTTCTAAAAGTCAGTCCTAGCACTGCAACTGTTCGCAAAGAGAAACTGGCCAATATCCGTAATTCTACAAACATATGGTAAGGCAGGGTGTATTTTAAATATCAAGAACATTTACTCAAGACCTCTCCAAATGATTTCAAAGTTTTATTTGGGGTTTGGACACATATCAGAGCATGTGTTTACCTGACAGATCGTGCCCTGCCTAAGCCTTTGAGGTGCCTACGTTTTCCAGGCCATCATATTGAATGTACGTATTAATTAAATTTTGCATCCACTTTGCAGCAACACTGGGAAGGGCTTTGATAGATAGGCAGCACTTTGCTAAAGTAACTCTAACATACTTCTCTTCACACGAATTTCCCCTTTTTATTTGTTTGGTATGAAAAACAAACACTGAGCATATGGAAGGATAACAGGGAGTGCTGAAAACTTTGAAAATATTTTGTGTAGGTTCAATTTTGGTTACACGGGACTTAATGTTTTGAAGGATTTAGAGAACAATTTTCTTATTCCTAGGGAATTTCTTGATCTGAGAAAAGTAGAATTGTGTTTGTCCTTTGGGGAGCAACGTCGGTCACAGATCCATGTTACTAACAGGAAACTGAAAGACACAGAGGAGAGCACATTTCATAGAATTATACCCACACTCTTAGAAAACCTGAAAAGATACCAAATATTTTATTTTCTCTCTATTTCCCTCTACTTCTAGCAGATCTGTTCTTTTAAAACTAGAAGTTGAATAAAAAATACTGGAGAGAAATGCTTTTTCAATTTATTGGGATTGAAACTTTATGCCAGAAATCTTTAGAACATGAATCATGAAACAATCAAATTATATAAATGTAAGAATAGGCTATCAGTTTAACAACAAAAATACTCGTAATGCCATGAATTGCTTTAAAAATATTTAGTCCTAATTTTCTGAATGTCTGCTTTCTTCCAATCCTTATTTTGCCCATATGTTTTATATGATTTCTTTCATATCATCTCTTTGTTTCCACTGAGTTATTTTTCTCTGTCTAAAATATCTAAAATTCCACTTCTGAGAAATATGCTTTGATTACAGGTCAGAAGGGGTACACAGAGATAGGAAAATGAAAAGATTCTTTTTTTCTTAGCAGAGTCACAAACATCTGACCGTTCTTTGGCTTTAATTTCAAATAAAATGAAATGTAATGCAACCGTAGTCAAACACTTTATTATGCTTTTCTTCATACTTTTCTAAGGATGTGGCTTATTGATAAATATTCCTATAATATTAAATCCAGGGGCAAATTTATTCTTTTTCATTAAAGGATCCAAAGACAGTGATTTTTTTCTATATGAAATTAAATTATATTTGTTACATGTAGATACATACATATATGTATATATATGTGTGTGTAAATATATATATTTTTATAATAAATATATATACATATATACATATATGTATATATTTTATAATAAATATATATAATATATATAAATATATATACACATATATATGTATATATATATATAATTTTCTGGTTTTTAAATGTAGCACTTTTAAAAATTCCTTTTTTAATGGCAAACATAATAGCATGTTTTGTCTTTAAAATTGCATTGTTTCTGTGAAAGCTTATAAGTCCACCAGATCTCTTGTGGACTTATAAGCTTTGAGAAATATGAATATAATAAGAGTCCAGTGTCACTGACATCTTGTGAACACCCATCACTTGTTTTTTAAATAGTAAAAGCAAAACACACTCTAATTAGTAGCTATAACTCTGGTACTTGAAAGATTTATCATGTTGACTCTGTTGCAAGTGTACCACCTTATAGATCAGAAATTTCTAGTGAAGATTTGCTCTACAAATAAAAGGAGATACGGCTGCATATAAATCTGGGTGTGTGCATAATTGAAAGAGCTAAGAAACGAAAATGGGGAGGGAACAAGCAATTCCTGGAATTGATGCCCATTGAATCTGTGCCCATTTCTAAAAAAGAATCTTAAGAAAAAGAAAAAAAAACATATCCTGGCAAAATGTTGGTTTCCATTACTTTTCATTTTCTCTTGCCAGGATCAGAACCAGATGTTCTGTAATATAGCAAAGTCTGTTCTATTGGCATGTTTGGTATATTAACTTCAGGAACTACTGGAAATTTTATGTGAGAAGATTCACAGGTGATTAGCATCCAACTTTTCTGAGACTTCAGGGGTTTTGATGGGGTTGGAGCAGAGATGGCATAGAGTGGAAGTGGCCAAATATCCTGTGTTCTCTTCTTGATATGCTCATATTCATAATGAAATACATATGCTCCTGCAACTTATCTTACAACATATGGTGTAATATAATTGAAGAAAGTCTATGCAATTATTTCACCCCTCCTAAAAAAGAAAACAGTTCTACATTACTAATAAAAAAAAGGATCAGGGCTTAGAGTATGTGCTAGAGATACAGATTTTAAATATAGCCTATCCTCAAATCCCACAAGTTTATGTGGAAATAGGAATGGGACATTAT
Source organism: Lasiurus cinereus (assembly GCA_011751065.1). NCBI lineage: Eukaryota > Metazoa > Chordata > Mammalia > Chiroptera > Vespertilionidae > Lasiurus > Lasiurus cinereus. The sequence continues at coordinate 22,942,712 of JAAGEH010000311.1, forward strand.
ACAACTTGGTTGCAGTTTGGGTTAGTGGTTCTTTATCCCTCTTACATCTAACCTGACAATAAAGTAAATGATTTTTAAAATGGATAACTCAAGCATATAGAACTTGAAATTATGTGGCTGATCATACTTAAAATTAGAGTCATGACTTTCATCCTCTGCAAATTTGATCATATCAATTAATGGTGGAAGTGTCTCCTATAATGCAATACTATATTTCAAAGCATCCCCCTACAGACACACATACTGAATTTGAAGAGCTAGTCAAAGTGCTTGCATTTTAAAGATCATATTCCAGCAATGCTACCATAATCTGGCTGCCATGAGGGGTTTACCACACCAGAAATCTCTGTTGTGCTGGTCTAGTTAGTTGACACAGCATTTATCATGTAACTGAGCTTCAACTGGACATGCTTATGTTTTTAATTTTATAATGCTCATTAGAAGAGGCAGTGAAAAGCATGTATATTGGTAAAGAAAATAAGAAAATGTAGCTAATATTTTGCTTTAGAGAAATAACTTTTCCAACGAGGTTCCCAATTCTTCATTTTATTCACTACCTCAATGGTTTTGTGGGAATTAATGTGATGAGACAGAGCAACTCCTCTCTAAGAGTGGGAGAGAAGGTGGTTAGTAAAGTGTCAAACTTCCCATATTTCCCAAGCTCCACCCACACACACACACAAAGGCTTTTTGGGTGAGTTTCCAGCATAATATCTCATATCCTGTGGGAAGAATGAGGATCAAAATAGGTTATCAATGGAGACAGGCAGGCTATGACCAGATATTTAGAAAATTCCTAATCATAAAACTGGAAAGCTGAGCTACAGTCCTGATATTCTCCAAAAGCACCTTTAGTAGGATTTTTGTGGCCAGGTCAACTTGAAATATTAAGCAACACTCCCTTCAAACATATTACAGCTAATATCTAGGGCAGTGGTTAGCAAACTCATTAGTCAACAGAGCCAAATATCAACAGTACAATGATTGAAATTTCTTTTGAGAGCCGTAAACCAACTTCTACATATGGGCCATGAAGTTTCAATCACGCTGTACATACGCGCTTGCATGTGGTATTTTGTGAAAGAGCCACACTCAAGGGGCCAAAGAGTCACATGTGGCTTGGGAGCAGCAGTTTGTGGACCACTGATCTAGGGAAAGACTCAGCAATTCAAACTCTCCTTGTACAGAATATTTCCTTAATATTTACCAGTGAACAATACTTTAGTTATAAAGCCTTAATAGAACTTACTTTGATAACCCACTAAGAGAGAGAGGAAAATATATACAAGCGAAGCCCTGAAAACTTGAGCACTGGAATTGCAGGGAATAGGATGATGGGCCAGAAAGTGAGCTAATGAGGTAAAGAGCACAGTGTTGGTGGTAGGTCTCTATCTGTTTCACAGTGCTCTCTTAAATTGGCCTTGACAATGAGGCTCAAAATTAAATTCAAACATGCCGTAGCTTGCCAATACTGTGGACAATGCTTTGTTTCTCTCCATTCACACTACCCAGAGAGAGATTGCAATTGTGTATTGCTATTCTAATTTCCAAAATCACCTCTGGAAAGAGGCTAGCCTTTCTCCAATTGGTGGGTTTTGGAATCTCTGGAACCACCAAGAAATATTTTCCTTAGAAGGTTGGCAAAGTGTCCATTGCCTGGGGAAAGGGTTTGTTATCATATTTTCCAGAATAGATATAATTACTCCCTCTGTACCAATATGCTTCCAGCTGCTTCCAGATAAGTTAATCAGAGTAGATCTCCATTGCTATCCTCCCTTTCCAGATAAAAGAGACTGCCAGGCCTTGATGCCATGGGACTTCTAGGTAGTCTTTTCAACTGTCTGATAGTCCCCTGGGCACTTAAAGAGTGTGTAAAGAAATCCTGTTTCCCTCCCTCACCCCTCCAAAAAGAGACCCTGCCTAAAGGAAAATTGGAGGGCAATACTTAAATTGATATATATCAAATACAGGTGTGACTTACAGTTAATAAACATCATGATCAGACAATTTAAGTTCTGAAGGTTTTAATTCACTCTGTAGGCATGAACCCTATGAAGGAGAGTACTGGTTCTTGTTCAGAAATATGGCAAACAGTAGAACAAATCATGTCCTCGTGCTCTCTGGGAGAGAGTTGGGTATGGCATTAATAGCATTGAGCACTAATTGTTGCAACCTAAGAGCTGGCCAAGCTGACTCTAGTAATTGGAATGATCTTCCCTCCAAATAGATGCTACAGCAGAAAAGTCAGTTATGTGGACCACAGCAGCATTGCTGGGTGACACCATGTGGCAGCACAAAGCCAGAGCTGCAGAGCTGCGACAGACTGGTGAGACTCGTGTTCTCTCTGCTTTGTAGCACATAAGCTCTAAGGTTAACAGAAGATTTACAGGAAGAAAGCAGGAGATATTTTTCTGACTAATATATTCATGGGGTATTAGAGTAATGCATTAGAAAAAAAATAAATTTCCTACCACTGTATTTGCTGTTTGAGTATGTGGAAAAATTATGCTGTTATATTCATTGAAACCCTTTCAATATTCAGATTATAAAAGTGAAAACTTGGGTTGGGAGAAACAATATTTAGGGCTAAAGCTGTTGATGTAAATGTTACACAGCAAGTTAAGCCCATGCCAAGAAGGAGAATCCAATTCTGATGTCTCTTCCAAAACTGTATTCATTACACAAGACTTTTTCTAAAGTCCAGCAGCCCTGCCCCTGCCCATTGATGATTGCAGACTTCATTTATCATTCATTTATCCACTTCTTTAATCAACAAATATTTACTAAGCAACTATTTTGTGCCAAATACTCTCCTAAATGCCAGGAATACAGAAGGGGAAAATACAAATTCCCCATCTTTGTAGAGCTTGTTTTGAATGTGTGTTTTTATTTTCACATTAGGGCTCAGAGAAATAAAAGCTATGTTGATAGCTGTAACAAATGGTGCATCTCAAAATCATACTCAACAACTGAACATGGTCAATGAATACTATTCTCTTAACATTGTTAGATCAAACACTCCACCCCACACATAGGATGTTGTCAGTAGGCTCACATCATGATTTGTGGATAAGAGATCATTTAGAGACTAATGGAAAATCAGGAAAGGATTAACTCTAACTAAAGCTTGCTTTTAGTGCTCATCTTTTGTGTTCTATGTTCTCTTATGCTTTTCCTTAAAAGTAGCATTAACTCTTCATTCTGGTGATATAGCCTCACTCTTCAATCTTTCTTCTTTTTCTTTATTTCAAATCTACATTCTCTTCAGAGAAAGATGTAAAGATATGATGAGAGTTTTAAGTGCTTAATCTATGTGGTTTAGCAGAAGTCAAAATGTTAAGATGAATAAATTAAGGAGAATTTAAACCCAACTATTAAAGCTGGGATGTCAAGCATGTATTACTAGGGTATAAGAGCATAAGCATTTGAACAGTATTTGATCCTTTCAGGTATCCGAGTCTCTGAGTTTGGAATCACAATTATTGATGCCATTTTAGATGTTATTATAGTGCTTTTTATTTATTTTTTAAAATATATTTTTATTGATTTTAGAGAGGAAGAAAAGAGAGAAAGAGAGAGACGGAGAGACAGAGAGACAGAGAAACATCAATGATAAGAGAATCATCAATCAGCTGCCTCCAGCACACTCCCACTGAGGATCAACCATGACCTTCTGGATCATAGGCTGACACTCAACTATTGAACCATACTGGCCAAGCTCTAGTGCTTTTTATTACAGTGATATTAAATTATGAAATATAAATTTATATTAAGAAGTTGGAGATATTTAAATCACTAATTCTTAGTTTGCTGTTAGTTGATACTTCACAGATTTAAAAATTGTCAACACTTTAGTCATGTCTTTTTCTATTAGTTACATAATATTGCATAGTTCAAGTATGTAATTAATAGGCATTACATTTTTTCTAAAATCATCAAAACATGGGCATATGCTAATTGACCAGAGATTTAATGCTACATGTAGATCTTCACAAGTTCCAGCTAAAAAATCTATAGAGACAATAACAAAAGAAAAACTCACAAATATTAATACCAAAGGAAGAAAGAAAAACATATGCCAGAATCTTAGAAGAATCCAACCAAGTGTAAGGCACATAAAGTTTGATTTGGAAAAAGCTTCCCCAATTGCCTGTGAATGAATACTGCCTGAAAATAAAATCAAGGAAATATATACTATTTCCCATTTAATCAGAGACTCCCAGGCTCTACCATCTCAAGTTTGCTTACAAGCCTGCTCTCTGCCTTGGGAAGAAGGGTGAAGACTATTTCTGTTTCTGTTTCTTCGATCCCAGGTATCTACTAGATTTAGCAAATTACAAAAGCATAGAGAGCATTAAATTTACAATAAGAATGCTTTGCATTTGAGAGGTATATTGTCTCTATGAATAAAGTGTATTACATCAAAGACACCTAGAGCAGTGCCAGTTTAGTGTGGCATTTCACATGCTCTCTGATTATTACATAATAAATTAATTGCTGCTAAATGTAGAGAATTGAAGCCCACCTAAGAAAAAGAATAAGAGAGTATTGATCATCTCTCAGCTTCAGGAATAAGTACTAAGTCTGAAAATATCTTGCCTCATTTGAACAAAATCAAAGTAAAAATATATATGAGTGTATGGTACTTGAAAAAGATATTTATAGACAATAGAGTATCAAACTCTAAAAATAAATTGCTAAAAGTAGATATACTTTGGAAATCAGGAAATAAGTTTCAGAAAACAAATGGGCACACTCAATAAAACTTAGGGAAATAGGCCACTATAATTCTATTAAATTGTTAAGAGACAAAATCTAAAATAAAAAGTCAATAGGATGGACTATAAGTGGATGTACCTAGAAAACACTTCCAGGAAACAAATATGCAACAACTGGAGGTAGTAGTCCAAAAATGACAAAGAAAAATATTAACTAGTCATGCAGTGTACAGACTTGCAAATCATCTTAGAGCTTAGAATAAAAAGATAAAGATGTTAAAAATAAGAACCAAGAAAGTCAGAGATTTGGACAACAGAGAATAAAAATGTAAATATAAGTAAAATACCTGAAGAAACAATAAAATACATAACTGGAGAAAATATTCTGAACTGAATAGGATTCATGTAAACAATGAATTTTACATTTTAGGTTAAATAACTTAGAGAAAGTAACTTCACTTAACACTTTCAGAAGAAATGTCTAAAATATAAGGACTATAAAAATCTCAGCATTGTGAGTAGATCACAAGGGCATGTGACTATCCTTCACTAGTAGATACTATTAAAGGATCCTGCAGCTGTATATGCAGAGATCAGTGGAAAAACTTTATAGAATAAGATAACAGAAAGTTTCTCTTTCAGTGTGAGAAAAATATATTCTCAAATATGCAAGAATATGCAAGATACACTGTCTTCTATGTAATTTGTAATTGAAGACCTAAAAAAACCTAGACATAAGGTAAAATGAAAAATGACACATTTAAAGACATGCAATATGTAATAAAACAAGTTAAATATAGATTCATTTTAAATAATGTTTGTACATGACTATAAAGTTAAATGTTCAATGTCCAAATTATTCATAGCACAATACGTATAGTATATAAATTTTAATAAGTGACAATCTCATTCTCATATTGGAATACTACACAGAGAGATGTGCCTGACTAAGTTCAGATGAAAGCAAAATTTTGTTTAATTATATATCTTAAAAAGAAATTAAAAGTTATGATTTCAGCTTATGTTTGGCTGAATGGAGAATTACAGTTAAACTTTTTTCTGAGAGATATCAGATAACCACTAACAGACAAAATGTATACCTCTTAAAATAATAGCGTTTTAAGTAAGTGCAAAGAAAACATAATCTGTTTAACAAAAATCAAAATAAATTAATCAGCAAAAAAATATACAATGTATAAAACGACATAATCAAAAGAAGATAAATATGTCAACCCTATATAATAAAGAGATAATATGCAAATTGACCATCACTCCAACACACAAGATGGCCACCCCATGTGGTCAAAGATGGCTGTCCCTATGTGGACACAAGATGGCCACCACAAGAGGGCTAGCAGGGGAGGACAGTTATGGGCAATCATGCCAGGAGGTGAGAGCAGTTTGAAGAGACCAGGCCTGCAGGAGAGGGCAGTTAGGGGGAACCCAGGCCTGTAAGAAAAGACAGTTGGGGAGAAATAGTCCTGTAGGGGAGAGAAGTTGGGGGTAACCAGGTCAGTAGGGGAGAGCAGTTAGGGGTGACTAGGCTGGCAGGGAGGGAATTTAGGGGTTACTGAGCTGTCAGGGGAAAGCAGTTAGGGGCAATCAGGCTGACAGGGGAGCAATTAGGCATTGATCAGGCTGGCAGAGGAGTGGTTAGGGGATGATCAGGCTGGCAGGCAGAAGAGGTTAGGGGCAATCAGGCAGGCATGCAATTGGTAGCCAACAGTCCTGGATTGTGAAGAAATGTCCACTGGGATCGGGCCTAAATGGGCAGTCAGACATCCCTCAAGGGGTCCCAGTTTGGAGAGGGTGCAGACAGGGCTGAGGGACACACACACTTTGTGCGTGAATTTCATGCACTGGGCCTCTAGTAATAATGATAAATACAAATGGGCCATCTTTTTATGAAAGAAAAGGGATTCTTAGATTGTTTTGATGAATACAATAATATGGCATGATGTTTACATTCTACTTCTAAGGCTAAATCCTTCAGAAATTATGAAAAATTTTCTTAAGCAAACTTTATCATATTTTCATAAGATTAATTTAATATAGCCATTAAAATTATATAGTAGCAGATGACCTAGTATTAAGTGAAAAATGAGGATACAAAATGATTCGTCTATAATGTTAAATTACATATATCACATAGGTTTTATTTTAATTATACAATTATTATGAGCATATTCATTTATTCAAAAAATTTTGAGCACCTTCTATAAAGCAAACAATGATCTAGATACTGAAGATTCAGCAATAAACAAAACTAAATAAGAGAAAAATAAATTCCTGCCTGAAAGGAGATTTCACATTGATATAAAACATAATACTGGATATATTTTTCTATATAATAAAAGCATAGGATGCAAATGTTCCCTCGACCAGAAGTTGTCTGAGAGTTTGACCAGGGGACAGGGCCAGCCCAGGGAAGGGAGGGAGGCCCTGGTCAGCAGCCGGCAACCACTAGAGATCCTACCAGTACACAAATTTTGTGCACTGGTAGGATCTCTAGTAATACATAATACTATTTACAATATAGGCAAACACTAAGTTATTTTTGTATATGGCATTATGGATGGTTTTCAAAAATATTTTTATTTTAATAATCTCCCATAACCACAAAAAATACATTTAAAAGTGACTTCTAAACAAGATTCCTTTTTAAAGATGTACTTCAATATAACTTTTTAATGTTGATATACTAAAAATGTTTTTATAATGACTATACATTATAGTCATGCTGTAAAATTAAATTCAGGACAATTATTTTAATTCTTGTTACCTAATTAATATTCCAAAGAGTGGCACTTCTCTAGATCACTATTTCAAGAAATGTGAAATTTACTGGTATGTCAGAAATTTCCTAGGCACTTCTAATGCCCTAATTCCAATTATTTATTTTAAATAATTTAATTTTGTTTGTACTGTATCCCTTTCCTGCACTAAGTTTCTGTCTGACACTAGCGGAAGCAAATTGCTAAACAACACAACAAAGGTTTTCCTCACAGCTGCTTCAACCAGATGGTAGCTCTGAGTTTCTGGAAACATATTAGGAAAGCCTACTCTCATAGAAAGTCTGTCTCAAGCTTAGACATCCTGGGGCAGTTGGAGATACAGAATGGACTGCTGAGTTTGAGGTGTTTTTCTGGACAGTAATTTCTATCTTTCTACTATTTATCTGTCATAAACTCTTAGGTTATCTCTGGCTTCATTGCCATCATATACATGTTTAGACAACATTATGAAGTATAAATCCCTTGCTCTAGGCAATTCTGTTTATACCCTTTTGCATATCTGAACTCTTGCTATTTTATTATTCGATCTCAGAGAACCAATCATTTAAATTTATGCTAGCATCTTTCCCCAGTGAGATTATCTTTTTGAAGAACAAGATAAGAAAATAATTATTAAGAGCTGATTAAACCAATCCAAATGTTGCCACAGAAGTCTTAGAAACAACCACCAGGGGTTTAGAAACAAGTGCCCATCTTTTCTGGCCACTCATCTCTGCATTTTATTTATATGGACAACCAAGAAACAGAAGAATCTAATTACTTCATTATAGAATAAAATTTTATCACAACACTATGGCAGTAATTATCACAAGATTTTCTTATTTTTAGCTTTAAATGTATATAATTTGTGTTCCTCAGTTGGCAATTTGCCATGTATAGACCAGTGAGCTAAAGTATTGTTGACTTTATACTAGAGGCCCAATGTGCAAGAGTAGGCTTTCCTTCCCCAAGCTTCTGGCACCAGCTTCCCTCTGGCACCCAGGACCCGAGCTTCCCTCACAGCCCCAGCTTCGTCCAGAAGGTCGTCTGGAAGGACGTCTGGTCTAACTAGCATATTACATTTTTATTATTATAGATACTCAGTTAGCAAGCTCAAAACTCAATTTATTCCATCACTACACAAAAATTTAAGTAGAGTTATGGTCTAAATAATTGTTGCCCTAAAGAGCAGTTCTAATTATGTAATTTCACTGGACAAAGACTTCTAATGATGCTCTACTGCCTACAGAAAGAAGCACAAATTCGTCAGTCCAATCATACGAAGCTATGCAATACGGTGAAGACTTTTTCAGTTTTACCTTCTTTTGACCTATATGTCCCATGGTTTCTCAAAATATGCTGGATGCACTTTTGAGAATGATTGGACTGTAACAAAATGTCATACTACTTGATTGTCACTCAAATTCCCAGTCCCACCTCTAAAGTTTAGCTCCCATTACTCCCACATTCTTCTTTCTTTAAGATCAGCTCTAATGTCATTTATTGAAGTCTTTGTTGCTTAAACTGACAATTCTTTCCCACCTCTGATTCTACAGGTATAATACACTGGCGGGTGAGTGAGATGTCCCTGCATTTGGGAACGAGAAACTATTAGCAAACTTAGAAGTTCTCTGACTTTCCACAAACCTCCGTTTACTGATCCATAAAATGAGTAATTTATTCATTCATTCCTTCTTTGGGCAAGGTTTTTTTTTTAATATTTCTATACATTAAGCACTTTTCTAAGAAAGTTATGTAAATAATCAAAAATTTTGGGCTCCCTAAGATAGTGACTGCCCTATACCTTTACAATACTATGTGCTTTGCAAAAGCACCTGAGCCTGAAGCTTCCTGGCTTTGAAGGAAAGCACTGTTTCCCAAAGTCGTACCTGGAACAGCAACAGCTTAACATCACCTGGGAATTGTCAGAAGTGAAAATTCTCAGACTCACCCAGACCTACTGAGTTGTAAATTCTAGAAGTGAAACCTTCCATACTGCCCATTAACAAACCTTGTAGATGCTTCATACAAATATTTGAGAAATACTTTATTAAAAAAATAAAGCTAAAATAAAATTCTCACTGACTTCTCAAAACACTATTTATTCTTCCTGTCTCTGTCTCCTCTAGCAACCCAAATATATGTAATTATTCATTATTCAGGTACCCTCATTCCTGTGTGGCCCTTTCTATCTCATCTGAGCCCTTTTGAATCCTGCTCTTGAAATACTTCCTCTGTATTCAAATTCATTTAGCTCATCACTTTGTACCTATTTATCAGCACCTTCCTGCATTCTCAGAGCCAGAGCATTAGATATATTATCATGCTTTTACCTTTCTTATTTTTTTTTCTCATCTGGAATTCATTTCCTTTTAGTATGGTGTGAGTTATATATCTCCATATATAGTGAGCCAGTTTCTTAAGACCATCTGCTAAATATTCTGAGTTTCTCCACTGATTTTTTTTCTGCAATTTTTATCTATATTGTCTGTACATAAATAGTTCTTTCTCTGGGCTCTTTTCCATTCCATTTTTATGGGAGTATCACACTATTCATTACTATTGCTTATGTTATGCCCTAACATCTGGAGGGACAAGTGTATTCTCTTTGATCTCTTTATTAAAGTTGATAAGCTTTTTGGTCCCTTAATATTTCCACATGAATAGAAATATATTGATCACATTCCTGCAAAATCTCCAGGTGGGATTTTGATTGGTATTCTATCCAAATTGCAAATTAATTAAAAATTTTTTTCATAATATTAAAACTTTACATACCAAAAAAAAGAATATATATTATTTTGTTTAATCTACCTTTATAGAGTTTTATAATCCCACCTGTAAAGGGCTAGTTTATTATTTTTTAAGTGAAATTCCTAAATATTTTATATTTTGTTGTTATACCATTTTTGATTATCATATTTTGGGTGATACCTGCTGATGTCAAGAAAAAATATTGCCATGATATTTGCTGTCCTAATTTTGTCTTTCTTATATAGATGATCACATAACAAAAATGGGATATTTAACCTCTTTTACTGAAAGTCTTATGCCTTTTACCACCTTCCATGCTTCTATTCTTTGCCAGCTCTCTGGGTCTAAATTCAACATTAGGAATAACACTAGTATCTTTTCTATTTACTTTTTTAATGGAGATATGTTAAAGATTTCCATAAAAAACATTGTCTTCAAGTTTTTTATATATAAAGCATGCCAGAAGGAGAAGAGAGGGAGCAAGATATTGAAAACCTATTTGAAGAAATAATGATAGAAAAATTCCCCTTTCTGGTGAAAGAAATAGACTTACAAGCCCAGAAAGCAAAAAAGTCCCAAAAAAAGATTAACCCTAAGAAGTTTACAGCAAGACACATCATAATTAAAATGTCAAAGGTTAAAGACAAAGAGAGAATATTAAAAGCAACAAGAGAAAAGCAGTTAGTAACCTACAAGGGAGTGTTATACAACTGTCAGCTGATTTCTCAACAGAAACTCTGCAGGCCAGAAGGCAATGGCAAGAAATATTCAAAATGATGAAAAGCAAAGACCTATAACCAAGATTATTCTATCCAGCAAAGCTATCGTTTAGAATTGAAGGTCAGATAAAGAGCTTCACAGACAAGAAAAAGCTAGAGTTCATCACTACCAAACCAGTATTACAAAAAATGTTAAAGGGTCTTCTTTAAGAAGAACAAAAAAGATAAAAAATCTGAACAATAAAATGTCAATAAATAAATATCTATTAACAATTGAATCTAAAAATCAAAATAAACAAATGAGCAATCTAATGAACAAAATATACTGTTGAATACAAAAGAACCAGAGGCATGGAAACATGAAACAGACTGACGAATCTCAGAGGGAAAGGTTATGTGTATGGGGGGGTGAGGATGGAGATTAAGGGAGGAGATTAACCAAATAATGTATATGCATATATGCACTTACCCATGGGCACAGACAATAGAGTGGTAAGGCCTGTGGTAGGGTAGGAATAAGGTAGAACAGGGCAATGGGTAGAGAAAAGGGGGGAACATCCATAATATTCTCAATGATAAAGATCTATTTTAAGAATTTACTTTAAAAGGAATACCACTCTTGGATATGCTTATCAGAAGAAAAAATAAGAACCGTGTTCTGTGAATTAGAGTCACTTTTTCTGAATCCATACTTTAACATCACAATATTTTTTGAGAGGCATAGCTATTGTTTATTAGGAAAACTTAAATTTAAAGGATTAACTTTCCTATACCACATTTTAATTCTACTGATCTAAATTCTTGTAAAAGCCTCTTTAATAACTTTAAAACTATGTAATTATTTTTTAAAGTTTAGACAGTAAATTTTTAGTCTTTTAAATTCTTCCTTATTTGCCTATCATGCATACCTTCCTTATATTAATCTCAATATATGATTTGTCACCAGCGTTCTGAACTTTCTGTTGAATTACTTTATTGCATGGCTGCATCAAGAGCATTGAAAATATAAGAATATGAGAAAATAAAGGAAGGCTGACAATGACATAATTTAAAAAATGGAACTAAATGAAATTACCCAGCAGAAATACTGCAAATCATTCTATAATTCATGCATTTTAATAGATATTTTCCCTAAATAAACATCTAACCTATAAATGCAATAATAGCTATTTATGATTAGCTTTAATATTATATGTATATGAATACTATCAAATATAAACACATTATATAATTCACAGTTTTTACTATGTCAAAAACAAATGGTTTAGTGCAAGTGACTTTTATTATTGTGTAGCAAGACTTTCTTCATAATGGATGCAGCATGTTGATTCACTTCCAGATATAACTTCCTTCATTTGGGTAATAACTCCAGAATGTTTCCCTGTTAGTTCATCTATGCCAAAAAACATATCCTAATATATAAACCCCCAGGGTTTATAATGACCAACTGAAGGCTTGACTGAACACTGGAAGTTAATCCTACAGTCAGTGCTGGGTTGCTATGGTGATCCAGCAATGACTGCTGAGGGGGCTGTGGATCAGTCCCTGAGAAAGGCCTGAAGAGAGAGGCAGGGTATGATCTGCAGCCTCCACAGCAGCTGTTGATCAGCTGTTGCCTTTCTCTTTCTCTCCGGGCTTTGCCAGCAGCCATACCTCTGTTTCTCTTCAGCCTGGGTCTGCAGATCAGACCTGCCTCTCTATTAAGGCCTGGAGATAGGCCAAGAGACACTGACTGGCATAGAAACTGACCAATCAGAACCAAATCTGGGTGAACTATGAGGAGTCAATGGCTGCCTAGGAGGTGGAGCTTTTGACACTGAATGGCATAGAAACCAACCAATCAGAAACAAATTGGCCAGCAGGGGAGGGCAGTTGGGGGCAAGATTAGGCTGGCAGGGGAGGGCAGTTGGGGGCAACCAGGCAGGCAGAAGCTATTAGGTACAATGAGGCCAGCAGAGGAGAGCATTTAGGAGTGAGGACAGGCTGGCAGGGGAGGTCCATTGGGGGTGAGATCAAGCTGGCAGGGGAGGGAAGTTAGGGGCAAGATCAGGCCAATAAGGAGGGGGGACATTGGAGGCAAAATCAGGCCAGCAGGGGAGGGCAGTTAGGGACAATCAGGCAGGCAGACAGAGGCAGTTAGGGGCAATCAGGCAGACAGGCAGGTGAGTGATTAGGAGCCTGTGGTGCCAGATTGTGATAGGGAGGTTCAACTGCCAGTTTACAGTCAGACATCCCTCAAAGGGTTCCCAGTTGGAGAGGGCGCAGGCTGGGTTGAAGGAACCCCATCCCCTCTGTGCATGAATTTTGTGCACTGGGCCACTAGTCCTACATAGAACTTGAACTCTAAAAACATATTTGCTGGCAATACAGTCCTTCATAGTAGACCATTTAAAAATTGTTTTATATCCTGAATAAACCTGAAAAAATTTTTTCCTTCATATTATCATCATGTTCAAATTGTACATATCCTATAAAAAAAAGTCATGCTAGAAATATATCTGAATTCACCAAGTTGCAATAAAAAGTACTTTGCTAATATATTTTGTTCTGTAAGTTGGTCTTTCATATCACAAATTAATTCCCGAATATTCTGAGACATTTTGTCAGGGGTATGGGGAGTGATATTTGAATTATCTCCTATACTACAGATCTTCCCAACAGTTCTAAGCAAACATATTTCGTTCAGACTTTCACTAACATCTTGACAATTACCTATGATGTTTTACTTTTAGTAATCCACATTCCTTTTAGCAGGAAGCCCAATACACTATGATACAGTGGCATCTGCTTCTTTTGGCGTTTTAAACTCATTGTCTTTGCTTTTAAGAATCCTTTCAGTTTTGGACTTATTACTTTATGTCTTTTTAAAAATGTAAACACTACCTACCTTACAATAGTTCCATTGTTTTAATAGTCAGTGTCTGTCTGCAAATAACACACCAGGGGTTTGTACATTTCACCATCAATTATGGCTACAAAATTGAACTCAACATATGAAACTATACTTCCAAGTAAAACTAATATGAACTCTTTGGGCCTTTTTTAAAAATTGCTTTCATAATCATCATTTGGTTTCTCACTACTAATGTAATAATAAATTGGGGGGGGGAGTTGTAAGATATTTCCAGAGAATCCAAGATGGCGGCATAGGTAAACACCTACAATGCTGCCTCGCACAACAATTTCAAAACTACAACTAAAAGACAGAACAGACATCATCCAGAACCACAGGAAAGCTGGCCGAGTGTAAGTTCTATAGCTAGAAGGAAAGAGAGGGGCTCACAGAAACCCAGAGGAGCTGCAAAAAGCTGAGGTACGGAGACGCGCGCTGAGAGAGCGGGTGCCGGAGTACCTGGCTGGCTTTCTCTGGCAGGAGGGAAACGGAGACTCCCAACGGCATTGAACCCCTTATCCTACGACACTAACCCCCAGATCCAGCCGAAACTCATACGGGGGGAGTTTGGACTGTGAAAAGAGAGACGTGCACGGAAATTTAGGGGAGTCACAGAAGATCAGGTCCGGTGTCACACGCGCACAGTGCTGCTCGGAGGACAGACTGCTGATTGTGCCTCTGGCTTTCGCGAGTGGGCGGGGGAGAGACCCTCCCAACTGGGCCACTTCTGAGTCCACTAAGCCCCTGTTTCGGGCGAAACCCTGGGAACCTAGACTCGTGTGGTCCTGGTGCGCAGGGGAGCTGGAAAGGCAGCGGTTAGAGGCACCTCGGGCACGCGCACAAGGACCACTCCAGCCATTACCCAGTATCGTGAGACTCAGGGGCTGTAGAGGGCGGGGCCGACTGGAAGGCAAGGCGGTCCCTTAAGCACTGAGACTCCATCCATCCCAAGCTCAACAGAGGCTTCTGCGGCTTTGCCTCTGGTATCATAAGGCTGAATTCAACACAAGTTTCCCTGGCATAGTGAAAATGCCCAGACAAGGGAAAGGATCACAAACAAAAGAAATGGAGGAAAAAAAAACGACTGGATATAGAGTTCAAAACCACGCTTGTAAGGTTTTTCAAGAATATGCTAGAAAAGATGGATAAATTTAGTGAGACCCAAGAGGAGATGAAAAAGGACATACTAGAGATGATAAAGGACCAAATAGAAATTAAACATACACTGACTGAAATAAAAAATATTATACAGAGTCCTAACAGCAGACTAGAGAAAGGCAAGAATCAAGTAAAAAATTTGAAATATAAAGAAGCAGACAACATTCAACTGGAAAAGCAAGAAGAGAAAAGAATCCAAAAATGTGAACATAATGTAAGTAGACTCTGGGACAGCTTTAAGCATACCAACATCAGAATTGTGGGGGTGCCAGAAGAAGAGAGAGAGCAAGATACTGAAAACTTATTTAAAGAAATAATGACTGAAAACTTCCCACATCTGGTAAAAGAAATAGACTTACAAGTCCAGGAAGCACACAGAACCCCATATAAAAGGAATCCAAAGAGGACCACACCAAGACACATCATAATTAAAATACCAAGAGCAAAAGACAAAGAGAGAATATTAAAAGCAGCAAGAGAAAAACAGTTTATTACCTACAAGGGAGCACCCATACGACTGTCAGCTGATTTCTCAACAGAAACGATGCAGGCCAGACAGGAGTGGCAAGAAATATTCAACGTGATGAATAGCAAGAACCTACAACCAAGAATAATCTATCCACCAAAGCTAACATTCAGAATTGAAAGGCAGATGAAGAGCTTCACAGATAAGAAAAAGCTAAAGGAGTTCATCAACTCCAAACCAGTATTATATGAAATACTGAAAGGCACTCGTTTAGAAGAGGAAGAAGAAAAAGGTAAAAGCCAAAAAATTATGAACAACAAATACATACCTATCAACAAGTGAATCTAAAAATTAAGTGAATTAAAAATTTGATCAACAGAATAATATGGTGAATATAATAGAATTAGGAGCACAGAAAGGGAGTGGACTGATAATTCTCAGGGGGGAAGGGGTGAGGGGTGTACAGGGAGAGACTGGACAAAAATCATACACCTATGGATGAGATCAATGGGAGGGAACTAAGGGCAGAGGGAGGGGTGGGAGCTGGGTGGGGGGGGTGCTATGGAGGGAAAAAAAGAGAAACGTGTAATAATATGAATAATAAAGATTTAATTTAAAAAAATAAATAAATAAAATGTTAACATGTGACCAAAATAAAAATTATTAAGGAGAAAAAATAATAAATAAATAAAATCCTTTTTTGTAAAAAAAAAAAAAAAAAAAAAATATATTTCCAGAAAGTTTCTTTGCTATCAGAAAATTTGAGTTAAAAAATAAATAAATTATTCCTCCATAATTTTGTAAATAGTGCTAGACTAGAAATTTAAAAACAGGTCAGACTAAATATTAAAGTGATTGCTAAAATAAAACGTTGCAATAATAAACAATTTTTGAAGAATTTTACACTTGCAGGTTATAATTGAAACCAATCTTATTATATGTAATGTGGTCTACTGTTTATGACCAATATGCATCTTGTTCCATGTGTGACTTACCACATGATTTCAACAATTGGAGCCTGATCCATTTCCTCTACAAAGAAACCAGGTCACTGATCAGGTGCTTGAATGCAACAGGATGCCACATGTCTGTGAGTTTCTAAGCACTCTGGATATCTGTATTTACCACAGATTGGTGACAAGTTGTACCCAAACCAGTTCCAGGAAACCTGGTTAGGGCCTGTCTTTGGTCTGAGTTTGGGGACAAGTAATTGAGGACACATGTTTTAGGTTTCTCTACATTTCATATTATGTTTTCATAAATTTATTTCCATGAGGTAAAGTGGAAGTGATATTTCCTCAATGCAGTCTTATTTTACTAATACTAGTTCCAGTCATCTCTCCTACATATTCAGTCTTTCATTTGCTAGTGATTTGAATTTTGTCCTTTTTTCTTCTTTCAGTGTACAGTGTGAGAAGCTGCATCAAATGCTGCTAGTCAAGTGACTGATTAAACCAAAAGTGTTTCATATATTCTTTTTGATTGTCCTCAGAGGTAACAAATCTTAAAGTTTTGAGAATGGATTTGACCTTTAAGACTAGCCAAAAATCATCTAAAATCAAGGTGTGGCTCTGCAATAATGAGGTTATTTTGTTGCTCATTAAATAAACTGTAAAGGCAACTGCAACAGGGAAATTTGAAAATTGCTTTGAGGAATGACAATATCACTGCAGACTAACTGTCCTAAAATAGTTTGCTTATTATAAAATTAATCAATAATTTTCCCGATAAATTTCTTGGCTTACCTATTGACACATTCATAATCTAGGTACTGTCTAATATTGCTTCTTTTGCTACAGAATATCATTCACTTCAGACAAAGTGTTATAATTTTTTGTCTATATTATGTTTCCTTATATTTTAACTTTCTATCATTTACCCAGGAAGCAACTTCTACTTCTAATTACCTAATACCTAATCTCCTTCAGTACTCAATACCAGTATCATCTTACATCTTAATCGAAACACTCTTTGAATCTGAATTACCTATCCATTCTCTAGTCTAGGGTGTGAAATATTCTTCACAATATAACAAAATCACTGACTCACTTGTTATGATAATCATGCTTTCAGTCCTTACCCTAAGAGATTTTCAGAATGTTGGATATCATCTATTTTTTGGACACAAGATCAATTAGGTAATTAGGACATGAAATAAATAGGATAGGATGAAATGGAATGAAAAGGAAAGGAAGAATGTAGAACCGAAAAGAAAATATCAGAATGCCTCAAACATAGTTAGGAAAAGTATGGTTTTGTGGAACTCTTAATTAAGCACTAACAAACATTAGCTTGTTATATAAAATGTACCTTTTTTTCTGGGAACTACTGTCAAGAAATGTTTGAAAGCCACAGCAATACATTTTAAGTGCTTGTCGATCTTATCTTCTTCTTACCAGTACCACTGCTAGCACACTGTAGGCAATGAGACATTTGTTGAATGACTTAATAAGTATAAAACCTTTTAGGTTAAATGTCTTTAAAAAGATGTACTTGATTTTTTATCCTAGTATTTTTAAAAAGAGTCATTGCTACATTATAATCAATAGCAATACAGTGTTTGGGGCATAATTATTAAGAGTGATGCTTGCAAGCTCATCTTGATGCTTCTTATTTTCTCCAGCATTTCTTTCCTATGTTTAGAAAAGTGATGGCTAGGTTCTGGATTTCTGGACCAAACAGACCACCTCGGAATGGATAACACAAAGATTAATGTACTTCTGATTCACAGGTACTTTTAAAAAATTGAAGACAGATATTTTATTAACAATTAGGCTTCATAGTAATAATTCTGTATCCATACCCCAAACACATGTGCATACACACACACACACACACACCACAGTACAATGCAGTGTTGTTCTTGCTAACTTTTCATGGCTATTTTAACTTAAGTTTCATAACCCTGGTTAATCCAGATTGCTTAGGAAGTTCATTTCAATTTATCTGAATTGCTTCCTGAGACCTTTCTGTGGCATATGGATGGTCCTGGATTCCTGGCGAAGGAGCCCTGTATCATATTTGGAACACCTGGGTTTCTAGGTCCTTCTTTTCCTTGTAACTAGATTATATCTAGTTAATCCTTCTACATGATAGTTTCTTTAAATGAAATATACTCTCAAGTTTTCACTCAGACTCTGATGCTCTGAGAATCAGGCAAGAGCATTGCTGAGGTTCCTCCCATCTCTAGCATCAGAAAGCCTGTTTTTGTTTTCATCTCTAGTGACAAACCTCTCCCCACCTCTGGAGATTGCTGATAAGACAATGTTTGTTTTCCTAATGTATTACCAACTTTCTGACCACCTTTCCACCTTCCCCTCCCCCAAAAAAATTCTCTTTAATCAGAGCATTTCATCCATAGTATATGGTTCCATGAAAAAAATAACCACGATAAGTATGTATTAGCAAAGGGGGTTATGAAAAGTTTTTCTGGGACAATTGAATATGCGTACTGGGTATTGGGTAGAATAACAAAAGAAATAGGTAGAACCAATCAAAGGTAAAATGTGTTGCCAAACATCTCATGACTGATAATAACCTTCTTTATAACAGTGTTCTGTGCTCTTTTCAATTTTCTAGGTAGTTGTCTCTTAAAATGCTCAGGTCGCTCTTGATGGCACTGATGTTATCAAGTAAAAAGCAGGGCCTCACCCATAGCGAATGCTCAAGAGCCACATGTGGCTGGTGGCTGCTGCAATGGGCCACGTAGCTTCAGAAGATTTTGATGAATTGTTTTGGAATCTATAGTGCAAGGTGGCTATGAATAATATAAAGTAAAAAAATAAAGATAAAGTATTTGGGGAAAAAAGGAAAAGAAAAGCAATACATTTTAAGTGCTTGTTCTTTGTAACCAGTACCACTGCTAGCATGCGGTAGGCAATGAGACATTTGTGGAATAAATAAGTATAAAACTTTTCAAGTTAAATATCTTTAAAAAGATGTACTTGATTTTATAAATCCTAGTATTTTTAAAAGGAGTCATTGCTACATTATAATCAATAGCAATACAGTGGCATTTTGAGGAAGTACAATGCATCAATCTTGGATGTAAACTAGTTCAAGGTGACGCAGTCAGAATAGCTGTGGGAAATGTGGCTTCCTTTAGCGCAGTGGTTGGCAAACCACAGAGCCACATGCTGCTCTTTGGCCCCTTGAGTGTGGCTCTTCTACAAAATACCACGTGCGGGTGTGCATGTGTAGTGTGATTGAAACTCTGTGGTCCATGTGCAAGAGTTGGTTTTCAGCTTGGACAAATCTATTTTGAAGAAGTGGTGTTAGAACACTCAAGGGGCCAAAGAGCCCCATGTGGCTTGTGAGTCATGGTTTGCCGACCACTGCCCTAGAGCATTAGTGGTTGGACTCTGGTAAGGAGAAAGGGAAAGATATTGATACCCAGACCCTAAATTAAGGTTGTGTCTTCAGGATTAGAAGGATAAGTCAACTTGGTTCTTACTTTTAATTAACCTCATAAAGAACTCCAGTATACACTTTTCCAATGCTTTGCCATTTGTAAAATGCCTTTAGGATCAAAATGCTCTTCTATTCCTTAAAAAAAAATCTCACCTCTACATAAATTTTTCTTTCAATTAAAGATGTAAAGGAGCACTGACTATTTAGTCTAAATTTTAGACAAATGACATTTTCATATTGGAAGATTCAGATACTCTTCCGATGAATTTAGTCTGAGTGTCATTTGTACTTGGAGAGAACACCATTGTGGAAAATACAGCAGTGCTAAATGAGCATGACTATACATTCAGATCAATATGTGACAGTGATAGAAAATGCAGAGCATACCTAATCCAGCTAACTATGCCCCTGACAAATGCAGTGTGAGACTGTGTCATTGGTGCTTTTCCTTTCTTTATTTGCATTATCCATCAGGACAGCCCATGAGAGAAAACTGGGAACTGTGGAGTTCTTAGTAATAAGCCACAGCACTAATGAGGCATAACAAATTAAGCAAGTATCATCTATAATCTTGATCTCTCATTGACACTATTACCCGTACAGATTACATGTTGCCATTTGTTATCTGCCCTGATGCAGATGAAATGGGAGGGTGTAGCTGAGTTACTCCTCCTGTAGCTAAACATTTTTAACAAATTGTCATCTTCCAGAACAAAAACACAATAGTACTGGCCTCTGTTTTTGTTGCTGCTGTCTCTCAGCAAGGTTGGCTGGCTGTTTTCGTAGAAGGTCAGCCAGATTTTGTCTTTCTCACAGTTTCATGTTTCTCCTGGGATTGAGGGTCTAATATATTTCTGTAACACACCAACTGAACCCAAGATAAACAAGTGCCCAGAGGAACATGGTCTTAGTGTATGCCTCTGGTTAGTTCAACAACCTAGAAATCACATGGCTGCAATGATCCTTGTCTGTAGGAATTGTTGAGCCTCAGCCAAGAGAAGGAGGTTGCAGTGAGGCTGTGTGTCAGGGATAAGACTTTTGAGTTGAAATCAATAATAATAATTTATAAAGAGTCTATGTACATTACCATGTCACAAAACTTTAAAAAATAAAATAAATTCATTAACCTCTTAGGAGGAGCCAAAGGTTGGTTTTATTTTACGGATGAATGCATTTTCTAGAGTCACTGTGGTCATTACATGAACAGAAGGAAAATGTGTACATCCTCATGCTTAGCTCTGAAGTTTTCTGAAAAGGGGGAAACAATCATAAAAGTATAGGTACCTATGAAATACATATGTAAACACTTTTGGAGATCATGAAAATATGCCAGTTCATCTAAGAGCCTGCTAGGTTTTGAAGATCTGGGAGGCCAGGGTGATAAATGAGAGTTGTATCCTTTTATGGGTATATTTTGGTGTTTTTCTCTATAGAATATCGTATGCTGTCTAATTCTAATATTAATGAGGTACACCCGACTAGCTTGAGAGTGTCGCTAGTACATAATGGGGTGTTAAGAGTACTACAAATATAAAGTTGGGACTAGAGAGGGAAATGTCAGTATCTAGCAATCTAATGTGACTTCCATTTATGCAGACTTGGTCCATGGTGTTGTGTGGTCCCTGTGAGGTCTGTGTGGGAACAGCTCTAATGTTACATCTCCATCTATCTTTGGAGACCATTGCTCTGATATGACTACTATATCATAACCACGCTGACTTCTATTTGTAGCCTTTAAAAAGGGAAACTTAGGGGATTCACTCCAATGTATCTGATTCCTTCATCAGACTGAAGTCATTGCTACTGGAGTCTGTTGAGACAGTGGCTGTACAATGACTCTTAATTATGTCTTCTACTTTTATTTGGTAACAGACTGATTTTGGCCTTTGTGTGAAATAAGATGATTGGAACTAATGATCTCTAGGTTGGTTTTTAGCTGTAAAATTCTGTTGTTCTGTCAGTGGAAAATTCACATTTTTAGAGGAATAAGTTGTGTGGGGTTTTTTTTTCAATATCTTAACTTGGATTTCATGCCACATATCTCTTTTTTAAAATATATTTTATTGATTTTTTACAGAGAGGAAGGGAGAGAGATAGAGTTAGAAACATTGATGAGAGAAACATCTATCAGCCACCTCCTGCACACCCCCTACTGGGAATGTGCCTGCAACCAAGATACATGCCCTTGTCAGGAATTGAATGTGGGACCTTTTAGTCTGCAGGCCGATGCTCTATCAATTGAGCCAAACCGGTTTTGGCACTACATAATCTCTTGAGATGGAAAGTTCTAGGCTTCCAGTGATTTCCAATAAAGCCTGAATATATCATATAGTCTCTAAGTGTTAGGCTGTGATCTGGGAATACAGATATCAAACACTACTCTCTGGTCAGAACCCATGGGCTCACCTCTTCCTCCTCTCTTCATTCATGTTACTTGAGCAATATTTATCCTAAAGAAAGTGGTATCAGCCTTGAGGTAGCCTTTCAAACTAGGAATACATGTATTATAAAACAATATTGTTTTTAGGGTAGTTGGACTTTCTGGCCTGATGTACAAAGACTTGCCATGCCTCATTTGTCCTCTCTGTTGTTTTTCCTACTCATTCGCCCAACGAGTTGTTCTGAAGAAGAGCAGGGACTGTGTCATCATGGTCAAAGTTGGATCAGGAGGACACATATAATCAGTCTGGGTCCAGGAGAGAAAAGTAGAAATCATGCTGGAAAATTAAACTGAGGTGATTTGGGACAGAAAATTGGCTATGAATGTTATAATGTTGGAAGAGCAAAAAAATAAGATATGAAGTAACCCAAAAATTAGTAACCATTTCTATGCTCGAGAGCACAAAGGAAGAGCCAGTGTTAATAGAACCTGAGGTTGTGGAAGAGGGGCTGGTGCTGTGACAATCTGCTGTGAGTCGTTCTAGGGAAATGGCAGAGAAGCCTCAGGAGCTGGAGTGGTGGGAGGGATCCAGAACTTTCTGCGTCCACTGGAAGAAAGGAGAAAGAAGAGAGGTAGGAAATAGGAACATCAGTTCTCTTGTCCTCACAACTTCTGATTTAGCCCCTATTAGCAAAACAGGGCAGATAAGAACTAGCAAAAAATACCAGTTTTCAGCCTTGGCATTGACAAACAAAATGTAGAAGACTGAGCAGAAGATGATGAGAAAATAAGTAAATAATGGCCACACCAAACAGTTTCTGGTTATAGTGTTATTTTGGGTCCTCTTTTCTTTTCCTTGTTTGGGGAGCTGCAAGTGTCCTTGTGTCCTTGTGGTAAAAGAAAATGAAACAAAGAGTAATGTATGTGATTGTGAGGGTTTTTGCTGTGTCTGTGTTCGACTGAAAAGATGAGAGATTAAAGTGAAAGGCCCAGATTCTTTCTTTAGAATTATAAGGGTCTGGTTCTGGAATACTCTATGTGTTGGGCTTTGCACAAAGACTTCATACATTTCTGAATTCATATATTCAGCTGCCTATGAAGTGTCCACAATGTCATCTCTGGTCTGAGAGCTAGAAGATTGTACCCAACATTTATTAACCAAATTTATGAGTGGTTAAAGCAGTTTTCTCTTTGACAAGCATTTTTCTCTCTTAGCTAACACTAGATTATCCGATCTAACAAAAGAATAATATGCAAATTGACTGTACCTCTGCTACACTCACAAGCCATGCCTGCAAGCCATGCCTACAAGCCAATCAGGAGCGAATAAGCAACTAAACCCAACCAAGATGGCTGCAGCCAAGGAAAGCAGGAGGGAAGCTCTAAGTTCACTGGCAATGAAGGAAGCCAAGCTTTCCACTTGCCCTTCCTGGCCCAGGCCTCCACTCAATGATACAAAGTTTCAATGATAGAAGATAAGGAAACTCCAACAAAAATGGCTGCACCACGGAGCTGGAGAGAGCAGGAGGCTTGAGTTGCACCCGGAGATGGAGGAAACCAAGCTTTCTGCCTGCCCTGGCAGGCCCAGTCCTCTGCTCCAAGCTACAAAGTTTCAATTTAGGAGATAAATAAATCCCAGATAACTGGGCCTCCACTTGGGTCACTGAGGGAGTGGGGGTGTGACTGGCTTGCAAACCACCACAGGCCCTTTGCCCAGGCCGCCTCAACCCTAACCTGATCCAGGACACCCTTCAGGGCAAACCAGCTGGCCTCCACCCATGCACCAGGCCTCTATCCTATCCAATAAAAGAGTAATATGCAGATTGACCATCACTCCAACACACAAGATGGCTTCCCCCATGTGATCAAAGATCCTGCCCCCATGTGGACTCAAGATGGCTGCCACAAGATGGCCAGCAGTGGAGGGCAGTTGGGAGAGACCAGGCCTACAAGAGAGGGCAGTTCTGGGTGATCAGGCCAGCAGGGGAGGGCAGTTAGAGGTTAACAGATCTGAAGAGAAGAGCAGTTAAGGGTGACCAGGCCTGTAGGGGAGGGCAGTTAGGGGCTAACAGACTGGTGAGAAAGCAGTTAGGCATCAATCAGGCGGCAGGAGAGTGGTTAGGGGGTGATCAGGATGGCAGGCAAAAGTGGTTAGAGGCAATCAGGAAGACAGGCAGGCAAGCAGTTGGGAGCCAGTAGTCCTGGATTGTGAGAGAGATCGGGCCTAAATGGGCAGTCGGACATCTCTTGATGGGTCCCAGATTAAGAGTGTACAGGCTGGGCTAAGGGACACTCCTGTCCCTGTGCACGAACTTTGTGCACCGGGCCTCTAGTATATAATAATAAAGTGCAATATGCTAATTAACCAGATGTCCTTCTGGACAACCTTCCAGATGGCTGGAGGAAAGTGTGGTTCCCAGGTGCCAGAGGGAAGCCCAAGCCTGGGTGACAGAGAAAAGCCGGGGGCAGCAGCCAGGGAAAGGAAGGCCTACACTTGCACAAAATTTGTGCATCAGGCTTCTAGTACTTAATAAAAGATAATGTTGGCTGAGTAGTAACTTTAGACAACTCTAAATACATTGTCACAACTTGTCTCTTTTATAGTCATTTTTATTAGTCAGTTGTGTGCATTCTAAAGTTACATTTTTCAGGATATTCTGAATATGAAGTCCTGAACCAAATTCCCACATATAAAAATGTAAAGCAGCTAAGAAATGACCTTAAAAAGGTGTTAATAGGGGGAAAACTAAGATAGTGGCATAGGAGAACACCTAAACTGCTGCCTCACAGAACAATTTAAAAACTACAACTAAAATACAGAACAAACATCATGCAGAACCACAGGAAAGCTGGCCAAGTGGAAATTCTACAACTAGAAAGAGAGGGCCTCCCAGAGACTCGGAAGAGTTGCAAAAAGCTGAGCGGGAGGGAGACAGAACCTTCCAACTGCACTAAACTCCACTTTTTACTGCACTGAACCCTAGTTTTGGGCGAAACTCTAGGGACCCAGACTCATATGGGTCCCCAGAGTGCATGGAGCACACGGGAACTGAAAAGGCAGAGGTCTGGAGGCACGCACATGTATACAGAGAGGGCTGTAGGGATTATCAAGAGACACTAAACCCAGGGGTCGCCTAGGGTAAGACTGACTAGAAGCCAAGGCTGTCTCTGAGACTCCACCCCATGCAAGCTCAACAGAGAGGCTTTTGCAATTTTGCAAGTCTTGTATCATAAGGCTGACTCCAGCACAGAAGTTCTTCAGGCATAGCGAAAATGCAGAGACAAAGCAACAGATCACAAACAAAAGAAATGGAAGAAAACAAATGACTGGATATAGAGTTCAAAACCATGGTTATAAGATTTTTCAAGAATTTCCTAGAAAAGATGGATAAATTTAGCAAGACCCAAGAGGAGATGACAAAAGAACAACTAGAAATTAAACATACACTGACTGAAATAAAAAATATTATACAGAGACCTAACAGCAGAATAGAGGAATGCAAGAATCAAGTCAAAGATTTGAAATACAAAGTAGCAGAAAACATTTCACTGGGAAGGCAAAAAGAAAAAAGAATCCAAAAATGTAAGATAGTGTAATGAGCTTCTGGGACAACTTCAAGCATACCAACATCAGAATTGTGGAGGTTCCAGAAGACAGAGAACAAGATACTGAAAACCTATTTGAAGAGATGATGACTGAAAACTTCCCCCCACCTGGTGAAACAAATAGACTTACAAGTTCAGGAAGTGCACAGAACCCCCCAAAAAAAGGAATCCAAAGAGGACCACACCAAGACACATCATCATTAAAAATACTAAGAGCAAAAGGGAAAGAGAGAATATTAAAAGCAGCAAGAGAAAAACAGTTAATTACCTACAAGGGAGCACCCATACGACTGTCAGCTGATTTCTCAACAGAAATGATGCAGGCCAGACGGGAGTGGCAAGAAATATTCAACATGATGAATAGCAAGAACCTACAACCAAGATTACTCTACCCAGCAAAAGTATCATTCGGAATTGAAGGGCAAATAAAGAAAAAGCTTCACAGATAATAAAAAGCTAAAGGAGTTCATCAACACCAAATCAGTATTATATGAAATGCTGAAAGGTACTCTTTAAGAAGAGGAAGAAGAAGAAAAAGGTAAAGAAAAATTATAAACAACAAGTACATATCTATCAACAAGTGAATCTAAAAATCAAGTGAATTAAAAATCTGATGAACAGAATAAACTGGTGAATATAATAGAATCAGGGACATAGAAACGGAGTGGACTAATAATTCTCAGGGGGAAAGGAGTGAGGTGGGTGCGGGAAGAGATTGGACAAAAATCATACACCTATAGATGAGGACAATGGGGAGGAAGTAAGGGCAGAGGGAGAGGTGGGAGCCTTGTGGAGGGGAACTATGGGGGGAAAAAGAGGAACAAATGTAATAATCTGAATAATAAATATTTATTTTAAAAATGATGTTAATAAAATACATTTACTCCATATATGGAGTATAAAAAATAAAGCTATAGGATCCTTGGGTAATTTACCATTCTGTGTTCATTTCCTCATGTCAAATGGAAATAATAATGATACCTATCACATTGTTATTATGAGCATTCATTGAGTTCATGTATGTAAAGTGCATAGAACACATGTCCTGGACAATAAATTGCAGGTATCTTCAATGTAGACAACAATATGATGATCTTAACTGTTTATTCCAAGGATCCGGAGTTGCTCAAAGATGACCTGGAAGAGCAGGTTAGATAAATCTCTAGGAATGTCACCTCCTCACAGTAGTAGCTCTGTTTATCTCCCTGGCCTAAGGGTTTCATGACTTCAATACTCTGCTCCTCTTTGTCTGAGAGGAGTGCTGACTTCAGATTGATCTGCTCCTTGCCTGAATCATGTAAGATGGGAAACATTATCACAATAAATTTGATCTTTAGATCAATCCTCCCACCTCAAATCTTTCTTTCCCTTCCCTACATGAGTCTTTGCATGTGTGTGTGTGTGTGTGTGTGTGTGTGTGTGTGTGTGTATCTGTGTGCTCCTTCATTTTTAACCCATCACAGAATTTCTGAACTTCTCTACATGGCATCTGGAATGGCATTGTCCTCAGCTCCTTCACTAGGCACAAGGGATTCCAGCATAATTATGCAATCATTTCACCATGTTCCATTAACACTATTCAGCACACGTTTATGTTTAAGTAACTTATAATTACATGAATTCTAAGCACCAATACAAGGCAAAGGAATGCAAGGTGTCAATACACTTGGAGGGCAAGAGCTCCCTTGGACCACTTCTGGGACCAGTTCAATTTAGTGAATTACCTTCAAATGTTTAACCTTTATTTTAATCAATGGAAAAGGTAAAAAAAAATGCCTTCCAGAGTGAGGGGCATAGGGGTAATATTAAAGTAAACAAAGCACTTCTGAAAAACATTATGGACATACTTAAGTTTATATTAAACAACTATATATACTCATTTTGGGTGTATATGGTTGTAATAGAGATATTCCTATCTGCAATGATTCATTTCTTCACTTTATAAAGTCCCTCTTACATTAGATTTTGAATGGAAAGCCCACTCAGTCTAGATAAAACTGTCAGGTCATCAGAAATAATTTTATTCATGAAAATACATTCATGGAAAGGATATAGCTGTGTATCCTCCCTGTAAGAGCTTTCCTGAGATTGCATTTGCTTCACTGCAACTCTGCCTGCATTTGGCATGGCTGACCAGTTTTTCATTCTCTCCCTGGCTACCGCTACCAGTGGGCAAACACTTCCTGTCCATTAGACTCACTTTGGTGTTCTTGTTCCATGGTAACTCTGACTCAGCCTGGCCTTGGTTCACTTAACCTGGAGAACCTACTTGTTCACTCTTGTCTTAACCAACGCCTTGGCCTCTAGACCCTCTACTTGCCCTGACTCACTTCTAGCTGCAAAGTGCCGGCACCCAGCCAGGTTTCCAAGCCATGGTCTCTGGCTTGGCTGGGCTGGTTGACCAGGAGCCTGTCTGGCTTTGTTTTAAACTCCAGCTTGACTACCTCAGATTTCTCCAAAGACATTTTAATCTTCAAATTTGATAGAGCAGTCCAAACCCATTGATGCAAGTGATGAGTGTCAGTGGCTGGCTGGCTGGTGAGGGACCAGAGACTGGACAGGATGGCTGTGACTGATAACTTCGCTGAGGCAAAGGGGAAGCCAAGGAAATATGTTTTCATTATGAGCAGTCACATTTTTATTCTCAATTATGTCGTAGCTCTGTCGCCTTTCCCATTTCTAGTTGTTGTTTTTTTCTCTATTTTTTTCCTTATTTAAGTTAACTAGTTGTTTATGTCTTATTGATCTTTTCAAATAATCTGTTTTGGTTTTTACTTATGCTATCTGTTTTTTGTTTGTTATTTTTTTCTCATTTCTTTAATTTTGTTATTGGTTAATTTTACTTTCCTGTTTTTCTTATTTATTTAGTGCTAAGAACAACTTTATAGCCAGACTTCTTAGGCCATAACCCTGGCTCCACTGAATACTCGGCCTGTAACCTTGGATGAGTTATTTGGTTATTAATAACTCCATTCCCTCACCTATAAAATGAGAACAATGATACACTTACCTCATTCAGTTGGTATTTACATTCAAAATCAAGGTAAATACTAGGCCCACCACCAGAATTTGTTTTGTTCCTTGTAAGACATAATTATTTTATGCATCTCCAACATTTATTTTGAGATAAGTTTTACCAGTCTTCCACAGGGTTCAATGACAAAAACAAAGTTTATAAAGCCCTGTCTTCCAGAATGGAACAGCAGATTGGGAAGAACCTAGATCTTTGAATTAACCCATAGAGGACCCTCATTCACCCTCTCTCCTCTGTGCTGTTATAGGAGAGAAATAAATTTCTATCTTTCAGGAGATATTAAATTTTGGAATTTAGCATCAAAACATATACTCTGAGTTTACATACATACAAATATTTTATTTCACTCTGACAGTGAATGCAGTTTGGGCTGGATGAATTATTCTTGAGTTGCATTCCTCTCTCCCACCCCCCAAAATAATTTTGTAGGTATTATTCTACCACCTTCTCACATCCAGTGGTTCAGATGAGAAGTATAATGCCAGTCTGATTGTGATTCCCTTCAATATTATCATCATCATCATCATCACCCAGAAGCTTAGAATAATCTTCTTTTAGCCCTAGCTGGCTTAGCTCAGTGGATAAAGCATCAGCCTCCGAACAGAAGGGTCCCAGGTTCGATTCCAGCCAAGAGCACAAGCCTGGGTTTGCAGGCTTGATCCCCAGCAGGGGGTGTGCTGAAGGCAGCTGATCAATGATTCTCTCTCATCATTGATGTTTCTATCTCTTACTCCTTCTCCCTTCCTCTCTGAAATCAATAAAGAAATATAATCTTTTTTCAGTGTTTGGATTCAAAGAATTTACAGTTGAACATGTTTTCTCACCAGTCACTTCTGGAATACAAAGTCTTTTCTGCAAATATGCATTCATATGCTTTGGAAATTTTTTATTTTATTATATTAATTAACTATTAATTTTATGTTTCTTTTTTTCCTTTTTAGAAATTCTGATGTTAGGTTTGCTGAATTTAACTTCTATTCACCTTGGTTGTTTCTAATAATGTTTATGTCTTCTTACATTTGCTCTGTATTTGAGATATATCTTGCATTTATTGACTCTCAAAACTGACCATTCCCTATTTCAATTTACAGACCTCTTAAGCTTAAATATCATGTTGTCTTTTCTTTCTGAGAACTCTTCTTTTTTGTTTTCCTGCACTTACTATATTTAAGTATATAGTAGAAAGAGATGAAAAGCATGTATGATAAGTGAGAGAATTTAGCAGAAAGATAAGAACTGTAAAAAATGACAAATGAAAATGCTAGGAATGAAAATACAATATTAGTGATGAAAACTTCCCTCTCAGGGGAGATCAGCAAACTGGAGACAGAGATAAAATAATCATAAACTGAAAGTTGGGTTAGTAAAAATTATCTAAACTGAAATATAACCAGAGAGAAGTATGAAAAAATAGCTCAGAGCACCTAAAATCTGTGGGAAATACATGAAAACAAGAACACACATAATGAAAGTATAGTAATTGGATATATATTGTTGTAAAGTTCTCATTTTGTGACACTATAAAATGTTTTTTTTGAATATAGAATGTGGTAAATTAAAGATGCCCATTATAATGTAAAAATGTTTAGGTATTAGAATGTCTAAACTGACAACTAAAACACAATAACACAGAGGTATAACTAACAATGCATGAGAAAAGGTAACATGAAGGCTAAAAATTAGATTTTATTCATCTTATGTAAAACTACAAAGAAAAATGAGGGACAAAGAACAGAAAAAATAAATAAAAATAAAATATCAAGATGGCAGACTTAAATAGAAATCCTATCTAATAAAAGAGTAATATGCAAATTGACCACACCTTTGCTACACCCACAAGCCACACCCACAGTCAATCAGGGACAAGTATGCAAATTAACCCAATCAAGATGGCTGTGGCCACAGAGAGAGCAGGAGGCTTGAGTTACTCCTGTAATAGAGGAAGCCAAGTTTCCTGCACACCCTGGCCAGCCCAGGCCTCCGCTGAAGGCTACAAAGTTTCAATTATAGAAGATAAGTAAATCCCAGATACCAGGGTCCCACCACAAGCCCTTTGCCCAGGCCACCCACGCCCCAAGGGAACAACCACCCTGATCCAGGACACAACTTCAGGGCAAACCAGCTGGCCCTTACCCATGCACCAGGCCTCTAGCCTATCTAATAAAAGAGTAATATGCAGATTGATCATCACTCCAACACATCATGTGGTCAAAGATGGTTGCCACAAGATGGCCAGCACTGGAGGGTAGTTGGGAGGGATCAGGGAAGTTGGGAGGGACCAGGCCTGCAAGGGAGAGCAGTTGGGGGTGATCAGGCCTGAGGGAAGGGCAGTTAGGCTTCAATCAGGCTGACAGGGGAGTGGTTAGGGCGTGATTAGGCTGGCAGGCAGAAGCGATTAGGGGCAATCAGGAAGGCAGGCAGGCAGCATTTGGGAACCAGCAGCCCTGGATTGTGAGAGGGATGTCTGACTGCCAGGATCAGGCTTAAATAGGCAATCAGACATCCCTCAAAGGATCCCAGATTGGAGAGGGTTCTGACTGAGCTGAGGGAACCCCTCCTCCCCCTCCATGCATGAATTTCATGCACCGGGCCACTAGAATATTAATAATTATAGAAAATGTAAATGGACTAAACATTAGCTTTAGACACCTGGCAAGAGAATCTGAGAGAATGGCTAGTACTAATAGGTGGTCAATATCATTACTCATCAGGAAAATACCAATTAAGTATACATGAAATAGCTACCTACACACCTACTGGGATCACAATTATCAAATCAAAAAGAGTAAAATTACCAATTTTGGGAAGGGATATATAACAACTAGAACATTGGTAGCAGAAATAGAAAATTATACCAACATTTTGGAAAACTGTCAGTTTCAATAAAAGTTAAATATGCATTTCCCCTTTAATCCAGCAATTTCTCTCCTAGATATTGCTTCCAGGAAATAAAGACCCTTGCTCACAAGAAGCTTTGTACATAAAAGTTCATATTATCTTCATTGATCATAGTCCAAAACTAGAAACAATCTCAATCTACCTCAGTAGAACTGATACATGAACTGCATTATCCATACAATGAAATACTATTACTAAAAAAAAAAAAAAATGATCTGCTGACACATGCAGCAATATGGATTAAATTCAAGAATATTATGCTCAGCAGTAGAAATCAAATGCAAAAAAATATATATCCTATATTACTGCATTTAAATGAAATTCTAGAATGGATAAAATTAGCCTGTGGTGAAAAAAAATCACAATACAGTGGTACCTTGAGATACGAGTTTAATTTGTTCTGTAGCCTTTGAGGAGTGGGAAACTATGAGATGCTCAAGTCTCGGTAAACTGGTGGGTCGTGTGCAGCTGGCCGATCCACGCCATTACTCCTATCTCAAATGTTGCTCGTATTTCAAAGCAAAAATCGCTCGCTCAATGGCTCGTATCTCAAAAATCTCGTATGTTAGAGCACTCGTATCTCGAGGTACCACTGTAGTTGATTTATCAGGGGGGTTAATATGATGGGACACAAGAGAATCTGCTTGGGTGATGGAAATGTTCTGCTCATCCTATCTAATAAAAGAGTAATATGCAAATTGACCATCACTCCAACACACAAGATGGCTGCCCCCATGTGGTCAAAAGATCCTGCCCCCATGTGGTTACAAGATGGCTAGCAGGGAAGGACAGTTGGGAGGGTCCAGGTTTGCAAGGGAGGGCAGTTGTGGGCAATCACACCAGCAGGGGAGGGCAGTTGGGATCGAGCCTAAATGGGCAGTCGGATATGCCTTAAAGACTCCCAGATTGGAGAGGGTGAAGGCTGGGCTGAGGGACACATACCCTTGTGCACAAATTTCATGCACCTGGCCTCTAGTTGATATATATATTCATAAAAACAGAATTATGTACTTAAGATTTGAATATTTCATGATATGTAATTTATGTCTCAATCACTGTCTACTATATGCAAGACACAGTTCTAAGTGATGCTGGAGAAACATTCAAAACAAAGAATAGAAAAGCTCCCTGGTTTTGATATACAAATAAACCAATAAAAATGTTTACTGGATATTAAGATATAAAATAACTGTAATGGTGGGTAATAATTGTTTTGGATACTTGGGAATGTAACATTTGCACTGATTCCTGGAGGATGACAAGAAGTAATCCATGAGCTGTGTTAAATAAAGAACATTCTAGGCAGAGGCCCTAACGTGCTTAGTGTATTTAAAAAATTGTAAAGAGGTCAGTGTATCAGCAACATAGTGAGATAAAAAAAAAGGAGTGGTACGAGATTAAGGACATCTACTAAGGTACCAGAGGAATAGCCTCTTCTTGGTCTTGCTAAGTATTGATTTTAATCAACATGGCCAACACTGTTTCTGATGGAGTGACAGAAATCAACTTTACTTTTTAACTTAAATAACTAGGCAACCAGGAAACATGTATAAAACAATATCTTTCATACATTGACTACTAGGCAGTACAGGACTATGCATCCTAAAAAAATGGAAAAAGAACATGAGCCTTATGATTTTCCCAGTTTCTTGCCTACAAGCAGTTTCCAGTGCAAAAGAAGAATGTAAAACAGATCCTTTCAGTTTTGCCAAATAAAAAAGATGGAAATTGGACTTTGAAAAGATAAAAATAGGTGAAAAAAATTTTGCACAAAATGGAAAAAAAAAGGAGAGAGCTATACTAAGTGAAATCACCAAAGATTAGAAAAAGAGACTCCCTCAAATCTTTAGTTATATACTAATCTCTAGGTGGTAATGGGAAAGTGTCTTAAGCCAAGAAAATAACCAGAAAGCAAAAGCCCGAACAATTTCCAAAGCTTACACAGAGTTGGAAAATATTTGCTCCAGATTGGAAAAAACTTAAAATGCACAAGATATACTATAAAGTCTTCTGAAGGATGGCCTCTTAGTTAAAGGGTCTAAATTAGTCAAAGATTAAAGTTGTTTTCACTTTAATGAAGCCTGAAGCAATATACAAAAGTATCAAACTTTTTCAGGTGAAGTAACTGAATGTCATAAAAAGTTTAAATGTATGTAAAGGACAAAAATAAAATCTAGCACATGATAAAATAAAACACAAAACCAATGTCTAATATCCAATAAAAAAAATTGCTAGATAGGCAAAAAGACCAGAAATGATGGACCATGATCAGGTATAAATTCAATAATAGACAAAGATTTAAAAAATAAAAAATAAAAAGACTTTAAAACACATAAATATGTTGAATATGCTCTCAAAATGGTAGAGGAAATATATGAACATGATGGTAAAAAACACCAAATTAAACTGCTAAAATCAAAATTATAACATTTGAAATTCAATAATGGTCTAGATGGAATTAAGAGCATATTAGGCACTGCAGAAAAAAAATCTGTGAAATAAAAGACATAAGAATAAAAACTTGCCAAAATGAAGCACAGAGAGAAAAGGATTCAGCAATTGAAGGCAGATCATCAGTGACCTCTAAGGTAACAATAAGCAGTCATACATAGTATAGAGACCCAGAAAGTGAGGAAAATGAGGATAGAGAAACAAAAGAAATTATTTCCAAAATTATTCCAAATTTGATAAAGCTATATACCTCAGCTAAAGAAAATTAATAAAATTTAAACAAATGAAATTGAACTAACACACAGCATAATAAAACTGCTGAAAATCAGAGGTTGTTTAAAAAACCTTAAAGCAACCAAATGCAAATGACATATTACATCCAATGAGCAGAGATAAGAATGACAGCAGATATCCTGTCAGAATCTCTACAAGCTAGGAGAAAGTTAAGCAATATGTAAAGGACTGAAATGAAAAAGATATTAATCTACAACTATATACCCAGTGAAATGTCACATAAATTAAGAGGAAATAATAACTTTTAGGAAGAAGGGTATGGAAACAATTCTCTTCCAACAGATTATAATTAGAATAATTTTATACAAATATCTTCAAAGAAAAATGATAGTGGACAAAAACTTGGATTTCACAAAGAAATATAAAACACCATACCAGTAGCCAAAACCAGTTTGGCTCAGTGGATAGAGCATCAGCCAGCAGACTGAAAGGTCCCAGGTTCGATTCCGGTCAAGGGCATGTATCCTGGTTGCGGGCATATCCCCAGTAGGGGGCGTGCAGGAGGCGGCTGATCAATGTCTCTCTCTCATCGATGTTTCTAACTCTTTATCCTTCTCCCTTCCTCTCTGTAAAAAATCAATAAAATATATTTTTAAAAAACAACACCATACCAGTAAATATGTAGGAAAACTAGTAAACATTTTAAAAACCGTCTTTGAAAAATAATTTGTTGTTTAAACCAAAATTAATTACAAGTGTTGTGGGATTATAATAAATATAGAAATTAAGATATGACAAACAAAAGAGACTAAAGGAAATATAGATGAAATTGCATAAAATTTAAAAGTATATTGTAATATATTAGAATATTTATTCTAAACTTTGGATCAATGACTAAAGAATAAACAAATAAAACAAAGAATTTTCTGGTAAACCAATAGTGAAGATTAAATAGAATCAGGAAAAATATTCAATTAAAAAGAAGTCAGATAAAAAAGAAAAGTTGATAAAGAAAAGATAGTATAAATAAAAAAAGCAAAATTATATACATGAACCCAGAAATATTAATAATTCAATTAAAGATTAAAAATACAAACTAGTGAAATGCCATAATGTTTTAGATTGTTTTAAAAGCCAGATTCAACCCTATCTAATTATAAAAAGTCAATTGAAACTATCAGAATATAGATAGATGAAAAAATAAAATAATGAAGAAAAGATACCATTCTAACACAAATCAAAAGAAAAGGTAAGTGGTTATTAACAAACAAAGTAGATTTCAGGACTAGGTTATTTCTAGGGATAAAAAGAAGCATTCAATTATGATATTCTATTCATCAAGAAAACAAAACAATACTAAACATGTATAACAGAGCTGCAAAATATGGGAAAATAAAACTAGCAGAATGAAAAAAAAATTAAAAGATCAAAAATTATAGTTGGAGATTTCAACATGCTTCACTCAGTATGTGACAGGACAATTGCCCAGAATATCAGTAAGGATATGAAAATTTGAATAGATATTTAAAACAACTTAAATTGATTTATATTTGTACAACAATCCATCCAACAGCAGCAGACTACACATTCTTTTCAGGTGCATATAGATTATTTATTAAAACAGACAACATTTCAGACAACAAACCATGCTCCAATAAAATTAATAGAATCTACTGACCATACCAGTGTTAAACTAGAAATTAATAACAGAAAGATATTTTTAAAATCCCCAACTATTTGGAAATAAAATATTTTTATTTTAAATAAGTTAAAAACACAAGTGGAATTAGAAAATCTGTACTAAATAAAAATAAAAACTCAACATTAAAGTTCTTATATGTAGCATAGAGAATATTTTATAGTATTAAATGCTAACCACCATGGTGTACACCTGAAACCAATCCTATATAATAAAACGCTAATATGCAAATTGTCCCCTCAATGGGGAATTCAACTAGGAGTGGGGCCAGCCTGCCAACCACCCATGACCTCTCCTCCCAGGCAGCCCCACCCCCAATCAGTCCCTCCACCCTGATTGGGGGTCATGCCAGCCAGCCAACCACCCACAGTCCCTCTTCACCTCCCCTCCATCTCCCCTGTTGGCCCAACCAGATCGCCCCAATCAGGGCGGGCCAGCCAGACCCCACTGATTCATGAATTCATGCTCTGGGCCACTAGTACAAAATAATATTGAATGTAAACTATAATCAGAAAAAATTTAAAAAGGAATTAAATCAGTTTTTCATCTATTAAATTTGTGATTATAGATCTCAATAAGTAATTGCAGGTTCAGAGGAAACCAAGATGGAGGTGTAAGGCATACACCTATACATGCTGCCTCTCACAATCACACCAAAACCACAACTAAAAGATAAAATGTCTATCACCCAGAACCATAAGAAAGCTGGATGAGTAGAAGTTCTACAACTTGAAGGAAAGAGAAAGAGCATTGAGATGCACAAGCACAGAAAACCTGAGATACAGAGACACATGAATCGGGCTGGCAACTGGTGACTACTGGGTGAGCTGTTTTTTTTCAACCTGAAGGGAGACACAAGCTCCCAATTACTCTGAACTCCAGTTTTCAGCCAGACTCTGGGGACCCAGACTCCTATGGGGAGAAGCTGGACTGTCTGCTATTGGGTCAAAAAATGAATGTGGCTTTCTTGCAGAGGTGCGCACAGGAATCATTGTTTACTACACTGGGGTGCAGAAACTCAGAGACACAGAGATGGCTGACTGGAAGCCACCACTGTTTGCGACGCCCTAGCCTAGTGATTCCCTGAGACCCCGCCCCATACAATTTACAAACCCACCCAAGCCCTCACAGCAGCTTTTGCATATAAACGGCCTGCTCTATCGTAGCTTAACCTAACAAACTGCAGCTCTGGTCAGACAGTTCCAAAACCTACAAACCCTAAGCAAAGAGGAGAAATCTGCAGATCTCGCAGAGTAGCTCCTGGGTAGTCTGGGTGGCCTCAGACAGTAGCTGACCTGCATTCTATTGGAGATCCGGAAGTCAGTATACCTCATGGTCAGTGTGAGATGACACCAAATTTCAGCTCCTTGCATCCATAAGTGACACATTCAAAAAGCAGACTTAATGAACACCAAAGCCCCACTGAAGCAAGTTCTGCCCCATAAGGGTATCTCCAGCAGCATTTCTTCCATTATAGACACAGTGGGTCCTCACAGACAATTGGCATGGAGGTCAATTCTTTCCAGGGTACCAACAGCAATCAAGGCTTAACTACAACAAAACTTTACACTCAGCCCACAAAGGGGTGCACCAAGAATGTCCACCTCAGGTGATAGGGGAGGCTGAACCACTGGGCCCTATAGATCACCAATCACAGAAAACCACCCCATCAACACAAGGAATCAGCCAAAATGTGGAGACAAAGAAACACATCATGAATGAAAGAAATGAAGGAAAGCAAATTATTGGAGTGAGAGTTCAAAACCACATTTATAAGGTTACTCAAGAATCTTCTGAAAACCTTTGAGGAACTTAGTGAGATCTTTAAGGATCTTAATGAGAATGCCAAAAAAAAAAAAAAAAAGGAAAGGGACCAGTCAGAAATTAAGCATACACTGTCTGAAAGAAAGAATATACAGAAATTCAACAGTAGGTCAAAGGACACCAAGAATCAAACCAAAGATTTGAAATATGAAAAAGCAAAAAACACCCAACCAGAAAAACAAAAAGAAAAAAGAATCCAAAAATATGAAGATAGTGTAAGGAGCCTCTGGGACAACTTTAAGCATACCAACATCATAATTATTGGGGTGGCAGAAGAGAGAGAGCAAAATATTGAAAGCCTATTAGAAGAAATAATGACAGAAAACTTTCCCTATCTGGTGAAAGAAATAGACTTACAAGTCCAGAAAGCGCAGAGAACCCCAAACAAGAGGAATCCAAAG
The DNA here is from genome assembly GCA_011751065.1 of Lasiurus cinereus. Lineage (NCBI taxonomy): Eukaryota > Metazoa > Chordata > Mammalia > Chiroptera > Vespertilionidae > Lasiurus > Lasiurus cinereus. The sequence continues at coordinate 22,981,131 of JAAGEH010000311.1, forward strand.
AGGACCTCACCAAGACACATCATAATTAAAATGCCAAGGGCAAAAGACAAAGAGAGAATCTTGAAAGAAGCAAGAGAAAAAAACAGTTAGTTACCTACAAGATACATACAACTGTCAGCTGATTTCTCAATAGAAAATATGCAGGCCAGAAGGGAGTGGCAAGAAACATCCAAAGTGATGAACAGCAAGGACCTACAACCTCAAGATTACTCTACCCAGCAAAGCTATCATTTAGAATTGAAGGTCAGATAAAGAGTTTCACAGACAAGAAAAGGCTAAAGGAGTTCACCACCACCAAACCAAGATTACATGAAATGCTGAAGGGTATTCTTTAAGAAGAGGAAGAAGAAGAAAAAGATAAAGATGATAATTATGAACAACAAAATAACAACAAATACATGCTTATCAACAAATGAATCTAAAAATCAAGTGAATTAAAAATCTGATGAACAGAACAAACTGGTGAATATAATAGAATCAGGGGCATAGAAAGGCAGTGGACTGACAATTCTCCAGGGGAAGGGGGTGTGAGGGGTGTGGGAAGAGACTGGACAAAAATCTTATACCTATGGATGAAGACAGTGGTGGGGAATAAAGCATGGGTGGGGTAGGGAATCAAGTGGAGGGAAGCTATTGGGGGGAAAAGAGGAACATCTGTAATAATCTGAATAATAAAGATTTATTAAAGTTAAAAAAAAGAAATTGCAGGTTCAGATGGCTTTATTGATAAATTTTACTAAAGGGTTAGGAAAAAGTAATACAAATTGTATACAAACTCTTTCAGAAAAGAGAGGAATAGGGATCACTTCCCAGTACAGGTTGTGATTCCAGATTACCCTGATAAAATAACCAATAAAAAAATTACAAGAGACAGAAACTATGAAACAATCGCCTGGATTAATATAGACACAAAAATCTGTAGCATAATTTCATACAGTTGAATGTAACAACATATAGTAAAGAATAATGAAACATGATCAAATTGGGTTTATATTAAGAATGCAAGGTTGATTTAACATCTGGAAATAATTCAATGTATTTCACCTATTAGCAAACTAAAAGCACAAAACAAAATATCCAAACCAAAAAAACATAATTAGCTCAATAGATGCAGAAAATATATTGGACAAAATTATAACATCCACAGCATACTAGGAATAGAAGGAAACTTCCTTGATCTGATAAAGAGCATCTAAAGAAAGCAAGCTATCATCATACTTAGTTAGAAAATTTGAATAGTATCATTTTATGGTTAAAAAAAATAAGAAAGATTGTTTTTATGCTGTAAAGAGTAGAAATGAAGTGGGGGGGGAGCTTTATTTTTTAACCCAGTGATCTTGGCACACTGTTATTATATTTAACTATTTATTTTCAGTTTAGTTCTCTCCTTTTACATTTTCTAATATGCAGTAAGAACAAATGAAGAGGCATCTTCAACAGTCCGCCTGGAAATCTCTATCTAGCTAACTCACCCAGTTTACCAGATTACTGTAGGCAACCGTGTTGTTAAAATTCTAACAGTATCTAACAAATGTCTCTCCTTGCCTTCAGTTTCCAGTCATCTTTTCCTCACTTTCCTTTAACCCATCACTACTGGCCTCTTCAAAGCCGTTGTAGCATCTCTCCTCAGTCCAGTCCGAAAGCCAAGGCCAGGTTTTCAGTTTTTGTTAAAGTAGCAGTTTGGTTCTAGTTTTAGGTACCAAAATCATTCTTAGTCATCGAGTGCTGTAGGAACATATTACCACAAATTCAATGTTGTAGAACAACAGTTACTATCTTCATCATCATCATCACCACCACCACCATCACCACCTGATGGTTCTGGTGTTAACTAAACCCAGCTATGCAGATCTGACTAGGTCTGACGTGTTAGCTGGGTTGGGAGTCATCTCAGACTTCCTCACTCATGTCTGGTTGTGGACTTTAGCTGTCAGGTAGGACCTTAATGGGAGTTGTGGCCTCTCCCTGTTACCTGGCCTCTCCCTGTTACCTGGCCTTCACAACATAGAGCAAGCATGTCAAAGTCATGGCCCGCAGGCTGCAAACCTCATTTATTTGGCCTGTGTGAGCCTGTGAGTTTCACGTGCTTGGGTAATTCCAAGGGCAGGCATTCCAAGGGAGAGGCAGAAGTTAGCAGCACAAATCATGCAGGGTCACTGCCTTTACATTCTGCTTTTTAGCAGCAAGTCTCTAAAGCCAGCCATATTCAAGGGGAGGAAACTACTCCCCACCTCTTCATAGAAGGAGCACGCAAGAGTTTGAAAACATTCAGCAGCGTAAATTATACAGGTACCAACTGGAAAACAGCATTGAGAATAGAAACATTAAGCACATTCGTCTGCTAATTCCTAGGCATCCACTGAAACAAACACAAACATCGTTTGGGATTTCCCAGAAGTAAGGACAACATTATTGGAGAAGGTATTAGAAGGATTTCTTCATGACTGTAGGTCCAGGTTAGATCTGTAAGTGCTCTCACACTCCCTACCTCCTACATTTTCCAACTCTAGGTCTGGACCGCTTCACTATTTTTTTTTTCATCCTCACCACGATAAGCTCTCACAAACAAAACGTACATCTTGTCATAGTCTCTTCGATCCCCTTGGTCCTTGGATATAAGACAGAGAAGCTTCTACAGTGCTGAGACTTTACATCAAGTTTGCCTCCTAAAGTCCTTCTTTGATCTTAAATACTAAATACTTCTTTCTCTGGTTTCCCAAGGTCTAGGCCAAGCTTTATGCCCTGGTTGGAGGAATCAGATCCCTTTCATTTCTTGCCTATTTTCCTGCTTGCCAGCCCTATTGTGTGAAAGACAAGAGTCTCCATGTGAGCCCCATTCCTCATGGCTGGGACCCCATCTGCTGCTGCCAACATGCCCTCATCCTGTGATCTGCTCGCCTGCCAGGGAGCCACCTATTGTTCACCTCTGGCCACCATTTTTGCCAACCACCTGCCTGCCTGGACATTCAGCTTCTACCTGTTGCCAAAGCCCCCGGAGAGCTGGCTCTGCCATCTTGTTGGATTTCCCGGCTGCTGAGTCTTTCTCCAAAAGACTGTTCATTCTCCAGGTCTGGCCCTCTCCCACTATATCTAGTTCCTAGCCCTGACATCTCCCAAAGAGCATTTGACTTTCTCGCTGGCTGCCACTGTTTCCTGTTCACTCTTATGATCTGTACCCAGGGAGATCTATGGAAGCAATTAGAAAAGCAAAATTCACCAGGCGGGGATGGGTGATGTTCTAATTCAGTTAAAAATCTGCACAGCATCAAACACCCTTACTTCCTCTATCGCTTCATCTCTAGGAAAACTTCCCTGATTGGTTCCTGAGCTTCTCCCCTTTTGGCTTGCAAGATTTGCAAACTCCATGCCTATGGCCTGATGCCCCGGATTTCAGATTCCTGGCTTTCTCGCGATTCGGCAGTGGTCTGGCCCTCAATGCTCAGACTGCACCTTGCACAACCAGCTTCCTGGCCCCTGACTAATCAGTCCTCCTAGCTGCCACCCACAGCTGGGTGGGATTTTCTTATATCTGGAAAAGTGGGGAATAAGTTAAATTATTTTTGCATTTATAGTACAAAACTTTATTTCTGCTACTTGTAGATATTTTAGGTTTTTAAATGCAAAACTCACAATAAAACCTTTGCTAAGTTTTCCTGGAGCTCCAGTCCACTTAATGGAAGCTTGATTCTTTGACTTTGCATTTACAATATATTTTTTCTAAGAATGCTCAAAACCGGCATGAAATTTTTTGATGGGAATAATAATATGATTAGCATGTTTATAAATTAACAGTCAAGGAGGTGTGCAAACCCAAAATTATTCCCACAGGAAGCAAGCTGCTGGCTCTGACATCCCTTCTCTTTCTTAGCCTGCCAGAAACAGATGTTGACAGTTCTCTCATTTGGGGAATTTATCCAGAAGGATGAATATTACCCCTGAGAAACACAATATACTGTACATGACTTCTTATAAGCAAAGGAGAGGTTTATTTAAGCTTAGAGAAAGTACATACTGACAACCGGTGCAAAGAAAGGAAAGAATGCCATAAAGCAATCTACGAGCTTAGCCAGGCCTCAGCTTCATGGGCCTTTTCTAGGCTAGTTGAAAGGGGCAATTGATGGTGTGCTTAGAGGCTGCAGATGGAGTCAGACCTGAGAGACCAAAGCCTTCTTCACACAAAGCCAGAGTTCTCTGAGAAGTGAAAAACATCAGCCACCCAGCTGGCTGTTTTGCCCACATTTCACAAAGAAACCCAATTTCTTTTAACACATAAAAAAAATCCTATAATTAACCTGTTTTCACTTAAATCCAAAGGTATTTACAAGGAGCTTCTCATATACCAAACACTATACATGTTTATTTGCTTGCACAGAGGCATAAAAATGGTGTATGATAGTTCCTACTCTCAAAGACGTCAAAATATAAATTAGTTTGATTCTGAAAAGTAAAACATTTTGGTGAAATAAAAGAAACTAGTTAATTGTCTAGTAGTGTCCAGAAAAATCTAGTTTATGTTTCTTAGCATATGTAACTTTTGTTTTTTAATACAGCCTGCCAGATTTAGCTGGGGGTCGAATATCTGACATGCAACTCACAGAAATGTGTCTATATTGTTGAATGAATGGAACCATATACTGGGAAAGAAATGAAACAGCTCAGCGATTTCAGCAGATGTGGAAAGGGTTGAAGCCACCAGAGACCAGTGGTGTGCAGCAATCAGAGATGGATGAGTCCCTTTGAACAAAAATGTCATGCTGACCTGGTGGGGAAGGTGGCAGGATGCAAACCCTGAAAGTGGTATCTGGCAGTCACTATCAAAAGAACAGAGTCAGTGTACAATCAGCCAATCACACCCCTCTGACTTCAGGGACCCAAGCCTCCAGCACTTTCAAATATGCAATACGACCCTTTTATGCTCATCAAGCAGGAAGCACGTGTGCTTCAGGTGTCAGTGGACCTCTTCATACAACCAGTTTAGGGATGCTGAGCGGCTGGTCTGTGTGACTTTGATGCCTGTGGACAGAGCCCTACCTGGCATTTGGTCCCAACATTTAATGGTCATTAAAACATGTCATATTTGATCCAAATACATCATATGTTGAAAGTTCAACACTCTTTTGACCAAAAGTTCTGACAACTTTATTAGTTTAAAGAAAATCAACTGAGTTAAAAATAGAATCTGCCTAATATTTTTAGCTGCCAAGGACTTAGTTCAGGGTCAATATCGTTAGTTATGCTTGTCAAAATATCTGGAGGAAAAAAGAAAAAAGCTTTTAAAATAAAATCAAGGATACTATTTCACCCAATGTTTGGTTTCTATGAATGTGTTGTGAGAAAATAATCATAAAGTAGCAAAACATGTATATAAAAAGAAGTTTAAGAAAACACTATTTATAATTAAAAACTACATACAACGTAAGTGGTTACATAAATCAGGTACATTTACCCCATGAATATGAAGAAATCCCAAAAATAAAAATTATATTGTTGGGGAAAAATTCTCACAATGTAATATTAAATGATAGAACCTGTATTCACTCAACAAATCTTAGGTAATGGCCATGTAATGAGCATTGTTCTAAGTATAGGGGAATGACTACAGACCAAAAAGAAAATCTCTCCCCTTGTGGAGATTACAGTCCGGTGTATCTTAAAATGTTCTTTTAACTATGTAACCAAGCAAACAAAATAAGCAAGTATAGAAAAGCAAGTAGAAGGGATACATTGCAATGGACACTCCATTCGTATCCCTCAGATCCCTGTATTTTTTATGCACGATTTCTCCTGTGTGCTTTCCTTCTCCAAGCCAGTACCTTCGTCTCTGGTGAAAGACTACTCTGGACTGTCTGCACAGCCTGCTTTGCTAGTCATGCCTGGAAATACACAGACTCTGGGGGCAGCCCTTATCCAGTGACTGAAGGAAGCCTGGTATAAACATTGCATTTCTCATGCTCTGATTGGAACGTCTCTCCCCTGTGGAGCGAACCACAGATGCCCATTGTACCACCTCGTCTCCTGCAGCATCTTTGCTGCTCGAAGCCAAACTGAGACTAACATGTGAACAGAGATGACACAAGAATAAACAAAAGTTATTTACTAAGCACCTCTTATTTTTCAAATTTAACATGAATTATCTTAATTTGTATAGCCACAACTGAGATAAGTACTATGATTATAGATCCTCATGGTACAGGTGAATATAAGGCTATGGGCATTTTCTATTTTTATAATCATTTTTCAATATGTCTTTGTTGAGTTCAGAGAGGAAGGGAGAGGGAGAGAGAGATAGAAACATCAATGATGAGAGAATCATTGCTATATGGCCTGACCAGAAATCAAACCGTGACCTCCTGGTTCATATATTGACACTCAACTACTGAGCCAGACTGGCCAGGCTCTTTTTCCTTCCTATATTTCCACATCCTTTACAATTTTCTGCCAAGATATGCATTACGTTTATAAGCATACAGGACCCAAGCTCTGGTTTTCTCACGTGCTGGCTTGAGTAGCTGCAGCATTGTGCACACTGGCAGCTTGAGAGCATTACTGCCCTTACATTTGAATGTAATTCTTTGTCAATTAACAAATGGTAAAATGGCCACATCACCACCAGGTTCTGTTTTTCATTCTCTATCTATAAATTTCATTATGAAAGTGAGCAAATATTTATGTATTTGAGTGGATTTCTGCTATTGCCTCTGAAATTTGCTGCATTATCTGGGAACTTTTCTTTATGCTAACTTACTTTAAACTTTCAGAACCACCTGTATTTACAAAATAGTATTCTTTCATGTATAGGTACACCTTAATGATATTACAGGTTTGATTCCAATGACCATACTAAAGCAAATATTTCAATAAAGTAAATTTCACACATTTTTTTTATTTCCCAGTACATACAAAATATGTTTATACTATTCTAGCATATATTAAGTGTGCAATAACATTATGTCTAAAAACAATGTACATACCTTGCTAAAAAATGCTAATGTACAAAAATGGCACCAACAGATTTTCTTCATGTAGTGTTGCCACAAAGCTTCAATTGGATAAAAACGTAATTTTTTGTGCTGCTCAATAGTGAAGCACAATGAAAAGAGGCATGCTTGATTTCTTCCAAATTGTCCTAAAATGTCCTAATTTTGTTTTTTAAGTTAATAATAAATTTCTCTGGTCTTAATATCATTCAGCCATTAAGTTTTACATTCAGCTTTGAAATTTTTCTAAGATAATGGCATTTTCATAACAAAGAAGTGATCATTCTAGGACATCAAAACAGAGAATAGGATTAAAAATCAGGGGAAAAGTAAGCAATATTTTAGGTAATTATTCATTAAATTCCTCCATTAGTAACTTGCTTGCTATATATTAACATTATAAAACTATGTTTATTTATTCAATCAACAATCACTGAGTATCTCTTGTGTACCAACCACTGTGGATATTTATGGGAAATACTGTCTGCCCACATTGCTCACTTTGTAGGCAGCACTAGCCAACAGAACATTTGCAATGATGATAACCCTAGCCAATATTTACAAGTGATAGTGAAACTAATGAACTATATTTTTAATATTACTTAGTGTTAAAATTAAAATTTGAGTTTAAGATGGCTAGGAATGCTAATACAGATACACATGCATACACACATGAACACACATATAATTAAATTTATTATTACTAAATGCAGGGCTTCTAAAATAAGTTCCACGATTCAGGAGGAAGCATTTAATTCTTTTGAAATTAAGATGAGAAATGAGAAAATTTGGCTAAAATTTGAAGGAAACAATTTAAACACACACACATACAGAGAGAAGAGTGATGGAGAAAATGTTTTCTTGGTATTGGAAAAGGCAGTTGCATAGGATTTGGAGACCTGGAAGTCCAGTGGATTTTTTGTTTGTTTGTTTGTTTTTGTTTTCTTAGGCCAGAAAAAAAAGGTATGTAGTAGGCATTAGAAAAATAAAAAGTAAAAGTACATAAAAAGGCTATACAATATTCATTACACTACAATGTTTAAACTTTTTGTAAGGTGCTATTAATCAGAATAACAAGTTAATTTTTAAGATATTGTGTATTTAGCTTGTAGATAGAGGTGCTCAAGAGGCTATTAAAATAACTTCTTTGGGCTTAGAAGAGCTTGGGCTGAAGATACTGGAAATACAGAGAAGAAATGCAAAAAGAAGAAGAAGAAGAAGAAGAAGAAGAAGAAGAAGAAGAAGAAGAA
>JAAGEH010000311.1:22989367-23009854 GCA_011751065.1 Lasiurus cinereus
TGGACCTAGGAAGCTTCATCTGGGTTGATTTTATTATCAATTGCCCTGAGAAATAATTAACTTAGACAAGAATCTTTTGAAGACCTAGACCATTTATTTTGTGGTTCAGGAATGCTTAATTGAAATTTCTGAATCCTCAGATGGCTAACTCAAAAGCAACCTCATAGGTCAGATTTCAGATAGGTGTCCCTGACTCATAGTGAATAGGGGACTTTACCCTTCTTAACCATGAAGTCCTTTTTTCTATGCCTCAACTATTCTCTGGAGCCAGGTCTGAGGGACTGGCATACAGGCCTATTAACATCATACCTCCCAGGGTGGCATAAATGTTAGCCCTGGTCTACTTCAGAGGCGATGTGCCTAACTAAGAATTCAGATTAAAGGGTCTTATTCCAAAAGTAGGTTCTTCATGTCTTGGACACTATTACCAGGTTACTTTCATTGGGATTATAAAATGATTCCATGTGGGTCATCTGGGAGAAGTGAGTTTTTATTGTTTTAGGGGGTAAAAATAAAATCAGATTAGCAGTAATTAGTGAAGTGGGTGTAATTTCATACCTTTGACTGTAATCATTTCCCAAAGTGGTTTTCTTTTGATTTGACTTTGGAGTGTTTTGTATTCCCTTGTTGAAAGAAAATATGCATTCTGTACCCCCTACAAGGGCAATTTTAAGGAAAGTACAGTTAACATCAACTAATGTAATGATGGGCTACATAGAACACTCTGTTTTCATGAAATAAATCACTAAAAATACTTCATACAATAATAATATTGTTGTTCAAAACAATCCCAAGCTATTATTTTTTTTACAAGATGTTGTTGGCAGAATCTAGTTTCAATAATTACTTTTTTAAGAAAAGAGAAAAAAACAATTTAATGCACTCCAATGCAGACTCTAAAAATATCAGAAAACCAAGTATACAAGGATCAGTCTATTAATAGCCTGAAGCACTATCAGTTGGTGGGATGAGACACTTTTTTTTTTTTAGATTGTGAGCCAAAATCTAAATTTTACTACCAAGATATACTTTGAATCTGCAGCATGCTTAAAGGTGAGAAAAGGCTGTAAGTGATTAAACCCCTTGTTTCATAACACCCTGTAGGAGACAGTGTTTCAAGAGATGCAAAAATTCTCAAATGTGATTGATTCAAGTAAAATTAGTTTCAAACAAAACATATAGCACTTTTATAGAATTGGTAAGAGCTACATGCAAACTAAAAGAGTGATTTGATATAGCAATTTTAAAAATCTATGCATCCTTGAACTAAGCATTACAACCAGTTTGACTAAATACAGCAGGAAATGAGACAAAATTTCAGCAAATCCGGTTCAATCCTGAGAAAGCCTTTCAGCTGCTGTATAGAGATCCTGGTTTATCTGTCACCTTCCTCGGCTTATTCAGGCTCACCACTATACATACTGGGTAAGTATTTCACCAGTGGCCATTTCTTTGACATTTTAAAAATCACTAAGCATAAAAGAAAATGTTAGTAACATATTTTTATAAAAATTACGAATTTATCTTCTTCAAACAATGTCAGGAGGATGAAAAGGCAAGTTAGAGGGTAGAATAAGAAATTTACATATTAGCCAAAACCAGTTTGGCTCAGTGGATAGAGCATCGGCCTGCGAACTGAAGGGTCCCAGGTTCGATTCCGGTCAAAGAGGTGGACCCTATTGAATGGTATACAGATTATGACCCTCTGATGGACAATTTGTTTTCCATAAGGCTATGAGGAAGCTCAGTATAAGCAGACAAGGAGACTCTGACTATGAATCTGGTACCTGAGTAATACCAACCTGACAGAAGGCCTGGATGATCACTCATCCTTAGAGCTAATGTACTGTCTGTCTCCCCATCTTTATTGATGTCCTGGGTCACAGTAACTAGCTAGCCAAATATGCACCTTCTGCATTAAAAAAGGGGTAGAGATCATTCAAGGAGCATCCTGGTCTACTAAAAAGAAAATACAAACTACCACAAATGCATCATAAATAACTAATTTCCCATTCTGGGCTTTAGCTTCCCAAATGGTAAAATAAGGGATCATCTATGAGCTCTCTAGACCCTACTTGCTCTAACATTCTGTCACCAAAGAGTCTGGGGAAACAGCTTTTATGGGAGAAACAGTACTCGTCATCCCTGGAGGTCAAGATGACCTGAGAAATGTGCTCTGCTCATGTCCCAGAAGTCCCAGAGTATCTTTATACTGGATTCAAAAAGGCAAACTTTTAAGTTGCCCCAGCACCTAACTACTCTTTTCTGTAGGTTGAGATGAAAAAAAATGTCCACAGTTTTTTGGAAAATGAGCCCAAACCCTACACAACAATGTTCCTTGGATACAAGTAACATTTTCTTCTAGAAATAGAAAGTGTCCTCTAGCATACTTATAATTTCTACAATCTGTTCTGCCAATTGTTTTGTTTGTATAACTGTTATTCAGAGTTGTTTTGGCAAAAATGAAAATCTAGCTTATTTCTAATAGCCTAATAATTTTCCATTTGGAAAATGGGTTGTTCCATTTAAGAACTCATGAAAAACTAGCCATAGAAATCTTGTTATTAAGATGTTTAACCATAATTACCTATTTGTTATTAAAAAACAATCTGTGGAATACCATCACTGTAAAATAAAGCTTTTTGAAAGAGTTCACCAAGCCATAAACATTGCTTTCTCCTTTCTCACTTAAAAACAAATCCTTAGCCAAGACTGGTTTGGCTCAATGGATAGAGCATCGGCCTGCGGACTGAAAGGTCCCGGGTTCGATTCCGGTCAGGGGCATGTACCTTGCTTGCGGGCACATCTCCAGTGTGGGGCGTGCAGGAGGCGGCTGATTGATGTCTCTCTCTCATCGATGTTTCTGACTTTCTATCCCTCTCCCTTCCTCTCTGTGAAAAATCAATAAAATATGTTTTAAAAAAATCCTTACTTCCAGTTTAAAGAGCTGTATCCTAGAACATGTGCTGTACAACAGAGTTATGTTAATTATTTTGCTTTAAAAATACAAGTATCTCTAATAGCAATCATCAAATTCAGTAATAGAATAGATCCACCAGCCTGCATGATAGACCATTCTGGCCTCCTTGAAAACAGACATCATGTATGAATGGCATGCCAGTACCCAATCAAATGCAAAGTAGTAACATCCCAGCCTATGGAGAAAGCATGTGTGTAACCAACTTAAGATGCCACTGATTGCGGTCAGGGTAGCTCTATCATGGGAGGGAGGTGAGAGTTGATATCCAGTTCTTAAATTGATAAATACAGCCCAAAATCGTGTCATGCTCTGCTGAAAATCTTAAATAATAAATATACACACATATACATACATCAATACCTTGACATGCCTGTGTAAGCCTCACGTAAACAATTCCACTGTCATGTACACATGCCTTGCAACATCATCCTCAAACTCTGATAATGATAATAATAGATAATAGTTGACAAGTACTGAACCAAGCACTTTTTATTTCATTAGTTATTATTCTTAAACTACCCTGTAAGCCATGTACTTATCACCAGTTTATGAGGATGCCAAGGCACAAAAGGGTTAAGAAAATTACCCAAGATCAGTAGGAAATAAAAGCCTAGATATAAACACAGATAGTCCAGCCTTTAATCATTTCTATATTACTTCTAGAGAGATGCCAGTATGCTCTATGGTACATTAAGTTGACCACAAACTCTTTGCTCTTTGCAGTTTCCCCTTACCCCCCTCTTCATCCTGTAGGTCAGGGACAGGGAACTTTGTTTTTTGCCAAGGGTCATTTGGATATTTATAACATCATTCACGGGCCATCCAAAATTGTCAACTTAAAAATTAGCCTGCTATATTTGGTCAAACATTAACTAACTCATCCTAAACCTTGGTAGGGCTAGGCCAAATGATTTTGTAGGCCAGATGTTCCCACTCCTATTCTAAAATCTGGGTGGGCCTTAGTGACTTTCTTGACCAATGAAATGTGGTTGGGGTACCATTCGAGAATGTTGGAGCCTAGTTCCACCTGGTCCTCCTAGAATTTTTTCTGGATTTTCCTTCTCAGAACCCAGCTGCACAACTCTGAGAAGCTCAAGCCCCATGGAGTGGCCATGGGAAGTTGATCTGTCAGTGTCCCCTGCTGAGCTTCCAGATGATAGCCAGTGTCAACCACTGGTCATTTGTATGATCCATGTTAGACATCTAGCTAAGTCCAGCCTTCAGATGACTGCAGTCCCAGCTGCAACCATCTGAGATCCCCAAGCAAGAACCATGCGGCTGACCAGACAATTCATAGAACCATGAGACATATCACAAATTGTTTGGTGCCACAGAGTATCTGGATGGTTTTTCTACACAGCAAAAGATAAATGAAAAGGCACCCCCCACCCAGATATGATTGACTTTTTGAAACTCAGAACACATCTCACTTTAGTTACTTTTATAACACTAGTAATTAAACTAAACATTTAAAATATGAGATACGTTGAATAGACATCAACCAATTGTTTTAATCATACTTTCCTTTAGTTAGCTATACATAGTTCAGATCACACCTAACCTTTCACAGAAAAAGACACAGATTATGATTCATCTACTTTCAATTAACATATTTATTTCTGCTGGCTGCAATACTTCTGACACCCTGTGAAAAGTAAATTCTTGAAAACTCTTTGTACATGGCAAGTCTGTCCACCTGGAAACACAGTGCTGTATTTCACATTGTTGTGCATCTTCCAGTTTAAAGTGCTTTGTAGTATAATTTCAATTAATCTTCACAACACTATAATGTTATTGATATTATTTGCATTTATACTAAACTGAAAATTACTTACCAAAGGATTCAGGAAGGGGATTACACATCCAGACCTCCAATACAATTTTATTTCATGATCTGGAACTTTATGTGTAAGCAGTAAAAACCTCATTTGTCCAGAATGTATCATAGCTCATAAGATCCAGAGATGTTCTTAGCATTAGGCTGCCTTTCACCACCCCATTAGCATAAGAGGTGCTTACTTTTGCCTGTTTTATTTCCATCCATTTTGGATGCTTCTATATTTACACTTTTGGACTCTTTGTTTGCAGACAAAGAAACAAATCATATAGCCATTCCTTTGGTGTCATGCACATGGTAATCTTTCAGTAAATGCTTATTTAATTGAACTTAAAATTCCAATTGACCAAATTAGCACAACATAGCATTTTTACAAAGAGTCTCTCTCTCTCTCTCTCTCTCTCTCTCTCTCTCTCACACACACACACACACACACTCACTCACTCACTCAGACACACACACCTTAATCATTGAACTCTTCAAAACTTTCTTACTCCTTTACTGTAGAAAGGATACTACAAATATGTTTGCTTTATATGCAAGCTCTCCAAGATAGAATTCAAACCTTTTTTTCTAATTTTAATTTTTACCACCTCTAAGAATGTCTTCTATTCTAGCCAGTGTACTCCATTCACACCATACACATCCTTGATTCTAGGATTTTGCTTATTACATGCCTCTTGTGGAAATATACTCCTCTACCTAATTCCAACAGAAAACCTTGATCTCTCCATGGACTAACATCGGTAATTTTCTCTTCTTTTATCAGTCAGGATTTAGTCCAGGAAACAGAAACCACTCCAGATATTTCAAGTAGAAATGGATTTTCCCCAGATATTTAAATGCAGGGAAATAGTTGGAAGAGCTGGAAGATCAGAGAGCTGTCATTCATCTATTGATTATAAGGTTATACTCTTAATTACAATCTAGCAGTGAAAATATTTCTACCATAGCTTCTTAAACTCACCAAACTGTGCACCCAATTTGGTGGAACCTAATTTGAATCCATAATCTTAGCTGCAAAGGAGTCTGGTTGTTCATTTTTAGCCTTCCAAATATAAATAGGGTAAAAATGAATATTAGGAGTATCTATTTAAGACTTCTATCATATTTTTTTCATGCTTAATATGACTTTGACTTATATTTTGTTATATGTCTTGTCCTTTTACTTTTAAAAATGTAAGTTCTCTGAAACAATACCTTTTATATATTTATTTTATCTAATAAACATTGATATAGTACTTCCCAAGTGTTTTAAGTGCTTTGCAAATATTATCCTATTTATTTCTAGTGACAGCCTTAGGAGGTAGACACTGTTATTATTTATATACTCAGCATGATAAATCTGAGGTATCAAGATGCCAAATAATTCACTCAAGGTTACACAACTAGAAAGTGGACAGACCAGAATGTGATCATGAGTAATCTGCTTTAAGAGTCCATCTTCGTATCCATAGTGTTTTAGTTTTCACAGTGAGCAAAAAAATAACCCAAGTGTGAAGTCCATGATTGTGTATTAGTCTTGGATCTAATGGCATGCCACTCTACAGAGATTATATAAGGGCTATTTTGATTAAATCAATGAATAAGTAACATAGTCTTTTGCAGATTAGTTATGCATAAATTGATTACAGATCATCTGACTTTAATTTGATTATATTTAAATATTTGAACAAAGTAATATGTTTGAAATTGAAAATATTAAAACAATATAGAAATGTATACTGTAAGGACTTCTTCCCCTACCAACACCCACATTTTAGGGGTAACTACTGTGCAAAGCTGGTCTCCAGCTTTCAAACATTTTTATGGAAATATACTACACATACATCCACACATACATACATACATACACACATGCACAGTACTTTTTTTCCAAATTTGAATCATTATATACATGACACTGACAACTGGCTTTCCCACTTATATACATGACATGTCTCGGTTCAGTACATGTTCTTTCTAAGGGCAGTGTAATATTCCACTATCTTTTATTTTACATGTGATTTCTTACTTTTGTATCATAACTTACAGTTTGCAAAGCATCTTTGTATTCCTCATCTCATGGTCAAAGAGCTTTGGCTAAACATATATGTGCTCACTTTAATAAATAAAGAAGAAATCAACAGCCAATTTTTCACATTAATAGCTTCCAAGAACATAACCTAAGAACAAAAAAGAAGTTTACTAGTATAGTATGAATTTCTTGATATTTTAAAAAAATTTTATGAGTGACTCCATTGGTGAGAAAACAAATGGAAATAATGATTTATTGTGCTTCTTATTCTGCTGGGATCCCAGTGAATTCCTGAGGAGGGGTAGATTACATCAAGTAATATTTGACCAGAGGACTAAATTTCCCCCAGTGACTTCATCTGAGCTCTGACACTTTCCCTGATTTCACAAGAAAATCTTTGAGGCTGAGAGGGAATTGAAAAGCTGGCTCAGTGTTGGGTAAGAGTAAATCTACTTTATAGGGTCACCATGTGGGGGAGGGAAGTGTTATTTTAACACTTTTCTCCTATAGTGCTCCAGTGTAATGCTCAAGGTCCCTACCTCTTTTGATGCTATTTAAGCAGGGATTTCATTTTATACTAGTGACCCAGCATGCAAAATCATGCAAGACCCGGGACCCTGGGGCTCCTTGATGGATTGCCCAAAGAGGTAGGCCAGAGCCATGGGCCCTGCCTCCAGACCCCGCCCACCCACATGCACCCACTGCACATGCAGCCTCCTTGTGATGGTGTGAAGGCAACACAGCAGGAGGGCATGACGACCACCTAGGCTGTTATTAGTAGAGATATGGAAGACACAGCTCCTATAGGAAAGAGCACTTCTGGCATTGCTATATCATTCACCAGAGATACCTAAGGTCCTTCATTGTTCAGATGCAAAGGAGAGTTGTCTATCTGGGTACCATTTGATCCTCTCTTAAACACCCTGGTGTTTGGTTTCAAACCATGGAATATGGTTTGAAATGTACACTGTTGCACCATTAGAGCAGGCAAAGGCCTTCAAAGGTCTTTGTCATGCTGGAAAAGTAAGGGAAGGAAAGAAGAAAGGAAGGAAGGGGGGAGGGAGGGAGGGAGCAAGGGAAGGAGGGAGACAGGGAGAAAGGATCTCTCTTTATCTCCTGGAGCTTTCTTCCATTGTTCCAATAGGAAGCATTAGTGATATACAGCTTTGGTCAAATTATGGCTCAGCGAAGGCATGCTTTTACCCCAGTTTTTCAAGCATTTAATTAAACATACACACACACTCACACACACACACACACAGAGAGGGAGAGAGAGAGAGAGAGAGAGAGAGAGAGAGAGAGAGAGAGAGAGAGACCTAATACAGTAAGATCCAGCATAGATGCTTGTTAACGAATCGAAAGGGAAGCAGAAAATTCAGTGTGGTCATGGATCAGTAGAGAATATTCCAGGCTTCCCAGTGGAAAAAGGGCAAGGCAACTTAAGTGGATGGACATCAGAAGAAAAAGAGCAGAAGGAAAAGAAGATCAACTGTGGCAGAGGATTTTACTGTGGCCTTACAATCCCCAAGACGAGAGAGAGGGGGGGTGGGGTTTGGGGGGAGTTGGAGAGAGCAGAATTGTGTGTGAAATTTTGAGCTTCTCCTTTTCTAGTACATTGCAATGTTTCAGGACATTGGGACTTGAATTGTTTCCCTTTGACTGAGCGTGTAGCAGAGAATTCTGTATTGCACACAGTGAGGATGTCTGCACAGAAAGGTAAGAGTGTGATAGATGGGTACAGCACTGGTGGCACTCTGCCAGCTCGTGGTAAGCATCTGCAGCAGCACCCAGTGGTCTCTGACTTAGCAAGAGCATCATAAAGATATTTGGTGTCATAAAAGTAACACTTTATTTAACCTTCCTGTACAAACTTTAGGAGCATTAATCTGTCACAGTAGGCTGTATCTTGTACATGTAAATGGATGAGACTCTGTAATCAAATCCTAAATGTGTATTTGTAGCAATATGGCTTTTGTGAAGAATGTGTGATAGGAAGCAACAGACGGAGCAGGGGACAATTAAAGGAACAGCATCATGCTCGGCGAGACCTTTTACACCCTGAATGGAGTTTCCCAGGACTGCACTGATTTCTGAATTTTCATGTTTATTTTGCAGACAGCACCACTTTATTGGGACCCCACCTGGCCTTTCCTCCTCTATCACCTGCAATGGAGACTCATTTAGGCCCAGAGAAACCTTGCCTGGATGTGATTCAAGGAGCATTCTAATTTCCTCTCTACACCGCCTCCAATTATGCATTGTAGCTCGGTGTTCAAAATATTTTGAGTCTGAGAACAATCCTAGAGCGAAATGCTTTGTGAATCTCAGACTAGAGAAGGACAGGCCACAAGCTCCACGTCTTGGGATTTTGGCTCAGTTCTGCTCCCACCCAGACTGTCCCGGCAAGGAAGGATGCATTTGCAGATGCCGCCAAGCCCACTGGATATTCGCCAGTCTGTTTGGAGCTTATGATTTATTGAGCCTTAAATTTCAGCCACCAGAAACAAATTCCTCGTGACCAAAACCAAAAATCTTAGATGACTTTGTATAAAATATTCATTGTCAACAGTTGGGGCAGAGGAGAAAAGCAATCGTTTGACTCTAGATCAGAAGAACAAGGGTGCATTAGAAGATATTGATGTGAATGATATCAACACATTTTCTCCTTAAAAAATAAATCTTCGCAAGATTTGCATTTATGTTTATTGTACAAAGCATATGCATCTTGCCTGGAATATATTTTATTGTGTAGCATATGGTTCCTTTCAGCAAAGGATCTTAAATGACTTTAACAGAAAGAGTTCCTCCCTTCATTCACTCCCAGAGAATAAGGTGCTATTTAAGAGGCAATAACTCTTTCCTGAGGGCTCCACTTAAGCCCTTAGTAACGGACTTGTAAATTGCACGCCCATCAGTTTTTCTCCCATCACTCTCTTGGCATGGCTGGCTGGGCTTAACTGCCCTAGGCAACCTGGGCCCTGCAAATCCATAATAGAAGGCAGGAGTGTCTCTTACTCACAGTCTAGAGGTGGGATTCCTGAAGGAAATCCAGAAGAATTGCCATCTTGGACAGCACTGTCTAATAGAACTATTATATATCCCACATATGTGAGCCACGTACTTAATTTTGAACTTTCTAGTAGCTATTTAAAAAAAAATAAAGAGAAACAGGACAAATTAATTTCATCTATTTTAAGCAATCCACTATAATGAAAATAGTACAACTTCAACATGTAATCAGCATAAAACTATTGAGATATTTCACATACATTTTAATACTAAGTCTTTTAAATCCAGCACGTATTTTTTTCCTAATGGCTCATGTAAGTTTGAACTAGCTGCATTTCAAGTTCGCAGTAGCCACATGTGACTGGTGGCTACTGTATTATATAACACTGGTTTAGGGAGAATACTAGACTATTCTACCCAAGTAAATTGTATTCCATAGCAGAAGAGGCAGGCATCAGGGGCTGAGGCAATGATAATGATGATGACATTGGTAAGGATGAGAATGGTGATGGTAATAGTTTATATTTACTATTACTTTAAGTATTTACAACTACAAAGATACTTATTTTTATTATTTTATACACTTATTTATTATTGACTACTACCATTGCTATTATAGGCTGATTTAAACATTTCACATGTATTTCCTCAATTCACAAAAGACCCTTAAAAATAGACACTGTTATTATTCCCTTTTATAGAAGAAGCTCAGGCACGAAGGTGACACTGGAAGGGTGTGGGAGAAGCTGGTGGAGAGAACCAGGAGCAGCAGGTGGCGATAAGTGAAGAGGTGGGTATGCTGTCTAACATCAGGAAGCTGGGTTCAGAAGTGCCTTCTCAGGACTCCTAGTGTTGGTGGAAGGTTAGGCCCATTGCCTCAGCTCTGCTAACTAAATCTCCCCCAAGCCACACTCTCATACAAGGTGAGTGGAGAGAGAATTTGAAGATGAAAGGTGTTGAGAGCAAGTTTAATCAAAAGAGGAGAAAAGTACAGGTGGAGAGACTCCTCCATGCTTAGCCTCACATATGATGGTTCTGCAATATTCTGAGCCTGGTCATGGGAGGGCAGCTTCTTTTAGTGGATCTCAAGGTGTGTGATGCCCTGGAGTTGTTTCCTTAAAGATCCTGTCCTGTGCTCATCCCCTGTCCATTCTGGTCTAGGAAAATAAGGATTATAAATGAATAAGGCACAGACCATAAATGGCCCATGGAGTGGGAAAGCTGGGATCTTCGTCACATAATCCCAAAGCAATGTGATAGAACTAGCTTTTCTCTTCGGTGGGAGAAAAGAGGAAGTCAGAGAGAAGGCTGTGGGGAAGAAGTGGTGTTGGGGGCCAGGCCAGGCAAGAGTTAATGCTGAGCAATAATCTAGAGGATTGAGGAGCACCCAGAGGACAAGTGGGAGAGGCATCCCTGAGATGCAGTCCTACTTACTCATCTTGTAAATTGTGCTGACAGCACACCAGCACTTTTTCACTGAGCAACAGGAACACACATCCAGTCAGAGAACTGAGTCATCTGGCATTAACAACATGTTCACATGCCAAAACATGGCCTGACCCACATCACTCTTCTGTACACCCAAATATAACATATATTCCCTGCAAGAAGTGATGAGAAGCAGTAACTTTTTCTTTTTTATTCTTCTTTCCATGGCAGCTCCACGCCCAGTGCTGTGTGAAATTTACACATGGGAAAGATTGGAAAGGTCATGTGACATCAGCTCAGCCCACACATTGGAATGGGAATCTGCTGGCGAACCATTGGTCCTACAAAATTAATTGGGACAGGAAAATCAACATGTGAGAATGTGTCCTTTTTGTTTTTACCATGCCATGAAGAAGTATGTCATGAATATCCCAAAGTGTACATTTAAGAACATTAATTTGAAATTCAGTAGAGGAGAAGGGAGAAAAGAAGGTAGAATAAAGGGACGGGAAGAGAATATACCATTTTTCTAGATATGACTGATAGCAACTCCTATTCCTCCCCAGGAAGCAGTGAATATTGATAATAATTGTGAAGACCGGGGGCTTTCAGTATTTTGGAGAACATTTCACAAAGCAAACTTTAGTCATGTAAGATGGGTAAACATAATGTGAGATGTATTAACACATTTGGTGAATTCTGCAAATATATTTTTGCACAATTAGCTTAATTATTTAAATACATATTAAACCTTACTTGCCTCAAGCAATTTAACATGGAATGCAATTTCACATATTATCACAAGAAAAACACATTTATAGAAAATCTGTGTCTCTCCTTTCATAATAACACTTCAACCCATCATTACATGAGACATAAATAGATCATTTATATTTCAAGGATGATGAATGCTGTATTCTAGAGAACGTGTCTCCTAATCTGAACAAGTGGCCCCCTAACTCCCCCTCCATTCATTTGTGGTGCTGCAATAGGCCCTGGTACTGCTCCCTGGGTGAAACCATAACAATATGCAAAGCAGGTGCCCCCACCTCGTTCCAACTGAAAGATTAGTTTTAATTTACTTTGAGGGGCTTTAAAAGTAAAGAGCGTGCAGAATTAATTTTAAAGCACTTGGGGAGGAGGTGGGGATGGTTATAGCTCTGCATATTCCCATGCTTACAAGGCAATAGTAATTACTTCACCTATGAAAATCCTACTCTCTAGTCATTGTTGACTGCTGGTCCATAAATATTTTCAATGGATTGTGTGTAGCATTGCTTACTAAGAGGGCAAATTATTTTTGGATATCCCCTGTATCCATCTGTATCTGTCCCCTTCGCAACAGAAAAAAAGGTAGCAAGCCCTGGCCAGGTGGCTCAGTTGGCTGGATATATGGGCCATACACCAAAAGGTTGCAGATTTGATCCCCATCAGGGAACACATCTAGGTTGTGAGTTCGATTCCTAGTCAGGATACATAGGGGCGGCAACCAATCAATATATATATATATATCTTTCTCTCTCTCTCTCTCTGAAATCAACAGAAACATATCCTCAGGTAAGGAGTAAAAAAAGAAAGAAAGAAAAAAGAAGCCTTAATAGTAGGAACACTTTGTACAGTGGTTAAAAGAGTTGCCACATAGATTACTTTTTTATGGAACAACTCTATGATCTATGCCAGTGGTTTTCAACCTTTCTAATGCTGTGACCCTATAATACAGTTCCTCATCTTGTGGTAACTCCAACCATAAAATTATTTTTGTTGTTACTTCATAGCTGTAATTTTGCTAGTTATGAATCATAATGTAAATATCTATGTTTTCCGATGGTCTTAGGTGATCCTGCTAGCAGTTCTCAATCTGTGGGTCGCAATCCACAGGTTGAGAACTGCTGCTATAGAGCCAAAGACAATTAGAAAACTATGACAAGCAATAGCATTTTGAAGTGAAAGGATACACACACACACACACACACACACACACACACACACAAAAGTATCTTTTTAATTTCCAGTTACATAGATTTGATCTCAAAAACAATCGCCTGTTATATTTTACTAGAGGCTGGGTGCACAAAATTCATGCATGGGGCGGGTGTGTCCCTCAGCCCAGCCTTCACCTTCTCCAATCTGGGACCCCTCAAATGTTCAGGCCTAAATGGCAGTCAGACACCCTTCTCACAATCCAAGACTGCTGGCTCCCAACTGTTGACCTGCCTGCCTTCCTGATTTCTCCTAACTACTTTTGCCTGTCAGCCTGATCACCCCCTAACCACTCCCTTGCCAGCCTGATTGATTCTTAACTGCTCCTCTGCCAGCCTGTTTATCTCTAAATGCTCTCCCCTGCAGGCCTAGTCACCCCTAACAGCTCTCCCCTGCAGGTCTTGTTTCCCCCAACTGCTCTCCCTACAGCCTGGGTTCCCCCCAACTGCCCTTCCATGCAGGCCCAGTCACCCCCAACTTCCCTCTTCTGTCAGTCTGGTCACCCCTAATTGTTCTCCCCTGCAGGCTTGATCACCCCCAACTGCCCTTCCTTGCAGGCCTGGTCCCTCCCAACTGCCGTCCCCTGATGGCCATCTTGTGGCAGCCATTTTGTGTCCACATGGGGGCAGCCATCTTGTATGATGGAATGATGGTTAATTTGCATATTATTATTTTATTAGATAGGATTAGATAGGATAGAGCCTGGGTGCACAGGTGGGGGCCAGCTGGCTTGCCCTGAAGGGTGTCCCAGGTCAGGGTGAGGGCAGGGTGGTGGTTTGCAGGCTGGCCATGCCCCCTGACAACCTAAGTGAAGGCCCTGGGATATAGGATTTATTTATCTTCTATAATTATAACTTTATAGCCTTAAGCAGAGGCCAAGGCAAGCCAGGGCAGGCAGAAAGCATGGCTTCCTCCATGCCAGGGAAACCCAAGCCTTCTACTCTCTCTGTGGCCATAGCCATCTTGGTTAGGTTAATTTTCATACTTGCTTCTGATTGGCTGGTAGGCATGGCTTGTGGGTGTATCAGAGGAAAGGTCAATTTGCATATTACTCTTTTATTATACAGGATCCTTTTTAGAGTTTCAAGAGGGTAGCAACATGAGGAAATTGTTTGTCTGAGGGGAGCAAGGTACAAAAAGAACAAGCAGTACAGTGGCCCTAGGCTCAGACCGCTCTGAACTTAAAGGCTACCTTACTAGCCTTAAAAGTTTTCCCTTTGGGACAGAAATCAGTCACACAGGAAGAAAGACCTTGAACTCCATTTGTGTTGCTTCTCATTGAGAACTAAGCTAAGTGGGCTGAGAAAATTCTCTGTCCAGTTCAGCTGGGGGTGTGGCAGTTAGAGACTGAAGGAGCCTGAGGCAGGACTCTATTAGAGAGAATCTAAAAGGGACCTGGGGCTGCCGGGATGAAGATATTTTCCTCGAAAACCTGAGGACTGTTCAGGTGGGTGTTAATGTCAGTTTAAATCCTTTGCCACTCAACAGACAAGTTTTGAGAAGGAGCTCTAGCTGCCAATCTGACTGAAGACTGGCACCTCAATTAGAAAAGCTTCTATTCTGTGAAGCTCGGGGGGAGGAAGCCACTAAACTCATCCACCCAGAAAAGGTGAGCCCAGTGCTCTCCAGAGAACAGGGCAGCACAGTGGGACTCTGAGGTTCCCATTTGTAATCTGCTCATTTTCAACAGCCCTGAGGGTCCCCAACTGAGGAGTTTGTAAGGTAGAAGCCCGATTTTAAATGGTGTTTATCTGAAGGAAAAAAGTGTCTTAGTCAATGAGTGAGTCTAAATGGCAACCCAAGATCCACTTCCCACTCGGGGTTACTCTTTCCTCCTCAGTTGGGCACATTTCCTCAGAAGAAGAATTTTTTTTAAAGCCTCTATGTGAAAAATGGTCATTGTGTGTGTGGCAGAGAGAGCAATACTCCCTAGATATTCCATTTGCTTTCTTGCAGTAAGGTGGGGGAGGAGGGATGGAGAGATCTAACAAAACCTGTGAGAAATAATATGTCACTGTGGGCTGCAGCATGAAAAGCCACACATGGCTTCTCAATTCTCCCTTTCCACCCAAGGAAGGTCTGTCTTTCAGGGAAGCAGGTGCACGATGGGCCTCTGTTGGGCTTGTTTTCTGTGTGAGCGTGTCGAGCTGAGCCTCCCACTCACTCATGCTGAATCTGACCCATGAGTGTGAATCAATCAATCCATGTGGGGTCAAGCACTGAGATTTTTACCACTGTTGCCACAGCATAGCCTAACCCTTGCTAACTAATGCAACAGGAGAGCTATAACTTTGAACGACATTCTAAGGCAGTTAAATTAAGAAATGAAGACCCACATCCGGAGCCTAGGGAAATATGTCTATGTTTGCAGATATGAGGGCTGTCCTTTCCTGTTGCAGTTCCTGATGTAAAGAACTTAGTGATGGAGAGACAAGCTGAAGTTAAATGTTCAGTAGCGGGGCCTTTTGGGAGACTCGCGTACAACTGGTTGCCAAGTTTGGTTTTGCATCTACTAAACATATCACAAATCTCTCCAACTCTATGGCCTTAAGCTGAGGCTACCATCATCTCTCATCTAGGCTATGGCATTCATCTTGGTGCCCTCTAACCCACTGGCTTCCTTCTGCCCAAGTCCCTTCCCAGATTAGAACTCTTCAATAGGTTCTCATTGCTCTTAAAATAAATTCCAAACTACTGATTAAGGCTCCAAAGGCCATTCATGAGGACAAGGACAAGAAGCATGGAAGGTCATCCCACTTAACTTATCACATAGGGCTCCTAAGGCCAACTTGTCTTTGACCTAATCAGCTAGTAGAGATTTATTTCTGGGTTCAGAAAAGAGTGTTTGGCAAACAGCTATTCACTGTTAGCAACACTCCTTTCCATAACTGAGGACAGAGGAAGTGAGAGGCAATCAAGACATGGTTCAATGAAATGAATGAGCATTTATCTGAGTCTCACACTTCCATAAAATTTAGCTTTTTGTTAAAAGTTATTTTCCAAAATAATTGTGTACAACTTGAGGAGAGGGGAGCTGGAAGACAATTTTCTCTTTTCATTTTCTACTCCCTTTATTACTTTCAAGACCTGACTCTAATGATACCTTTTTTTGAACACTATCCTAAAACTCTCAGAGTTAATTGAGCTCTTCTAGCAATGGATTGATAATTCCGTACTAGGGTTATTTTCATTGATATCGTTTTTATCATATCATATAATTATCATCATGTTATATCATTAAGTGTATGTCATATCATATTATGTTTCTCATGAGGATAGAAAACCTTATTAATATACATTACTTAAAAGTGACTTTAAAAAAGAGATATTAGTACTTTACTCAAGGTCATATTTCCCAGGTTCCCCAAGATTCTTGAATTCAAGGAGGAGGCAAAGGGCAAAGTGCTGCTGGGAACCATTCTGAGCAATAAAAATGGTGCATCTGCCATCTAGTGGTGACCATGTGTAAATGCACCTGGGCGTGATTAAAGAATCTCAAGGGCCATCCAATGGCGAATACAGTAAAAATAACACCTAATATGTCTTGAGCTCCTACTATGTCTCAGGCACTGTAATAAATGCTTTATGTGAATTATCTCTTTTAAAATTCAATGCAATAATATTCAGTATATTCTATCTTTATGCCCATTCTAGAGATGGAATGTTTAAGGCACTGAAAAGTTAAAGTTTCTAAGCCTGGCAGCCTGAATTCAGAACCCACATCCTTACAATCAACACTATAATAAATGATGGTCAATTGAGCTAATCTCTACCCAGAAACATTCATTTCTGTGTTAGTAGACATAATAATTCTTCAAATGTGTTTTTTACTTTAGAGTTGGAATAACACATTTACCATTTGTTTTATCTTTGCAACCTCAAAGGTTGAGTGCATTGAGAGTTTGAAGAAGAACCTGGGACTATCACAGCACAGAAAGCAGGGAGTTACCAATTCTCTTCTCTTCCAGAGGCTCTCCTTTGCCAAGTGCTCTCCATCTGCCAGAACACTTCCTCTACCAACAAGCCACATGGACAGTACCAGCGTCCAGCCCTCACTCCCTAAGCATGGCTGACTTCCCCAGTTAAAAATATGTCTGTCATTTTGAGAGCTAGCATTTCTACCCAATATGCCAAACCTCTTACGAAATTTACTCAGACACTGCTTCAGTCAGGCCATAGAAAGCTCTAATTAGCTCTTAGATCTGCCGGTGCTCAACTTGGGGAGACAGGTAACTTTATAACATGGATCTCAACTTCTGATTATAGGATATGTTCTTTCCCTTTGTTCATTTGGGCTGCACTTTAAGCTTTTCTGTATTTTGTCTACTCAATATCCCATTTTATTTCTTCTTTCAAAATATTTATAAGATGGAATATGTAGTCAGTCCCTCACTTCAAGGAGCTTGCAGTCTTGTAGAATGATATATACAAGTAAAATTAATAGACAAGATAATGACAGGCTGTGCTAAGGACAGGGAAGAAAGTAAACAGCTGATGGATGGAGAGGACCATGCTAGGGAGCTTCCACACATCTGAGTGTGAGCTGAGACCCAAATGAATAAATGGGAAGGGAATTGGGAGAAGCCACGATTAGTGGAATGTCTAAGCCTCTCTCAGACATACTTTTATGGACTGTTGTCACTGCAATCATGCCTCTGACTTCCTTCCTATCTTCTCATTGAACCTGCAGATCTCTGGGCATTTGTATTCTATCAGCATACAATGTTATATAGATTTACACATCCCCACCCCTTACATTTGTATATTATACTCACATATAAGCTACTTAAAACACTATTTTCAAAGTTCTTCATATTTATATCTCTCTGCCTTGACATGATAGAGTAAGAGAAAAGTAGCAGGCAGATTTTTGCCGTGAGAGAAAGAAAATGGAAAAGGGGTAAATATCTGAAAGAAATTATTTTGGATAGACAATGGTCTTGATTATAGAACACTCAGGGTGGGTGTTATATATGATCACAATATTGGCAAGTAAAAAGGCTGTAAACAATAAAAATTTCAACTGATATAAAACTAGCTGTTCTTTTAGCACATGGATGATTTTGAATTAGTTGCATTTTGTGACATCAGATGAGAATTAAACTCTTAAATATTTTGCTGCCCACAGAAATCATCTCTTTATCACAGCAGTGACAAGTGTGTGGGTTGTTGTTTGGTGGGGTGCATAGAGCCTCAATTACCATCCTTTTATAGAGAATATATTATGTGAAGAAGAATTCAAAGTGTCTCTATAAAAGTAGAATTTTCTTATTCAATAGTGTCATACCCTATGTTTTCAAGTCCTATACTCTCTCTTTCCTAATCCCTCCCAAAATATACAAACAAATGTAAAAACAATGACCAAAAAACAACAACAACAACAAAACCCTCACTTTTCTCTATTCTCCTTAGGCTATCAGAGTCAGAAAATCCTTCACAGAAGAGACAGGGTAGATTATATTCAACCTCACGCACCATCAACACAGTTGTCAGCCATGTAGCATGTTCATTAAAGCGACGGTATAAGAAGCAAAGTGAACACAGCTGGAATTTCAGCTCCCAGGTTGAGTCTGCAGGGCTGACTATTAGAAACATCATCTTTTCACTTATACACTGAGAAAATTTGATCTGGAAGTCATTGAAGGGGGATATGGAAGCCCCATGATGTCACTCTTATTGAGTGACTTCTCCATTTCTCAGCTTTGTTTCAACACAAACAACATAAGCAAATGATTACTAAAATGACATTTTTAGATATACAATTATATATCTAAATTATATGCTGCTTGGAATTTTATAACAGATGAGTTTCTTTCAGGTCATTCAAAATCTTGAAATATATTTTTAAATAATATGTTCTGCACTTTAAAATTTTTAAATTTTCTTTTCTCTTCATTACCACAAAAGCTGTTGTTTTTCTCTTGTGGACATCATGGCAGCTAAACAAGACTTACTGTGAAAGAAATGTAATTAATAGTTATCATAGCAGCAGTGAAAGAATTACTCTAATTATTTGTCTTTTGTGGTTCTTTAAGGACTGAATTTTTATTGTGTTTGGTTTTTAAAGGTCATGTTTAGAATTATTTTGTTTGAGATCTTAAACAAGTGGACCTTTGTTTCTGCTCCAGAAGTTATTAAAATGCAAGCCAAGGTATCCCATATGCTTTTTTATTTAACTGCTTAATCAAACTATTCTCCTGAAGGAAAGAAGATCGTTTCGCTCATTCTTTGCTGACTGTTTAATTAATTGATTCTCTTCAGAGAGGACATGAACTTGATGTTTGGGGATTAGTTCCCTGAAAAAAGAATGAATATAATATCTGCACATATAAGTCTTTCCATTATTCACGCATTCTTCCTTCTATCATATTAGGTCATAAACAGCCCGGCAGTTTCGCAAAGCATGCTAGTTACAGATCAGAGTGTCTTTGGACTGTTTCTGGGGCTCTCTAAAAGTCTCAATAGTGTAGGCTTTTTATCTCATCTAACTCTCAGTTCTCTACAATGGAAACAGTCTTGGAGAAATATATTCTGAAATATCCATGCTTATTTCTTATTCAACAAGCAAATTAGCTGGATCTTCCACCTTGAGCTACTGTAACCTATTAAGCCACTTTCATTTCATTAAAAGTGAAAATTTCTTTAACATATTACCAAGGTACTTGCCTGCACTCCTATTTCTTTTTTCTTCATTGAGCTCCTGTCTTTGTGCAAATCACTATGAACCTTAATTAAGACATTAAAATTCCCCACAATGACCTCTATTGTCACTGGAATAGAAACGCTATCTCTTGGCACTTTCCCACACTGTCCTTTAAATACTTTAAGGCAAAGAAAGCCCATGCTCAGCTTATGCAATGCTCTTTATCTTTGCTGAATCATGGCATACAGGGCCAAATCTTCATGTACTCTAAACTGCGACAATATCTGTGCGGTCCACATGTGCTAGTTCTCTATTTTAAAAGTTTGAAATGAAGGTCTTAGCACTTTATACTCAGCCATGTTTTGTCAAAAATTTAAGAAAATGATTCAGAGGTAAATTTACTATATCAGACAAAATAAGATATGTGTCTCTTCTGATTTCTATAATGCCTAGCCAGTCTGTTCTGTCCCTGTGGTTTTACTGCCTGGGGCCAACCAGTTGCTTACTCTGGAAGTGCATCCCTGGCTGGAGCAATCTTTCCTCTCCCTTCTTCCCTCTCCCTTCTTTCCCTCCCCTCTCTTCTTCCCCCCTCT
>JAAGEH010000311.1:23009954-23026802 GCA_011751065.1 Lasiurus cinereus
TAGCCCATCAATTCTGGATTACATGGAATCTGTGTCCCAAGCAGCCACCAAGGGGCCAGATGATGTTGCAATCTCCAAATTCAGAGGATTCAGAGGAATTAACTGTGTATGAACTCTGACCGATGGGTCAAGAGATGAAGAGCTGGGTAGGTATTCTCTGTCCATCATTAAATCCATGAATTGCTCCGAGGTTTGGTCACTCAGTCTTCCCAGAGAAGTATCATGAGTCTTACCTCCTGCATGGTCTTTGAAGCTCATTGTGAAGCACAGGCTGAGCAGTGACCTGCTGCAGTGCCTGGCTTCCTATGCTTTTCTGCCCCCTTCTTATTCTCATTTCCATAGATTTATACCTCTAAATAAAGTGAAAACACTTGATTCTTTGCCTCAAGTTCCACTTTCTAGGGTGCCTGGGGTGAAGGCAAATACAATAAAAGCAAGAGGCTTATATTTCTCATTTTCATCCTAGAGCCTATGAAAATTACTCAGAAAGAGGACCCTAAATGATTATGTTTTAATAAATAATTATTTAAAATTATATTTTTTAAACTGATGTATCTGGAAAAATGTAAAGTTCACAACAGTAGAGAACCTTGGCAGACACTAGCTTAACCCAATAATCAAACTTAAGATCTTCAACATTGAAACAATCCAATATTATTTGCCTCTTAATGTAGAGAACAACAGCACATTGCTACCATGTATGCCTGACCAATATACATTACGTGATTGCAACCATGAGAAAACAACAAACTAGCCTTAATGGAGGGACATACTCTAAAAAGTAAATGGACTGTACTCTTCACTTTTGAATATCAGAGAGAAGTGGGGGTGGGCGGATGGGGAAAGATCAACCAAAGAATTGTGTGCATATATGCATAACCCATGGACACAGACAATGGGATGGTGAAGACCTGGAGCAAGCGCTGGCAAGAAGAGGTCAATGCAGGGAATATATGTAATACTTTCAACAACAAAGGATTTTTAAATAAAATACTTCAAGGAAGATAATAAAGTCATTAATTATACCAACATTAAATGATGACCAGATGAAGCCCAAAGGTGAGAAGTTTGGATAGAACAGTTCTCAGAAGAGTCAAAGAATTGAGCAAACAACAGTGTGTGTGTGTGTGTGTGTGTGTGTGTGTGTGCACTTAGAACTCAGCCTCGCACAGACTATGTTTACAAACAAGACCAACATTTTTAGAAGCATAGATAAGAATAGTTTATTTCTCATTCATATAATATTCCATGTGGTTGTTTCTGGCTGATGGGAGCTTCCCTCCATGTGATGCTTCAGGCACTTAGTCCTTTCCATCCCATGGTTCCACTACCCCTTAACATCTCCCAGTTCTCTACATTCAGTAGTAGGGGAATGAGAATGGATAAGGCATGATTGCCTATAAAGTCTTTGGCCCGATCTCCATCACTTTTATTCACCTTGAATTGGCAATAATTCACAAGTGGCCACACCTAGAAATAAGTGGGGCTAAGAAATACAGTTACTGGTTAGGCAGTTGCCTCCTCCCTGTAACAAAACTCTATAGAGAGTAGAGCACAGATTTGAGTGTGTGTGTGTGTGTGTGTGTGTGTGTGTGTGTGCATGGGGTAGCAGAGGGAAAGATTTTCCTATGTTGTATAATTTGCAATAAAATCACTACCATTTATTGAGCACTTACTATGTGTCAGAAATAATGCTAAAAGTTTTGTCATTCATTCAAAATTTCTATAAAATAGATTTATTATCCCCATTCTCCAATAAAAAGCCAGAAACTTTCTGAGATGAAAAGCAACTTGCCCAAGGGCCAGAGCTAGTTGGTGGTATTCTGAAGTTTGCCTTGCTCTCAGTCCCCTATAGTGATTACATGCATGAATTCAGGATGGACATCTGATTCAAATCTTGGCTCTCATTTTTTAGTTCCATGACTAAAGTTACTTCATCTATTTAAGCTGCAGTTTCCTGTCTATAAATGGGAATGATGATCTCATGGAAGTTTTTTCGGTTGTTGTTGTTTTTAAGAAAAAGATAATGTTAACAAAGTTCTAATCCTGGCATTTTACTAAGTGCATGGGGATGCAAATATTAGTATTTGCAACCTGGGACTCTTAATCTCTCTCACTGCTTCTTCACCTGTCAAAATCAAAGGGAGGCTGATAAAATTAAATGGCTTAATGTATAATGTGATCAGCCTAGCGTGTGTTTATATTAGTTTCCTATTTCTGCAGTATCAAATTACCACAAATTTAGTGGCTTAAACCACACAAATTTGTTATCTTATAGTTCTGGAGAAGTACAAAATCAATCTCACTGGGCTAAAGCCAAAATATCAGCATCCCTTTTGGAGGTTTTCAAGTCAAAGACTGCCTACATTCCTTGGCTTGTGGTCCCTTCCTCCATCATCAAAGCCATAAACTTCTCTTTTCTCTGACCTCTGCTCTGTCCCTACATCTTCTCTCCCTGACTGACTCTCCTGTCTCCCTCTTATAAGAACTGCTGTGATTACATTAGGCCTACCCAAATTATTCAGTTCCTCAACTTACTATCAAATTCCTTAGTTTAAGCACATTTTCTAAGTCTCTTTTGCCATGTAAGGTAACATATCTGAGGATTAGGATATAGATATCTTTAGAGACCATTATTCAACCTACCACAATGTATGCAGTACTATTTGTATAATCAGAAGATATTCCAAATTAAATGAGATAACACATATATGTGACTAACACAATGCCTGATACCCAGTAAGAACTTCATTGGGTTACTCCCCGCCAAAAAATGTTGAATAACCTCTAGCATTTGAAGAGACCAGCTTGATTCCCCAGCCAAAATATGAAGAGCCAAAGTAATTATTCAACCTATTTAATTCTAAAGACTAAAAACTAACAAGAAAACAGAGCTGATATGTCTCCATTGGTATAAAAATTCTGGAGGAAATTGAGATTTATTTTTGGTTTGATTGCTTTTATTGAGCTATCTGAATATTTTAGCCTTAATCTCTTTCGTGGCAAAGACCTGGCTCAAATCCCCTATTTTCTTATAAATTAGCTAGAAATATTGTCTTCACAGTTCTTTTTAATTTTTTCTTTCTTTTATGCAATGAGCCTGTTGCAAGATGGTGGAACACCATGGGCTATTCTGGGTTCTAGAGAGAGCTCACTCTAACGTTTCCAGTGGGGGAAGTCATTAAAGACACAGCGGGACTACCCAGTTTTAGAAACTTCCATGTACATTGGGAGGATCCTGGCTTGCAAAGTAATAATTTTCTTTTAAAGCCAAATTGTTCAGCTCAACCCACAGATGATCTGGCTTTTGGTTACCTTAAGGTATGTTTTATGACATTAGAAAAATGAGAACATGTGTTATCTGGCTTGGGGAGGAAAAAGCAGCACCCTTAAATTCTAATAATTTCTTTCACAATCCAAAGGAAATCTCTTAAGTCTTTAAAAGGTTGGGTTAACAACACTGAAAATATTTTTATTTTTTCACACTCCTCTGCTTTTCTTGGTTCCATCTGGGACCAGAAGCTAGTACATTGAAATACCAGGAGAAAGGCAGGCCTCAAACACTTCCAGCCTGATGAGAGGCAGGAAATAGCAAAGAGCTCAGAAGGGCAGATTTTCTTGTCTGCTTACAAGATTTCCAGGCTAATTTAATATGTTAACAAGTTTGCATAAGTAATATTCAATGTGATTGGGGAGTACCCAAGTTTTGAAGCCTGTTAGGGTTTGTGTTCCAAAATAAATATTCATCTTTATTGTCACTGTGTTATTGTTAATATAAGTGATATTTTTATTTATGTAACAACATTCTTATGGGGATTCTAGCATCTTTAAATAACATGACTGCAGCAAGCCTTTGTTTTCTAAAGATCTCATTAGGAGATCAGAATCAAAATAAAAAGTTATGATTTTTTAAAAGATAATCATGATGTTGGTTTAAGTTCACTGACAAATGCAGCTAAGTCTTTCTTCAATTATATGAATAAATGCAAGATAATGTAGGAGGAATACCAATTGTTTAAGAAAGCCAAAATGATTTAGCAAAGAATGTAAAAAATATCTCAGTATTTTCTTCATACAAGTAAAGTCACAAACTCAAAGTTCTCCAAATATGGCTTCGAAATGCTTTGAAGGGGACAGAGCCAACTCTTATGAGTCAACAAAGTAAAAATACCTTAAGAGAATAATTTAATAGCTACTTCCCATTATGGTTCTAATAGAATAGGCCTAATGTTTTGTTTTCTTTTGTTTTTTTAAATCTGTAAGACATTGAGAAACTGGGCTTTGTTTGATGGTTGGACCTTTTCATATATTCATATTAAAAAACATGAGAAGACACAGACACCGGTGTGGGGGAGTGGGGGCTTGAGTGTTGGGGGCCGAGGGCCAATGAGAGGATAAGGACACATATGTGATATCTTAATCAATAAAGAGAAAAGAAAAAGAAAAACACGAGAAACCTAGGGAAAAGAATAATTTGCAGCAGCAGCTTTTAGCCATTAGGGATTTCAAGATTGTTGAGATCAATGAGACTAAGGTTTAAAACTTTCCCAAAACTGTCCAGTAGCTAAATGGATTTAATTTACACTAAACATGCCTTTATGTAAAATTTGTTTGTGCTAGGTCTTTTTAGATCATTAACCAAAGGCAGGATTTGTGTCTATAATATGTTCCTCTTATAGCATCTCTAGTAGGTTCTAGTCACCATTCAACATTTATGGAACAGCCAGTTCTAGGTTCCAGAAACTGGACTCTGTGAGATTAGAAAAATCTCCTAACCATTTTTAATGAAATGATTAATTCATGTATTTTATCATCAAACATTTCTTGGGTTTCTACTACATGCCATGGACAAGAATATACTTTAGATATTCAGGGATCACTGTCTTTATGGTGCTTACAGTATCATGAGATAATATAGACAATAAGTGGGTTAACAATCACTAAATTTCAAATTTCTCAAAGAGAAGTGTTGAAAAAGAAACAGGATGTGGGATTGGAGGAGAGGGTTCTGGAAAAGCCTATCATATATAATAGAAGCTTAATATGCAAGTCAACTGAACTGTTGTCACTATGATGCGCACTGACCACCAGGGGGCAGACGCTTAATACAGGAGCTGGCCCCAGCCCTCAGGCTCCAGGCCAGCCAAGGTGGGTGCCAGTGGGGACCCCGCGTCCCCCGATTGCCCCTCTGGTAGCTCCACACATCGGCTCTGATTGCCAGCCAGGGCTAGGGACCCTACCTGTACATGAATTTCATTCACTGGGCCTCTAGTTTATTTATATAATATCTAATGTGCAATCTGGATCCATTAAAATAACCAAAGAGGAGAATTTCAAGAAACCATATGACCTACCCATGTCAAAGGCTAGTGAATTATCAAGTCAGATCAGCCTTTTGATCCATCAATCAGAGAAACAGCAGTGTGTCATCCATCTCCTGACTTGTGCCCATTTGGCTTCTCCAAGAACATAGGTTTAGTCCCTTAGCACAGCCTTGCTATGGCCCACTCTTTTTACCTACCCATTTCCTACCACCCCTGGGGGAAAGTGAAGCTAATTGTTCTAGCCAATATTATGTGCCTTCCCTACTGTCCTAACAATATGGCCTCCAAGCCCACACTTATCTGGTACAATCTTTTCCCATCCTTTCTAAGTCTTCTCACAATTTCAAAAGGTATAGTCAACCTTTTCCTAAGAATGCCATCATAAAAGTGAACAAGTCTGAAAAGTTTAAGGGGTGATAAAGTACCCATGTTCACTACAAACTCAATTTATTTATTGTTCATTTCTCTTCTCATTGAACTAATGTAGGTGACTAAGGTAGAAAGAAACTGACCGAAGCATGAGAGTGACCAAGGAGTTTATAGTGGGGTCTCCAGAAAGAAGGGGACTATGCTTCAAAGTTACAAGTATATAGGGTCTACAGGCAAAACAAAAAGAAGATAAAATCATGTTTGAGGATTAAATTATGTTTAGAGTCCGATGAGAAAATGAAATTAAAATTTGAATTTTTAGCTCTAATGCATTTTTTTATTATTTTGCATCAGTTTATTTAGTGTAAGATTTTGAGAATAAAAACACTTAGTATAACTCTGAAATTTAATTTCTAGTAGTGTTAAACCAAAGCATTTTTTTAATTAGCAATCAACTTTGAATTTTAATCTTCCATCCTAATATTAGGGCCGAATTTTATTTGTAAGGCAGTAGATAGAATTAAAATTAGTGTGCAATATTAGGGAATCACTTGCCTTATTTAGACAGAGGAAATAAGCAATTATAATGCATCTCTAAAAGTTGGCACAAAAGTAGTGAGAAGCATCTATAAGAAACTGTGCTTTTCCAGTTTTCTGATCTGTCAAGTTCTCTTTTTATTGACCACACCTCAATAGCACTAAAATATTTCTCAGAGTGTGCCACCAAGCTAGTTAGTGACCTCATCCTTCCACAAATGTTGACTGAATTATTTCCCTTGTATATAGTTCCTTTGTAAAATACATTTATAGTTGTGCCTTTTAAGGCTGAGAATTAACCAGCTGTTTCTGCCTTTTTGCAGAACTCATAAATATTTATATGCTTTGATATATCAGTTTGGGGCCCTGAATTTTAGGTACTAAGCTTTATCAACATAAAAGTTGTGCATTTTTTGATGGTTTGGTCATTCTACAAACATAGGAAAGGGATATAGAATCTATCTTTCATGAGCATCATTCCCTGAAAGATAACAATTTAACCTTACAATCTCATAGATCCAGTATATGTTTTGCAGTTGAAGGTTATTATAATGAGCCTTATTTTGTGGACAGATAGCTATTGAGGTTGTATCAATAAAGGTAAGACATTCACTCTTTAATTAACAAACTTGTCTGCTCAGAGGGAAAAGTACTGTACCAAGATAAATAATGTGCAAGCCTTACCCTTAAGATACTCATGATTAGTGGGAGGAGAGGCAAGGAAAGTCAGAGTTATGAGTGCAAGGTATGAGCCTACCTGGTCCTTGGCCAGTGTCCCAGTAGATGAATAGGGGTTTAACAGGCAGAGCAAAAGGTAAGGGCATTCCAAGAGAAAGAAATACCATCATAAAGAAATGGAGGAATGAAGGAACATGGAATATCAGGACAATGAAAGAACAGTGTGAAAATGAAAAATGGGGTCCATTTTGGGGAAATAGCTAGAGAGGAGTGGGCAGGTCATGGTTATTTGCATTACTTGGGTGTTTCTTTTGAGCCATTGGAGAATCACAGATAAAAATTTATTCTGGAGAGCAATATAGTCAGATTTCTAATTTAGAAAGAGGTTCTTAGTGGCAAGGTGTAGGAGAGATTGGGAAGGTGAGCTGAAATTCTTAGGACACATGTTGTACTAATCCTAGAGAGAAGTGTTTCAGGTTAGACAAAGGCTGTGGCAATGGGGATGAAGAGAACTGTTATGGTATCTGTAGGAGCTGGTGACTGGCTGAAGGCATTTGAGAGAGCTGGAGAAATTGAGGGTACCTCCCACAAGCTTGGGAGTTGCCTTGGATGCCGAAGAGCATTGAGCAATTTGTCAGCCAGTACAATCTGTATTATGGCCAAAGTGGATAATTAGAGCAATGCCCCAAATGCTCTTTGCCAGTTTACAGTAATAGCTAACAGGCAGTGTGGGCTGGCTCTGGGCCAGGGTCTGATCTCAGGGTGTTCCATGTGTACAGCATAAGGATGGAGAGCACTTAATCAGGGCCCAGACTGAATTCAAATCCTACCTTTGCCACTAACTGACTGTGTGGCCTTGGCCAAGTTACTGAATCTATACCTTAGTTTCTTCACTGGTAAAGTGGGGGTAATGATGATAAAAACCAACCTCAAAAATATGGTTGTAAAGATTAAATAATTTTAGTAATTCAGTTTGATGAGTGATGGGAATATAGAAAATGTCCACTGATTATTATTGTTATCACATGTGTTACACAATCATGTAAACTCACACAATCTAGAGATAGGTGCTATTATCTCCCTTTGCAGAGAAGGAAATTGAGACACAGAAAAATGGTAGAGCTAGGAAATCAAATCAAGCAGTCAGACTCAGGAGTCTTTACTCTTAACTATTTTGCCATCATGCTCTAAATCAGCGTTGGGGAACCATTTTTTGCCAAGGGCCATTTGGATATTTATATCATCATTCTTGGGCCATACAACATTATTAACTTAAAAACTAGCCTGCTATATTTGGTCAAACGTTTAATTAACTCACCCCTAATGCCTTGGCAAGGTCAGACCAAATGATTTTGTGGGCTTTATAGGGCTCGGAGGCCAGATGTTCCCTACCCCTGCTCTAAATTCAAGGGTCTTAACAGCACAGGACTACCAGGTAGAGGCAAATAGAGGTTTGAGTGGTTTAGGGAAGGAGGTCCCAGCACACATAATTCTATTAAAATCAAACCTGAATCTGATACTCCTATGCAAGTGCTGACAGCCATAATAGCCATGCCACTTGCTAACTTCATGATAAGGACTCTGTCCCTCATAGTAGAAAGGCAAGGAATCATTTAGCTGATTCCTACTACCCCACACCTTGTTCCAGAGCTGCCCGGACAAAAGAAATGACTGTCACACCACTGCTATAAATTAGTTTAATTTGTCCAAATTTAGAGCTATTTTCCCTGTCTAAAAAAGTAATAGCTTTTGCTAAATTTAGAGTTTTCCAGCTTTATTTTTATGGAAAGAGGCAGTTTAGTATAGTGGTTAAGAGTTTTAGCTTGGGAATCAAAAAGACCTGTCTGGCTCTGCCAACAACTAGCCAAATTTAGCAAATGAAAACGATGGATGCTTAGTAAAATGTAAATTGCAGATAAGCAACTGTATATACACTAGTAGCCCTACACACAAATCCGTGCACCAGTAGCTCTCTGTGGAGCCCGGCCGCTCCATGGCCGCTGCCCAGAATCCCATCCACAGGTGGGCGCACAATGCTTGTTTTGTTGCTGGGGTTACAACACAAGCATTCCCCCTGCCCTCGTGCCCATAGGCCCTCTGTGGCCAGGGTGAAATGCTTTCCTCATTGCAAGCAAGTATTCCGTCAGGCTGCTCACACTGCCTGCTCTCAGCAGCTGTCCCCCCCAGGACTGGGGGACTCTGGCAGAACTGAAAGGACTGGGAACTGCCATTTTGGGACAGAGTGATGGCTAACTTGCACATTACCCTTTTATTAGATAGGGTACATTATATACACACTAGAGGCCTAGTGCACAAAATTCATGCATGGGAGTGTGTCCCTCATGCCTGCACCCTCTCCAATCTGGGACCCCTCTTGGGATGTCCGACTGCTTGTTTAGGCCCAATCCTGGAAGGCTATATGCTCTAGGCCAATTACATATTACACGATAACCTAGCAGGATGGGGCCTAAATGGGCAGTCAGACATCCCTCTCACAATCTACAACTGCTGGCTCCCAACTGCTCACCTGCCTGCCTTCCTGATTGCCCCTAACCACTTCTGTCTGCCAGTCTGATCATCCCCTAACCATTCCCCTGCAAGCCTTATTGATGCCTAACTGTTACCCTGCCAGCCTGATTACCTCTAACTGCCTTCTTTTGACAGCCAGATTACCCCTGACTGCCCTCCCTTGAAGGCCTGCTCACTCTTAACTGCCCCCCCCTGCAGGCCCGGTCGCCCCCAACTTCTCTTCTCTGCCAGCCTGGTCACCCCTAACTGCCCTCCCCTGCAGATTTGATTGCCCACAATTTCCCTCCCTTGTAGGCCTGGTCCTTCCCAACTGCCTTCCCCTGGTGGCCATCTTGAGGCAGCCATCTTGTGTCCACATGGGGGCAGGCATCTTTGACAACATGGGGGCAGCTATCTTGTGTGTTGGAGTAATGGTCAATTTGCATATTACTCTTTTATTAGATAGGGTGTGTGTGTGTGTGTGTGTTAGTATTTGGTATATTTCCAGGGACATATTTATACTAAAAAGAAATGTCCATTGTTTATCTGAATTCATATTTAAGTGGGCATCTTATCATTTATCTAGCAATCTTATATGGGAGTTGACTTCTTGGTACCTCTGTTCTCTCACCTACAAAATAGGGATAATAAAATATAGTAATAGTGACTACAATTGATATTTTCTATGAAGATTAAATGAGATAATATATATTAGCTATTGTTATTGTTATGCTCAGTACATAATGGTTATTGTTATTGCTATGCTGGGATGATGGGAAGCTAGCAAAATATTATGGAATTTTCCAGTACTGATTCTTTTGATGATATTTAAAGAAGAATTGTACTTGGGAGTAAAAAATATTCTGTCTAAGCTACATGTGTGCACCTCAGAAATGGAAATATAAATCTAACTTCATTTTTCTGATTTTTCAAGAGGAACTGGATAGATGCTCTTATTTCCCAACATAATTTTTCATATTTTCTACTACTCTTTTAAAATATTTTCCAAGCCAATTTTATAAACAAGGAGAGGTTCTAGGTACTTAGGCCTTTATCATTAATAAATTCAATAAAATATAAAATAAAATTGGAAAGGCATCTAAAAATAAAATAAAGTGGAAGTAAGATGGAGTAGTACTCATTAATCCTCCCCTATTTCCTTGGGAAGAATTTGATAAACTCAGCCAGCCATCTTGGAAGGCTATATGCTCTGGGACAATTATATATTACATGATAACCATACCCAATAATTAACAAATGAATTAGTTTCTTTGGGAAATTATCAGAAGTGTCAGGGATTGACGAATGTTTAGATTGCAGCCATGAATCCTGCTGAAGAAACATCTGGTTCTTTTTTCTTCAATCAACATGCACCCTGAAGGGTCCCAAATTCAAAAATGATTATATTTCATGTCATTTATGTGCCTTACAGTGTGACAAATTTAACTTGTAAGAATAAGTGACTCCGTGTTCAATTTACGTTGATCCCATTTTCATCCAAACATCCAAAGAGAGAGAACCATTATAGATTGATAAAAGCTGCTGATTGATCTATTGATTTCCAGACCTTAAATCTCCTAGGGACATCTTTGTAAAGTTCGTGTTCATAAAATTCTTGTTCTGCCACAAAAGCTCCCAGTGGATTGTGTTTCTCAACTACAAGGAAAATCATCAGGGACAAACCCAGAAAATGTTTCTTTAGTATACACTAGGCAGGAGGGCCTTCCAAATTCAGTCTCAATCTGGTTTCTTCAAAGGTTTATTTTTATTTCATTTTTGAAAACTTTTAATTTGAAGAGGGGGGAAAAAGCCCTTTAAAGTTTAACAACCCGCGGTGATGTAAGTGCCTTTCGGTCTCATATATAATCATGTCTGTTTGGACGTGCTGGGTGTCATGTCCAGGGCGATGGTGCCACATTGAGAACAATATTGAACTAAATAGTTTTGACAGAACAGCCAGACCTTTTCTTGGGGCTCCTGCTATATTGCATATCTGCTTCTTTGTACACAAAGGGGTGAACGAGTGATGGAAAGCAGAGAGTTCAATTGTGGTTAGAGTCCGAAAAAGAGCCATCAATGGAACCTCTTTACAGATTTGCACAAACACCTGGGAGACAGAGCACAGATGACTAAATTTTCCAGGTTATCAGGTCTGAGAAAAAGTAAAATCATTTTTCTAAAATGAGTACTCTAGCACAATAAATGCCCTGGGTTTTACCTATGCAGATTCATGGTGGCCTGTGTGGACTAGACTAAAAGAACATTGTTAATCTCAGCTTCTCTTCTCCTTGCTTTATGGAGATTAGTTTATGGGTAATGGGTTCTGTGGGTGAACTCTAGATGCATTTATCTCTAAGCAGGGTGTTTCATGTATGTATTGAAAATAGCTCATCTTTCTGATTGTGTAATTTACTAAGATCATTTATTGAGATTTTAATTCAATAATGTTAAGTGTTAGTGCCAGCCCCCCAGACCTCCACTGCCATCCCCAAGGGTGGCTCAGCTGGTAGATCCGTGTATCCCAGAGTAGACATTAGAGGCTTTGCTTTCAAAAATAGCTACATTAGTTAAAGGAAAGGAGAGGCTCAGAAAGTGGTGAGGCAGAATCTATCAATACTAGTAAATATTTTTCAGGAGGCACAGAAAGAAGGTGGGTTCTGGGGCTTTCATGAGTGATGGGAGACCTGAATTATGCTCCAAGCAGCATTGAGAGAGATGACAAACATTTAATGTGGTAGCAGCAATGTCCTTTAGAGTCTCACTGAAGGTTGTGGTGCCCATGCTTGGCACAGATGGAAGGATCTGCTTACCTTGTATTGACACATAGACTTACTCAGTAACCCATGGCCTTACCCGATTACTAAAAGGAATTGAATCCTAATCACCTGATAGTAGCACTTATCTTCTCCCCAGTGTTATTTTGATTTTGTCACCTTTTTCAGAAAGTTCATCATTATTAGGAAATTTTGAATCTCTTCATCATGAATTTAGGGTCTTCCCATCAGGTACAGTGGCTAAAAGCTTTTAGAGTTACAGTTTGGTGACTTATGGCTAAGTTCAGCCAGTAGATACGTTTTGTGTCATTAGCACAACGTTATTCAAATTTGAGC
This sequence comes from Lasiurus cinereus, assembly GCA_011751065.1. Classification (NCBI taxonomy): domain Eukaryota; kingdom Metazoa; phylum Chordata; class Mammalia; order Chiroptera; family Vespertilionidae; genus Lasiurus; species Lasiurus cinereus. The sequence goes on from JAAGEH010000311.1 coordinate 23,022,481, forward strand.
AGCATTTAATTTTTTTTTAAATCAGAAGGTTCCTTATAAAAGTCTGGAATTCTGGGTTCTTTTAAAAAGCACAGATAATCTGGCATGATTTGACCCACATTTCTATTCTATCCACCTCTCAGAGCTGGGCAATGAATCTCTAATTCACTACAATTTCTTTCTACTCCTTTGACTCCTTGCTGGTCTGCTTCCCTTGTTTGAATATGCACATAAAGACATGTTTGTTTGCAGTCTCTTTAAACTGAACAGAAATGGATGGGTGAACTGGGACCAGAGGTGGAGTTCAAGAAGTGAAAGGTAAAAGTTCAAACTCTGCAGCAAAAGGCCACGAGAAGTTCAGTATAGCTTTCTACTTGGGGCAGAGACATGAAGATCAGAATCTAAGTAGAAGGAGATGCGGCAATGTATTGACACATGAGTCTATAGCTATGTAATAGATTGCCCCAATGCTTAGTGACTTGAATCAACAATCAGTGTTTCACTTCTCAATTTCTGGGGGTCAGGAATATGAGTGTGGCTTGCCAGGTCACTCTGGCTTGGGTACTCATGAGGGTTCAGTCAGGTAATAGCTAGTTCCTTCCAGGCTTCTTCATTTCTGGGTCAGAAGCCTGGGGAGAGTCTATTAGCTGGGATAGCTTTGACTCCTTGGGCATGAATGTCTATCTCTAAGTGATCTCTTCACCTGGGCTCCCCAGCACAGCAATAGAGGCTTCAAGGCCAAGTACTCAAAGAGGAGAGCTAAATGGAAGCTGCATTCCTTTATTGGACAGCCAAGGATGTTGCTAGTCTCAACTTTAGAGGGGAAGCAGATTTGAGAAAAGAAAATATAGACCCTACTCTCAGTAGGACAGTGTCAGTTACATTGTCAGTAGAGTGTGTGGAATGGAAGCTATAGATCAGGGGAATCCTCTGGAAAATGCAATTTGCTACAAACAAAAACAGGAAATAAGGTCAAGAACCCAGATAATCTGAATGGAATAAAAACAAATGAGAACTTGGGTTTCTTTGTAAGAACAGGTAACAGAAAAGAATGTCTGGAGATTAAAATACTTGCTTGGTTGGTTTGGTTTTTCTTCATCTGACCATAACTCAGAGCTTAACTTGGGAATTCCAAGGCCACTTAACATCACCAGGTTCTGAAACCCTCTCCCATTCCTACCCTGGATGGTATCATTTGTCATTACCCAGCTGTCCACGTTAGCCTCACTAAGCCCTGTGCACAGCTCACCTCAGTCTCTGCCTGTCTCCTCTGACCTAGGTTCTGCCCCTCCTTCTATTCAATCACCGATCCCTTCTTCAGAGAAGCCTTTTCACCTTCTGTAAGTTATTTCCTGGTTTCAGTCAACACGTACTGTATAGATTTCTCAAGCATGGTAGCTGCCCTGTACCATTATATAAATGTGAGTGTGCTTTAAAATAATAATGAGATCAGTTTGGCTCAGTGGATAGAGCGTTGGTCTGCAGACTAAAGGGTCCCAGGTTCAATTCCGGTCAAGGGCATGTGCCTTGGTTGCGGGCACATCCCCAGTGAGGTGTGTGCAGGAGGCAGCTGCTTGATGTTTCTCTCTCATCGATGTTTCTGACTCTCTATCCCTCTCCCTTCTTCTCTGTAAAAAAAATCAACAAAAAATATATTTTAAAAAATCATTATTCCTTGTTCTCTCCACTTAAATAGAGTATTTGACATAGAGTGAGGCTTGAGTGTGGCTCTTCCACAAAATACCACGGCCTTGGCAAGTCTATTTTGAAGAAGTGGTGTTAGAAGAAGTTTAAGTTTAAATAAATTGTCTCAAAAGAAATTTCAATCGTTGTACTGTTAATATTTGGCTCTGTTGACTAATGAGTTTGCCGACCACTGTTGTAGATAAGAAAACTCAGACACTGAGAAGCTAGGTAATTTGCCCACATCCTAACACTTATTAAAGACTGAAAGCTGGAATTTGAATCCAAACATTTTCACAGAGCTCATAATCTCAAAGACTCTTCTAAAATAAGTAGACAGATAAAAGGCAGCAAAAATAAATGTGGTTAGATCTAATAAATCCTTTTAAAAGTAGTCATAATAGCCCTAACAGGTTTGACTCAGTGGATAGGGCATCAGCCTGGGGACTCAAGGGCCCCAGGATGTATTCCGATCAAGGGCATGTATCTTGGTTGTGGGCACATACCCAGTAGAAAGTGTGCAGAAGGCAGCTGATTCATGTTTCTCTCTATCCCTCTCCCTTCCTCTCTATAAAAAATCAATTATATATATTTATATATATAATAGTCATTATATTTTCAGATTTATAAAGTCTGTCAGTTTATATTTTAAAGAATAGGATGGGCCCAGCTGGTGTTGCTCAGTGGTTGAGCATCAACCTATGAACCCAGAGATCATAGTTTGATTATAACCAGGGCACATGCCCAGGTTGCAAGCTCAATCCCCAGTGTGGGCAGGCAGGAGGCAGCCAGTCAGTGATTCTGTCTCATCTTTTATGTTTCTATCTCTTTCTTCTTCTACCTTCCTTTCTGAAATCAATAAAAATATATTTTTTAAAAATAAAAGAATAGGATGATAGGACACTAATGTGTTAATGTGGTTCATCTGCCAAAGATATGTTGTCCATGTATCACAAAAAGTGAATTTCACTACCTCAAAAATGCCTACCATCTGGGTTTGATTTTTTCAGGCTAAAACTCAAAATTTAAGCATTTTAACCAAATCACCATCTAAATCTTTATTTTAGTCTCCAAATGCTTTTGTGGCTAGTGTAAAGATGAATGGAATTTGAAAGTGGCCATTAAGATTACTACTGCATGATGGAAACTAGAGTCTACTATATAAATCTAAATCCCTTCATAAATTTAAAAGAAGATTTACTGCTCAAAAATAAAAATATAAATCATTCTCATTTTCTAAATCATAGCTGCTGATGATCATCCTCGGAGTGGTGAGAGATCACTACATTATTCTGGATATAGTACTACATCTACATTTCTCAAGCAGTCTCAACTGCCCAGGGGATTTACTGCTTCATGAACTTGCCAAGATAGAAGGTATTTCTGCATAATTCCTATAGCTGAACATTATTGATGCTCTAAATGCATGGAACATTTAATATGTGTAGCAAGTACTGTTTTTACACCAAACCATTGAAGGCTCAATTAGAAAATTGGTCAGTTTTGAGAAGTCTGTCTCCTAATCTCTCCTATTTACAGAACAGGACTCAGGGGCAGGAACAACTCACAACAGGGTCAGATAATGGTGGGCCCTGAAGACCAGGCTAACGCATTTGAACCCTTACAGATAACAGAGGGCCACTTAAGGATTTTTTTGAGCAAAGTGAGTGACATGATCAAAGAAGTGTTTGAGGAGAGTGAATCTGTCAGCAGTGTGTGGAATGTAGTGACAAGAAAATGGGTGTGTGGACAGAAAACAGTGACATAATTCACAACATATGAAGAACAAACCAAATTCAATAGCTATCAATCCAGACCAACATTCATGTCCATTATTCGATGCTCTGATCGCTTTCAAGTCATAGCCTCAAAACTCGGGATCGCTGACGACTAAAGGACATCCCTGGCTGTATTTGCAGGTCGGGGAAAAAAAGGAGGAAGAAAGCCTGAAAAGCTGTGTCACAGTCAGAGGAGCACCTGGGGCATCCCAGGAATTGCCTAGAAGAAGACCCCTGATAGAGTTAGTTTTCATGGATGACCTTCTGTTGGGTCCTGAGATTATTTCAGACTTCCTATTGTTCCCTGAGCGTCCAACCTTTCCACTGAACCCTTTTCTTGTGTCTTCTACAGTAGATACCCAGCCATCCAGGCTGTTTTGATTACTTTCTATACTGGTAAAGTCTGGGTAGGTTTCTACTCTATCTAGTGCTGAATGGATAGCCAGGCTTTCCTCAAAATAACCCATTATCTGTAGCTCAGGACGTAAAAGCAGTCATCTTCTACCATACCAATGCGAAGTGTTGACAAATCACTCGTTTCCAAACTGTTTTTTAGCCAGTTTTGGTAATAATATTTTATTGTTCTAATATTTCAGGAAGTTCACCAGAACTGGAAACTGCTCTCACATTAAAAATCCATGCTTTTGTTACATATACTTTGGCATGGAGCCAGATCTGTCTTAAATCATGGATGAGAAAATCCTTAAGATCTTTTACTATGCTCTAGCTCTGCATGGCCTGTCTAGAGATGTGAATCTATCAGCTGGAAAATAAACAGGATGAGCAGCCGAGAGACAGCTGAACTAATGCTAATCTCAGAATGAGGTGAATCTCTCTCTCTCTCTCTCTCTCTCTCTCTCTCTCTCTCTCTCTCTCTCTCTC